>CM057008.1:5688183-6075683 GCA_029891345.1 Dryococelus australis
GGTATATTGTTGAGGCAATGCAAAGGAGTGGCATAGTATTGCGCTCGACCTCGACTGTAGGTAGTCCTTTATAAAGAGTAAGGCTTTCAAAGGCATCAATGGTATCGATGTCTGGGTCTTTCATTGAGGCATTGCAAGGAAGTAGCAGATTAATGCTCTCGACCTCTACTGCGGGTAGTACTTCACGAAGAACAGGGTGTTCGGTGGCATCGATGGTCTCGACGTCCAGGTTGTTGGTTCTCATTTCGGATGTGGCTGTATCCTTTCGTAGAAGAGGAGGGTGTGGGATGTCAGCATCAGCAAGGTTGGACGTCCCAGTTTCATCGGCTGCCATTTGAGCAAGAGGCAGAACGGGCCTCTCATCCTCAACTCTGTCGACGGTTTGAGATTTCTGAGTGGCAGTAGGTTGGGGTGGGGCGTTGTCGAAATTGCTCGACTCCACCTGTAGCCTTTATGATTCGCCGTCGAGAGCAGGAATCTACTTCGTAGAAGCTGGAATGACTTCACTTCCTGTCTCGGGCATTTCCTCCAGGACGGCAGTTGGTATTTGTCTGCAGCATCTGCATTGCTTGATGGCCCAATGGAGGGTAGTAGTAGCTCCTTGGAGCCAGAGATCGATTTCGTCAAATCTGGAACGACCTTGACCTCTGGCTCGAGAGTTGTACTAGGTGGAGGGGTCGGCACTCGGATTGCTTCTACCTCCCTCATCGATGGCAGATTGGATCTCTCGGATATCCGACTTTATATGCGGGCTGTCTGGCTGTATTTGTGGTCATGGGGTCTTCACCTGGACACTTTGATAAAGCTAATGGTGGCCCAGTCACGTCTGGCTGCGACTTTATGCACGTAGCTACGAGGCGTCTAGGTAGGGATCTGACTGTGTCTTCTCCTCGGCGCTTGTCTAAGTCGACCCTCCAGGGTAAAGAGTAGCTTGGCTCCCTGTCAGCTTCCGGGGTTTGTGCCTCGGGGCCTCTTTGCCGGCCTTGGATCGATTTTGGGAGGTGCCATGATTGGCTTCGGTTCGTCCTCATCTTCGGAATATCCAGGAGATGTATCTAAGGCGTTGCCATCCTCTGGTCTGAGCATGTCGCTTGGAACTGGTTGAATCTGGTCTTGGGTGGCCTTCCAGTCTGTCCCTGCAGGGATTCGGCCCAGTAGACATCCCTCTTGCATACTATGCGGTACGGTCCATCTCATTTATCAGCGAGGCCAACACTGAACTAGTTGCTGGCCTTGCTGAGGGATGACTTTTGAGCAAGATGGCTTCACCAAGATTGAACGCTCATACTTCAGTCTTGGATTGAGGGTACTTGCGTTGTATGTAGGCATCCTGAGCCTTCTGGAATGGTAGTGGTGCTATCTAGTGTGGCTAGATGGACCTCATCTGGCAGGGGCATATCAGTAGGTTCACTATCCCCACTGCCAGTCGCCTGGTCGGCGTAGGGGCTGATTCAGAAGGAGTTGACTCGGACTTGTGTTAGCCGCCTTGTTGGTTCGGCAACGAAGGGCAAACAAGTTTATATGTGGTCATATGTTTATCCCAATGCCGGTGACATTGCCCACACTAAGTCTGAGGCACTTATTAATCTCCTGGTTTCTCCTGTCAGTTGGGCTGACCTGGGGGTGGTATGGTGGGTTATCCATGTTTCTACCCCCCTAGGCATGCTGACTGCCTTTGGTGACTGGTAAACTGAGTACCCATGTCAGTCAGTATGGTTTTAGGGTATCTCCTTCAAGAGAATACCTCGGCTTCCATCTTCTGTACAATAGGGGTGGTTTCCCGGCTGGGTAGGGGTAATGCTTCTACCCACTTAGAGAACTCGTATGTGACTAACAGTAAGTACAAGTTCCCCTTCGTACTCAGAGGATAATGACCCCTCAGGTCGGCGACTACATGAGTCCACGCTGTATTGGATATTCTCTGTCGTGCTGGAGGGGGAGGAACAGGGTATGTGCCGCGGCAGCAGGTAACACAGTTGCTCACTGTCGGACGTAGCAGCTTTTGCTATCCCAGCTGTAGCGGGTTCCAATGTTCAACAGGGTCTCTCTAGTACCCAGTCGTCCTGCTTGAGGATAGTCGTGGTGGTGACTGCAGATGTTGGTGCGTAGCTGCTGTGGGACCCATAACTTCCACCTGGCTATGGGTAGACTGCTACACGTCTACACGACGTCATCCCTTAAGTCGAACCTTTGGGGCTATTCCCGTAAGAGGCTGCGAGTTTCAGGATCCTCATGTTAGCTCATCATGATCTGCTGGCAGGTTATCTGTAGCTGGAGGAGATGGATTTGCTCCTCCGGACTTCGTTCTAGCGGAGGAGGAGACACTTTCTCTCCTCCTCTTAAACCTTTTCGCCCTCCAACGTGGGGAATCGGGACAGGGCATCTGGCAATTCATTAATCTTGCTCGGGTAGTGTTGTCCATCGAAGTCGAACTCAGTAAGGAACATGTCTCATTGCCCGAGCTTGGTCTTAGTGTTCTGTGACCATTGGAGGGCCTTAAGAGTCGGTGCACAAAATGAAGTGTTGGCTTTCGATCTAATATCGATATTTTCTTTCCGCCCAAATAACTTCCAGACACTTCTGTTCGTTTATGGGAAAGTGCTGCTCGGTTTCGTTTAACCGGGTTGAAGCATACGTTATCACATGTGGATGGCCGTCTTCATCCTGTTGGTACAGCATGACCCCGAGTCAGAGTTGACAAGCATCGGTCTGTAGAATTAAAGGCTGGTTGCCTTGAGGATGATGGAGTTGGTGGATGTTTCCGAAACTGTACTTCAGATTTTGAAATGCAGGTTTCTGCTCCGATCCCCATCTACAACGGGCTTCCTTCTCAAGGAGTGGGTGAAGTGGTGCTATGTGGTGAACGATATTAGGCACTAAGTCCTGTAACCAGTTGCAAAGACCCAGGTACTGCCATAGCTGTTTCTTGTTGGTAAGTTCTTCGGCCTCTTCGATAGCTCGTATAAAGCCATGTTGTGGGAAATTCCCGTCAGGGGAAACCACATGGCCTAGGTAGTCAATGGATGACTTCCAAAAGAGCTCTTCGATAACTTGGACATCACCCCATGGAGTTTGAGTCGTTCTAGAACTCTCTCTATGTGACCGAGGTGCTCCTGCCATTTCTTGGAATATATTATCACATTGTCGAGGTAAGCAAAGCAAAACTCCGATGTATCCTGTCAATACCTCTGCGTATATGAGATGCTGGAACGTGGCAGGGGCGTTTTTAGTCCAAAGGACATTACCCTGAATTGTAAGGTCTCGCCCTCTGGGGTGGTAAATTCCGTATACTTCCTGCTGTCTGGATGGACAGCAATTTGCGAATATCCGGATTCCATATCCAGGGTGCTGAAAATTCTCGCCCCCCAATGTCTCGCGGGGCATGGGTTAGATCGATAGCTGGGGGAGCAATAGGATGTGTCACATCGTTCAGGGCTTTGTAGTTTACACAAAATGTGAGTTTACCGTCCTTCTTCGGTACTGATATAATGTTCAGATCTCGTAATGAATCAAGCATGCCTGATGTAGTAAACCTCAATGTTCAAAAGCGCTGGCATGTTCAAGTACTCGTTATAGCGTGCCGAATTCCGGTTCGTCTAATTCGTGGTTTATACGGGCTGGGTAACACAGTTTTGGGACTGTGGTCCCGTTTCACCATTACCCGGTTCTTATCCTCCAGATAAACTTGGTGCTGCCCATGGTTAATGACATGTTATCGGAGCCCTGGACAGCCCAGTATTACCGCTTCTGTCAGTATGGGTATTCGTTCGGGTTAGTGCGTCGGTATAAATTTACTATCAGGGTGATTCGGCCGTCAACTGGCAGGGTGGTATGGTGGTGTGCCATACGTGCAACCTTTGACTGAGGTCGCAGGGTTGCGAGCTGTTCTGGAGTTAATAAAATACTACGGACAAAAGTTTCCGGTTGTGGTCGAATCTAATAGTGCGAGCAACCAGCTCCCATTGATTTCTACTTTAATGCATGGAGAGATAGGAGGTGTTGGTCCCTCGTTTAAGCTGGAGGCTGGGTCCTTGTTGTCTGGCGATAGCGGTCTGCTTCGCACTCCTGCGGTGTCGTTTCCCGCCTTGAGAGTGGGGGTCGGTTTAACTGCAACACCAAGTTGATTCGGGGTTTCCCTCAGATTGGTTGGTTTATTAGCCGGGATCCCTTGTCCTGCGGGTTTGCGTGGGCAGTCCTCGTTCCAGTTGCTACCCAGACAGAACCAGTACTATGGTACGAACACAAGTTGTGGCATAGGGGCAGTTTCACTGCTAAGTGACTCGACCGACGGAGTTCGTGACTCAGAGGTTTTTATCATTTTAGTTTATTCGAGTGTGGCCTGAGATGCGAAGTTTTGTTTTGCATCTCTTGCGAGCTCCACTTGCTCATCGATTGTCGCAGGTTTAGATGTGATATGTTTCGCAATCTGGGTAATAACATTCGACCAATGGATTGGATGGAAGCTGCCTCTTCGACTTTCGGAAACACTCTTCAGAACATCTGATCTTTCCGACGGATGAATATTTCTTCCTCGTCGTCGGATACCTGGGACTGACTGTAGACTAGCGTTAATCTTGACAATACTTCCTCGCCAGCGAACTTAGTCGCCAACTGACAGCTGAATTGTTTCTATTCGCTGACGAACTCACCGCACCGATCCCACCCGGTCAATGCGAGGCCCTTAAGGTGGGTCTGGGTGTGACTTACCCACTACCTTAACACGAAGCCGGTTTCCTCGAATTATTTTTCGCATTCTGAGGTAAATGCGACCAGATCCTAGTGTGGTCGTCCCACAAAGTCTGCGATTTGGATATCATATCCAGTCCTTTTTTGTGGGTGTCCTGGAGCTGTTCGAGGTTGAACTGATACTGCGTGCAAGCTTGTGACATGCTTGCCAATAGACTTGATTTAGAGTTTCTATGCAAGCTTTATGTGACAAGTTTGATTCAAGCTTGTCTCAAGCCTAGATTTGAAAGCCTTGTGATTACTTGCCTTTGGCAATCTTGCTGAAGGCTTGAATTTAACTTGCTGCTGGTAGGGAGGGACTCTTTTAATCAGGCGCTTAATAGCCTTTTTACATGTGCTAATGTATATTCTGTATTTGCATTTGTTGTTAGCATGGGCAGTAAGCAATTTAAATAAAGTGACAATAATAATTAATAACAAGATGACATTAAAAAATAATGTGTTTAATGTAGTTTATTTTAATACTTGGGTACCTAATGGCCGGATACACGTGCCGTGACACATGAATATGGTAAATTAATATTATTTGCGGTGAAACGCGATTATTTTTTGGTTTTGAAAATGCATGGCAAGCTGCTTCTGTGTGGGCAGGCTTGATGCAAGCTTGCCACGTAATGTCTAGTTAGCTTAATTGCTTGTCGTGGCAGGCTTGATGCAAGCTTACCACATAGTGTCTTGTTAGCTTGATTGCTTGTCGTGGCAAGCTTGATTTAAGCTTACAGGCTTGCCATGGAAATTTTTTTTTAAGTTTCAAACAAGCTTGTTCTACTATATGAGTGATGATCGGTGGGTCTGAGTGAGGTGGGATTGCCTGCACCTCCCACACTGGTAAGCCATGCCAGGTTGGGTGACACTCTTGTCAGGCCAGCTGATACAGGCATGGCGGTACAGTTTGCTACAGGAAGTGCAACATATTTTATTTATGCCGGATCCAGGACATGTGACCTCATCGCAGAACGTTGTCGGTTATACCCGGCAGGTTTCACACTTGTATGCAAAGCCATCCATATCCCGGGCTTCGTCCTATTCTAGACATAGGTGGTGAAATGCATTGTCGCAGTAGTTGCATTTAATGCGGAATGTGCCATTACCAGGATAGTCAGTGTGGCTACATTTATTTTCGGTGGTATCAACGTCTAATATGTTGTTGGGTGCACCTTCGGCGATACTAACTTCAGTCTCTGACGTTGTGGCAATGGGAACCACGGGGTATTTTAGATGACTCCCCAAAGTCCATTTCGGTTCTCGGTTGACTCTTAGGTCTCTGGGTCCTTTTGGTCTGCTGGTGGTGTTTGCTGGTAAGAGTTACTAACTCTGATACCCCACATTGGGCGCAAGAAAACCACTTGAAGCATGCCGGGTTCTCTATCAGTGAGACAGTCACAGTGGTGTTGACTTGAATGAGACCAAACATGCAGTTAGATGTGTTTTGCTGCTTCAGCATTCGCTTGGGGCCAGCTACTCTCGCTGGGCAGATCAATTGGCGACTGGGAATACAATTAGGCACTATTGATATAGTAATAGGCTTTCTTGCAAATCATCCCATTAGTCGATTGGTGGGATGTGTCGGGGATACCTTGTGTACTCAATGAGATTTCGGCCGAAGATGATACAGCTGGTATCGGCTGGCTGGAACTGGTAGCACAAGGAGTAAGTGACAGAACGTTGGTACAATGCTGGCCAACACAGGAATTTTGATTCTACGCCGCTGACTCCAGGCTCCAGAATCTGGGGTTGGCAACCCTTTACCTTACCTCAGTATCCTGTAATAACCCTTGTACATCCGGGTGGTATTCTCTAGGAATACGTACGTGCAGTGGGAAATAAATATACACATATACAAGGAGCATCGGATAACTTTACCAGATATCGTCGATGGCATGGCGCCCACTAGAACCACTGTTAGCCATACAGAGCCCATTACTGCGGACAACACCACGGATGGAGCAGCTGCAAAAGGTCGTCACAACGTCCGATGTTGCAACACCATCAAGCAGAACGGAAGTCACTTACTTTTCATACTTAGTCAAACAATTCCTGAATTAAATATCGCTATGTTATTATCAACAATACTTTTACATTTTATGTTTACTTACTGTACCTAGTGTTGTGTTCTTTGCATACTTTGTGGAGCCAAATATATAACATGCATGGTGTGATTGGTTTTTTAATTTCAATTCCATAAACCAATGGAATAGCTTCTTGATAGTAAAATTGTGGTTTGACCTCTCCAATAAATACCCACATGAGTACAGAATAGTGCGAAACATGTTTTATAAAGCAAGACATGAACTAAGACAAGCATCATTCTTCTGGCAGCTGGTTCCATTTCTGTCCTGTTACCTTCAACATAAGAATGTAATGTTACTGGTATACATTGGCCATTTTAACGTTTCTTGTATTTATCCTACCTAGCTGCAGTTCTCCATTTTTATTAAGATGGACTACTATTGTTGTTGGTCCAATTATCTCAATTCCACGGATGGGCCCTTTGTATATAAAGGTCAGAATTTTAATATTTGCTCTATTCTTGACCCATTCCCACTGACCTTTGTTTTAAAACTGTATTGGGTCTAATATGTCTATCAAATAATTTTTTTTTTTTTGTTTCTCTTGCGCCAAAAGTAAATTAAGTTTAGCCTGGTCTCGATCTTTAAATAATTCCTGGCACCAGTTATCACTATGTTGTGAATATGTGTTTGGAACTACATAGGAAGGTTATGTTGCTTTGATCAAATGTAGCAAATAGAATGGCGTGAATTATGTGCTAGTATTTGCTGTAATGTGGTAGTTAAATACAATGAACTGCACGTATTCATCGCAGCTAGTGTGATCCTCATTTGCGCATGTGGTAAGTTGCTGCCCTAAAATGTTATTTGTGGCTTCGACAAGTCTATTGCAAGCTGGGTTTTCGGCCAGAGTTTGTAATTTCTTACTTTGTAACTTTTAAATTAACTGTGCTAAAAGTTAATTGTTAAATGATGTTCTTCTGTCCATGAGAATTTGTCTTAGGGCATCCGTACTTTAGTATAATGTATTTTACCACATTTGCTCGTCAATAGCATTTACTGGAGGCACAATTACATAGTGGCTGAAAAACTCCATCATTACTAGAATATATATGTTGTCTTTAGCTGAATGATGTAAGGGTCCTTTAGCACCAAGAGTCCGTGAGACTTATGGGGATGGGGTTATAGATTGGAACTAGTCTATCGGTTTCTGATTATGTGGTTTTAACTTTTGACGTGAGGTAGTTATGTTATATATTCTTTCACGCCCCTGTTCATTGTATCCCAGTAGTATGCGTTTTTAAATTTTAAATGTTCCTAAATTAGCTCCACCTAATAGTGCATCATGGTGTGTTGCAATGATTTCATTTACATAGTATGAAGCCATTAACGTAAGATTTCTTTTCGCCTATTTTTTTGTGTACTTTTATGTAGACCTCACCATTTACTGTTCCATACATTCTAGCTAGCTTTTGGCATTTCATATCGGCTTTGGCCATATCGGTTAATACAATTTTCAGTTTTTGTAAGTGTGGACCTTTATCATATTCGCCTAAAAAAAAGTGATTATTATGTGTTGATTTGGTCAATGAACAGCTCATTGTTATTTTCAATTTTAATGTACTTTTGTTCATGGTGATACACCGATTAATATTGTGTGTTACCTTGTCTGTTAACCATTATAATCTGACAATTCAAGAGCGGATCATTGCATGTTGTTTTTATTTTATTGAGATAATTTTCCAATAATATCTTTACATTAATGTGTAAAATTTATTTTATAACTTACGAATCTGCGATATATCCGTAGTGTTTGCAGAATATTTCATGTAATTATTTCTGTCAAGCCAATTGTTTACAATATATCTAGCTATTATTTTATTAGCTGCTGTATTTTTTTTTCTGGGTACTGAAACAAATATTCTGCTAAGGCTTCATATAATGTGTTACAATTTGACGTGCACCAACCATGCGTCCTGTCCGAGGCCATTCCCCACGTCGTCAGCACCAGCATTTAGAAGTCGAGCAACCACCACATGAGAGTGATTGTAGGCCACTAGCCTTCATTTCACATGAGTGCATCAATGTGTTCTATAAGTGCCACAGTGTATCTTTTTGTGTAGATTTTTATGTGTGTTTAATTGATGGCCTTTTTAATATTATGATAATATGTGCAACATAGTTAAATGTTCAATGTGCATTGTTCAGATGTGTTTCAGTATAATTTTATATTAGTGCATCCTGCATAACATGAGAAAATCGATTGTTATATTTTTGTGAAGAGCCAATGCTCCAATAAAGTGCGTACTTATTATAATAATTTTAGGAAGAGCAATGTGTATTTTGTGTTGCATTCATCATTTATTTTCAAGCAAGGTCCATGTTATGTTGATGTGCAAGACCACATCTTTATATTATGTGTCGCACACATGCAACAAATACCGCGCAAGGTACTAAATAATATTTGCACGCATTTTGTTAAGCAGATCATTTGCACGTACAATATTAAGTTTTTTTACATTATATAATTTCCTATTTTGTAACATACCATTTTCAGTATCTTTCATTAAGTAACACAAACCGTGCTGTCATGTTGTAAGTCGACATAGCAAAGTGAACACTTGGCAGCCTAACTTCACTTTTGAGATATTTATATAAAGGGTCTAAATTTGTAAGTTTTAATTATGTGAATCAGAAAGCACATGTGCCAAAATATAAACACATTCAATTAGTTCCATTTGCTCGTAAATAATAGCAGCATACTAGCCAGTCACATTAAGCTCCAAACTGAGGTTAAGTTGTTAACACTATGTTTAAGTCGTCACATAATTTTATTTTTATAATATTTTATATATATTTCTTGTGCAATAAAAGGAAAGAGTTTGTGTATGTTCCTATCCCACCAGTGTTGCATCGCCACCACTCATTTTATTCATCACCATAACTTTGTGTGAAATGAAGTTTTTCATGGGTTGGCGGAATAGCTCTGCCAGTGAGTGAGCTCCCCGCCAATGCCAAGTAATTTTTCAGTATTCAGACGAAGTGGATGTCGTGTCGTCCTCTCCGGGCACATCATCTTTGTGCACCAGTATTTTAGTTTTCAATAGTAATTATTATCATGGAACTTTAGTTTACTAATTTGTTTAGTCTGGAGATAGGGTCACTCTGTAGTCTGGTCCTTATTGTAAGCGGCAAGACCATAATTTTTCATCTTTAAAACATCATGTAAGCCTCGCGACAAATTTTCCAGTGTTAGCATTCTGCCGCTATAACGGAGACTTAATCATGAATATGCCTTAAGATGAAGGTGTTTAAATAAATCACTGTGTTGAAAAGACTTCGCACTCATCTTTAAACATAGACAGCTTCAGGGTACATTTTACCTGTTTTCATTAATATACTGACAGCATATGGTTGGAGCAAAAGGGGTTAAATTAGAAGTTGGGAAGTGGTCAGGATTTTGCCGGAATCACCAACACCTCTGTAGCATTGCCTGGACGCCAAACGCTGCCAGTGAACAGTGTCAATTCTCGGTAGAGCAGACTCCTTGCCATTGCTGACACTGATTGTGATCTGGTAGCATTTGCCTGGCAGATCGAGCTTGTAACGATCTCCGGGTTCTCTCCTCTTGCTTAAAACCTCATCATATGGTGCTTAGTGGAATACTTGCTGAAGTGGTTGGGGCAGAAAGATGTGGCGTGGTGAGCAATGACAGTTCGCTCCCTGTGTTTGACAGATGTTCTGCGATTCTTAAAACTTGTAGCAATGCTAGCTGTGCATCCTTTTCACATCGTGATATTGGTGGTAATGTTTGTGTTAGCACTCGTTCGTGTACAATTTCTGTGAGTTGCTTTGATGTGCACTGTGGTAATCCTGAAATTACTTTTGCACAAACTCGCTCTCGTGATTTCTTGAAAATTTTGCTGCACTTTGTCCGAAACATGAATGTTAAATTTTGGTTCTAAAAGTTTTGACTCATTGTTCCGTCCAATTTCACTTTCTCGGTTGTGACCGACGTGGTTGCTTGTCGGGCTGGTCTTGAGTTAACACTTGCAGTAAGTTGTGTCTATCTCATATTTTGCGATTAAGTCTTGTAGCAGAGGGTGCAGACAATGCGAACACAGTAACGCCATTGTATCACTCAGTATCTGGCCAGCCATGTTAATAAACAAGTCCACATGGTCGCGGAAGTTTAGACGCAGATGCACGCACATGGGAGCATGGTCAGGAGCAGGCGACACTAGGTTTTGCGCAAGTGACATCACATCACGACGCGGCATGTGTGATCCACGGTGCAGCAGACCTGCACAGTGCGGCGAGGCAGGGATAAACGATCGGTGTGTCGCACAGCTGATTGGCAGCGCAATGAATGGGAAGTGCGAGCACGAGACAAGTTTTCTTCTTCGCCTTACCACTGTCGTCCTCCTCACCCTTCGTCAGGCGCGGTGAAGGTGAAGGTGAAGGTGAAGGTGAAGGTTTTGCAGCCCCTCTGTCCTGTTCGGCACCGGGCTGACATCACAGCACACAAAATGGCCACTATCCGCTGTCCTTCTTCGTCCTTCCTTGAGGTTGCCACAATGGCGGCATCTCTGCAGCTTTGGCATGCTTTCTTGTCCTGACTATGTGCATTAACTTTCCGGCATCCTGGGGCATTACGACAGCATCCTGGGGCATCACAATGGCGTCCTAAGGCACTGGTTATGCACTGATGATCTTCTCTATGCCTCCTTGGCGTTGTCATAGGACAGGGAAAGCAGTAATTGTCGGATATTGAATTTTGCGAAATTTTCGTAGGAAATTTGGAAAAAATTGTAATTTTTTTTTAAGTTAGGAAAAGTTGATAGAAAGACGATGCCCCTGAGTTGGACGGCATTTGACGGCGGGTGGTTGGAACAAAGGAGGTTAAATTAGAGGTTGGGTAGTGGTCAGGGTTTTGCTGGAGTGTTCTCACCAAAATATCTGCTGATTTGCCTGGGCGCCAGACATTGTCAGTGAGCAGTGTCAATTCTTGGTAGAGCAGACTTCTTTCCCTGGGTCTTGTTGCCGATGGCCACGGCGATGCCCTTCCTTGGTTGCCCCAGAAGTTGAAAAATTTCAATACCTTACCAACTTACGCAGTGAGGTCTTAGGGCGACCCACACACTCATATATAGGTAAACGAAGACATAAAATCACTGTAAAAGACTTGAAAACACTTTGCACAACACGCTGAATATTTGAGGGGAAAGGTGGGGGCCTGTGCCCCTCAAGCCCGTAGGCAACATAAATGAGAACGCACATTTACATGTTAATTCATAGGGGTTTTATTAACATCCCCTCAAGAAACATTTTACAATGATTTGCCAGGCTTTACCTGCCTGCAGGGTTACACTGCGAAAACGGCACTCGGCCACAAAAGAACTTACAGAAAAATTAAGCCTCCCTAGGTGATGTTAACCGAAGGGCGGGAGGAGGCGAAGAATCTTGGGGGGCTGAAGAAAACAAATGTTCCGGTATATTAAGATCTATTGCATGGTAACCTGATCAGTTTACAAAGATGAAGTGCCACCCAAGCATGCGAAATGTGACCCCATTGGTCCGCATGTCTGCCTCCCCAAAACACACAAATAAGACTAACTGGGTCCTCGCAGCATGCCGACCAGTGTTGGCTGGCCGGCAGGCCATGCGGACTAATTTCTTATGCACCAAAACTGTCCAAAACCATATCCACAGGGCTCTGACACTTACAAATCTCACATAAATAAATAACTTGCACTATGAAACCCTTTAAGACACATTACGAGATGAGATGGTACATTACAAACAATAACAAACAAAAGCACTGGAGCCCGCAGGGGTATTGAAGCTGCATAGAGTTCCATATATTACAGTCGTGTGGACTGGCGTTCGGTAAGTATTACTCCTTTAATTACACCCTGTTTTACAGTGTGTCATTTTATTATACATGCAAGTGTGTGCACTTGGTCTTCTTTGCACTTAACTCTCCTTGCACTTCGCTCACGACATGAGCGCGCCACTTGGCATCATGTCCGCACTCATAACTACCATTTGTCCAGTGTATCCGCTCCTGTGTACTGTCCAACTGGTGCGCATGAGCGCCCAGTACATTGCTGGTTGCTGCAATGGCTGCCGGCGATGGCGGGCAAACGGTCTTGGAGGATGCAGATGGCGTCAATACTGAAGGCATAAGGTGGCCTATAACAACCTCTCGGAAGTGAGTTGTGTTGAGGGAGGTAGACAGTCCTAGCTAGACCAAGCATTTGAATTTTAGCTCATCATAACCTGTAACTGCAGTTCCACAGGAGATGGCCGAACATTTGGGGGACAGAAGCATGTGCGGCCGACCACACAACCCCAGCATCCATTACTCGTGCTCTCCGATGAGAGCTGGTGCCCAATCTGGTAAAACTGTATAAACAATGCCCCTGGCCATGTAACCTTCCATCCCCCTAATGACCCAGCTAACTCGGAGAGCTATCAAATTCAACATATTATGTTTGACTGCTATTGGTTTTGCTGGACCATTTGGGAACTAGGTTATGTGGATAGGAGTATTGGTTTATTTACCAAGCTCTTCAGAGAGCACCAAGATGATGATGTGGGTTGTGAGGTCGACCACCCATGTGGCTGTTCCCAAGATGTTCTGCAGTCTCTGGCAATATTGCCAGTAATGATGATCTCTATCCAGAATGTCTTGTCTAGTGGGGGCTGTAAGCCTCTCCCAAATGCTGATACACACCTTGCAGGTTGTTATAGGCTGTCTCACGTGTTCAATTGTACACGTAAATTATGAGACTTGGTTAAGTGGCCTATAGGCGGCCGTGATAAATAAAATATGCGGTTTCTAGCAATCTTTTTTATTTGCCATTTGATTCCTCTCATGAGGTACCGAAAATTATAAACTTCGTTAAGCAAGGAGTGCTGTTTAACAAACAAAGGGCTCTAGGCCTACATGGAAATTTTGATGTTTCACTTCCCGTTCTTGTACTAATGAAATGGGGCTGGATTAGCTCACCCTTTGGACAAAAATCAACACAAGGGTCCTATTTTAAGATAAAACTGTTGATATTCTACATGACTAAGTTGAAAAAGATGCAGCTCCGGGGAAGACGAAATGCGCACATCCACTCCACGAGATAACAAAAATGCTACTGCTGATCTGTTGCCATGGGGCTCGCTAGTTGACTAAGCTTCCACTCAAAACCACGTGACCGTGATATTGAAATATATTAACACCATAAATAAAATTATGTGGATGACTGCAGTGCTGGTGAGGCATGATTTCATAAAATCCTTATTATACATATAAAATATTACATTAACAAAAACATAAAATGAAAATTAACTTTATGACTTATGTTGTTTAGATAGCAACCTAACCTCATTTTGCTTGCATGTTCAAAATGTGCTGTAGCTGCAGGGATTCATCCCACTAGAAAATAAATATGCCAGAGCACTTAAGAACAATGAGCATTCATCTTAAATTTACAATAAGCACATAAAACACTGACCAAATAATAATAATATGAATATGAGGTTATATTACCACATAACCTTTATGTTATGTGTTACGATCGCTGGTAAATTTACACTTACCTCAGAATACTGTAAATGTCCAATATTGATACTGACTGTACTGCTATTCAACAAAAAAATATATAAATACCTGTGTATGCAAGTGACAAAATGGGCTGCAAAAATATATTATATGGAATATTACACTACAAAAATTATTTACATGCTTGAGCTGTTGTGGCAAATGATATCTGCGCATCAGAGCATCAACGTGGTAAACTTTACTTTTTTTGTAAATACACTTCTAAGAATTAAAAAACATAACAAACATTGCACTGTAAGACTAGTGCCTTACATTCTGACGTCGAGTTAGGTAGGTACATATGGTAAAAAATAAATAAAACAAGTGACACAACACTCATGTATACTACTTCACAGCAGGAAAATGGTCTGCCTTGACCAAACCCCTAGTTGGCATATAGCCATTTTACAGCACTCGGGATTATATGAGCAGGATCACAACCTCAGGAAGGTTGATTTCAGCTTATATTTACCGAGATGGGCACCAGAGCTCAGCAATAAAGAGCCAGAAGAAGTCGGGTCGTATCGTGGACCCCCTGAACGAGGCTTCCACCAGAGAGCAACCGTGGTCGATGCTACCCTTAACCTGTATGGTAGCATGGTCAGAATACAGTACAAGACATAGTTTGGGCTAGTGTGTGGCATTTCATCCCAACACTACACGTAATGATGTAGTTCTTCTCAAGTGATATTACAAGTGCCTAGGCTAGTGAGGGCTGTCAGCCTCCCTCAAATGCTTAACTCACAAGAGGCTGTTTTGATATCCTCTATACAATTAAGTTACAACACAGAAATATGGTTTATACTGCAGTGAAGCGGCCGGTGAAATAATAAGAGGTCGAGTCACGTAACAGACTTTTTTTTTCAGACACCCTCGTATGAGGCACTTAAATTATTTTCCTGTTCCCCTATGAAAAGTTAAACCCGTCATGTACAAATGCCTGGTCTGTAAAACAATCTAGGTTGCTGAAATTAAAGTGAAACTATTTCAAACTACATGATTGACGTGAAAATGGTGGTGTTCGGGTAGGACGCCCGACGTGCTTCCGCTTCACTCGGTACCCAAGATGAGACTACTTAACATGTAGGTGGGCCACTGTTTCCCTGGTTTAAATCCAGCCACCGTGTCACGTGATCAAATTAAACACAATACCTAACGAATAAATGAAATTATATGGTTGAACATGGCCCTTGATGAATATGCAGCACACAAAGCATTACACTTTACATAACACGTGACTAAATAAAAATATAAAATGTATAACATATACATAATGACTTACCATAAGGAACAACCTAACCTCAGACTTGGAGGTTAAGTATTTCCCGTGCACAGATCTGTTTTACGTGCCGAGATTTTGTTGCATTTATTTACATATCAACCAGTTAATATACACAACACAATCATTACACTAGAAACTTCAAATTTAACCCTTACAAAGCATTCGTATATTTTTGACCGCTTTATACCATGTGATCATTACGTTACGACGTGCATGTCGTTCGTTCATAAACCCCGTAAACCAACCCTGGACTTGGTCGGTATTAATACCGTCTCTAGTACTGTCATCCAGAGCAACTATTAATTAAAATATTATGTGTGCAGTGCACACAACTAAACTAGAAAAGAAACCCTTTAAATAATATTACATGAGCATCACACCCCAGCTCGTGGTAGCACGGCATGTTTACTAATACGCAAGCTGCACACGATAACACACTCATTGAACAAAATAAACACATATTAATACTGCAAAAACCCTGGGACAATCAGAAAATACGCAGTACACTAAATCGCATGGGTGATACACACAATTAAATAATATTCCCTTGTATATTGCAATGCTTCGCACTGGTGCACTTGTTCCAGTGTACTCAATATCACGTAATTACATGTGCAAAATATTTACTTTGCATCAATAGAATAATTTACGTACACATATTTTACACTCTGAAAAATGAGTAATTAGAATAATAATAAAAACCCAACACGGCTACGGCAAAATATAAACAAACATTATTACACATATACAGCACGACTACAGTAGTGCAAACCAAAGCACGCACACAGAACATTAGCTTACACTCTTCTGTCCTCATGTGGCGGTTATTTGGATTTGGGCAGGTTTTTGAAAGCTGTGGTAAAAGGTCTTAGGCCAGGGACGTGGCACACGTCAAACATATAACCCTGAATTGCAATAATAATAATAATAATAATAACAGAAATAAGCATTGGCAAGGAACACATGACAAACTATTA
This sequence comes from Dryococelus australis, assembly GCA_029891345.1. Taxonomy (NCBI): domain Eukaryota; kingdom Metazoa; phylum Arthropoda; class Insecta; order Phasmatodea; family Phasmatidae; genus Dryococelus; species Dryococelus australis. Next base: position 5,704,795 of record CM057008.1, read on the forward strand.
TAAAATATTAACTTGCTGCCTCATTGCAACCAGTGCTCTATACATAATATACTTGTAACACATGACACTCAGAAATAAAAATAATAATGAACCATTGCATGGAATAAAGAAAATACATAACATAACTTTGCACTTGATATTTAAAAAGGCAATATGTAAACAGGTAAATACAAGCACTTATTTACAACCCTCATGCAGGCACACACGATCACTATTTGCAGTGCGCTGGTACACTCTCGTGGCGGTGCGGCGTGGTGAGTCGAGGTGTGTTGACATACGGAGTGATGAATGGGCTGAGAGCTGACCCGTTCGCCACGTCATATTTTACGTTATACCTGTTACTGTTGATTTGTATACACTTGGAATTTGCTTGACCTATAGTCGGTTTACGACTCATTGTATCGGCTAACATGTTTACTTTTCCTTGCACTATTTTAGCTTGGGAATCGTATTCCACCAGAGTGATGGCCATTTTCTGGATTTTTATGTTATGTTCAGCCATGGTTTTTAAAGATCCCAAGTTATTTTAGCGTACAACTATTGCTTAAAGTAAGTTGTTCAAAATATTTTGTGAAACCTAGCTCGCATTCGGTTGTGCTCAATTTGACCTCATTAAACGAAAATTTCTTACAAGCAAAAGCTATAATGGATTGTTGCGTACTATAAGGTTCTTACTGCATCAATACCGCACCGATCGTCATCTGTGACGCGTCGCACGCTAATATTGTGTGCTTGTTCTCATTTTACTTTTTTAATATAGGTGCATTTTGAATCACTTTCTTCAGTTCTAATAATCTGTATGTTCTTTCTCTCCCTATCTGTATGGTGTATTGTCTTTTGTAAGAGCAGAAATAGCTGCTTTTTATAGCACAATAGCAATTGCTATCGCCACCCGAACATCATACAAAAAAGATGCTTCCGGTAACAAGCAGAAATAGCAATAAACTAGCAGAATAGTAAATCACGCGAACACACACAGCAGAAATACTACGACCGCTCGAACAGCATACACGATAAAAGCTTGAGTCACAATACCACCCCCCCCCCCCCGATCCATTGCGACACGACGAAATCTGAGTAGCAACCAACGTAAGGTCGCTGCGACGACAGCCGGAGTGCGCAAAAAAAATGGAAATACATCATTGGAAAACAAAATTTCGTGCGTATTGCGAATTTCCCTACTGTAATGAATATGAAACTAACTTGCCGCCAAAATAACGTTCCGGTTAAATAGTTTTTAGCTCTGGTATAAATTTAAAAAAAATAAAAAACAAGCAATATTAATTCACTTAATCGCGAGTTTTAAAAAGTAATATAGGATATTATAAGGATAACTTGTCGTTTTAGATTTTTCCAAGAGCCAATTAACATACCTATCGCACAGATTTCGTCAGGCAAGTCTCGGTGTATTGTGAAATATTAACGCCATTTGAAATTCCGTCCACGTACGCTAATTGCTGTTGTGCTAAAGAACAGCAAACCTCGCGAACACACGTACCCATAAAGAAAATAAGAATTAGCACAAAGTACATTCTTGATCAACGTCAGTGGTAGGAATATTAAAATAAAATTACACAATAAGTAATAATAAGATTTGTTTTGAAAGCTCCGCCGACTCGTTTCTGGAGCATGTATTTCGTACAATAGACATCGCTGTGAATGTTCTTGCGCACCAGTCGATGTGCAAAGATGGTGTTGTGCCTGGATTGACCTTATCGTATTTGACCTCGTACAGCAGGAGGGAGAGAGATTGCTTGCAACACACACCGCCGTTAATGGCTGCGACTATGTTCGGCCCGACACCGACAGTAGTAGTCGGTGACCTTCGAAAGAAGTTGACCCGGTGACGTGACCTTCAATTCCCCTTCTTCACATTTACTTTCACAGTCCCTGATACATTCACTGCAGTGTCCCACAGAGCTGGACGGCAGAGAGTAGCAGCTGTCGTTGTAAGCAATCACTTAGTACATTATTAAATGAAATACTTCTTGGTGTGGTACATCATGTGAAATATGGATCCTAGTACATTTTGCTACTACTTTTTGCCATCATCAAGCATTGTTTTCATTTCAGATTTGAAGTTTGTAGCAAATCATCCCGACGATGTCTAAACTCTGCCTGTTCCTCCTTATTGGAGTACTGGCGGTGACAGTTGTCGGACGAGCCGCTCAAAGCAACCGCCAACGAGCGTCCAGTCCTGCGGTTGCGGCATCTGGTAACCGCTGTGGTCGCCACGGTGACTCAGTAAGTATATAAACAAGTCCCACTACGGCAAGCGTCTATATATTGCACGCGTCCTTAACATTGTGGCATATTAGCGGCTTCTTCACGTTTCATCAATCACCCCACCACTTATTTGGTTGTTTCCTAAATGCCACGTATCTCAGACGTTTTATACTACTGTACTGCATTTTTATTAACTTAAATTTTTACTCTATATTTTGTTTATATATTATATTATTTCATTCGGAACTATTATATATAAAAACAGATATAAAATAGGTGTGTTGGTAACACCGGGTAAGTAATAGTTTTCGTGTGAAATATTAAAGCCGTGTCTCAATTGTCCCAAAGAGCGCTCTCTCGTGCTATCGCTCTCACGACCATGTCATTATGATGTCAGAGAGAATGCTCTCTGGTCGTCTCAATTCGTCGGAGAGAGCGCGTAAGAGCAAGAGCACTGAGAGAGCACGAAGTTGTATACTCTCTGACGCTCTCTCGCAGCCGTCATATTTGTTTACATTATTTCCGTGTTTGAATAAGGTTATAGTAGCTTTTTGAGCCAAAACCTTGTTGCATTTTAACTGTAAGTGAATAATTTCCAACTTTTTTACACAGCGAAATAACACACGCAACATGTATTTATAAAAATATAAATACGGATTTCTGACTTGGTCTCGTTTTTTTTTGTCACTTTGCTGTAATATGACAGTAAAATATAAAACAAAATTAATAATAATATTTTATGCACTAATGTTATTCTGGTAGTGCTATAATTTTTTTGTGGGATATTTTGAACACATAAATTACTAACTATAGCCATGACCACGATTTGAGCTTAACATGATTTCCCGCCTTTTGGCATTAGCTGTTTGCCCTATGGAGAGAAACGAGAGAGTGGTTTTCTCAATTCCCAGAGTGAAAACGTGAGAGAACGTGAAGCAGTGCTCTCGCCAGGTTGTGCAAAAGAGTGCTCTCTCTATGAGTTGAGACATAGCCCAAACTGAGTAGGTACCGACATACGCACGAATGCAGTGCGATGTTGTTTATTGTAATTGTAAATGTCAGGACAGAGGAAGCCCGGAATACAGCTATACCGCAGGGCAATTTATGTCCCCCCGACCTGAATAAATAAGTAAGTGGAAAGTGTGCGCGTGAGTCGGGGACGTTGATGGATAAGGCGGAGGGAGCAGACGCGCGTTCTCCCTCCTTTCAGCGTCGAGATATATTTTACTGATTCATTACAGCCAATATTGTATGTTTTCCCGTATTCAGTTTCATTGGTGCAGTGCGAAGATTTGACGTAAGAACTCGTGATCCTTTTTCTATGTGGCCGTATTATACCTGTTCTGCCATTTGGTAGTAAACAGGCAAAAAAAAAAAAAAAAAAAAAAAAAGATACTGTGGCAAACTTTCCATCTTATCTGGGCGTTGGATCAGTACGACGGGATGGCACGGCCATATTTCAAACCATATATCATACTTGCAAGTGTCCTGCTTTCACACATTCACTGGCACTTACAAGTTAACATGAAATGTGTGTGTGTTGTATAGCATAACATGTTTAAGCAATTACAATTATTCTGTGCCAAAATGTTTAACTAAAGTAAGTTGAAATACGCTGGAATGCTGTCTTAAAAGGGATGCCGACTTGTGGCGCATTCTGTATAAAACTGGCTTGAAATGCGAGGGGCTCTGGGTTCGGATTCTGGGTAAGGTAGGCACTAAGTCATTTACAGGCCTATAATTAATCTACTGGGTATAGCGCTATGTAATAATTATAATAATGATGTAGACACTTTGATTATAATGTGTATATAGCAGCTGTAACAGGTCTTCCCATTTTTGGAAAAAAAGAAAAAAAAAATTGATGAGGGCCTCGAAATTCGTGCTTCTTAAGTCATTTACAGGCCTGTAAGTAATCTCCTACGGGGTATAGCTCTACATAATCATCATAATTATAATGTAGACACTTTGATTACAAAGCATTCGGTATGTCTTCCCATTTTCGAAAAAAATAATTCTGGAATTTGAGACGCTCCTCAAAATTCGTGCTTCTAAGTCATTTACAGGTGTATAATTATTCTCCTACGGAGTATAGATCTACGTAATCATTATAATTATGATTTAAACACTTTGATTGTAATGTGTATATAGCGGATATTCCGTATGTCTTCCTATTTGCGAAAAAAATCCCGAGCGGACGAGCTTTTGTGGACTAGGCTTAGTAAAGAAAAGCGGCCTTTCTTTGCATGCCACAACTAATTCCCCCCCCCCCCTCCCTTTTTGTTGTTGTTGTTTTAGTTCTTTTGAAAATACAAATCAGACGAGCAAGCGACATGTTTCACAACACGTGAGGCACTGATAGATTCCATTTGCAGTGCAAGCGTGCATTCGACTTTTGGACTTGAGCGTCCTTTCTCCTCTTCACTTCCTCCCATACCGGCCCAGAAGGTGGCGGGAGTGAACCCCCTTCTTCAAACCGCGTGACAACTCGCAGTGAACACCGCCCTTGGTGGAATAAGTACCTTGTGCAAAAGAGTGCTCTTCGTGTTTGACAGATAGGTGCTACGCCACGTTAGAACACTGGCTTTTTTTTACTACTGTACTCGGGTCACTCCCGGAATAGCGCGGAAAGCTATAACGTGGGTCTGAGTTATGTCCCCCAACAGCCGCGTTATATCGGGCTTTTACTATTTACATTCGTAATATTTATGTACATGTGGGTGACATTTGGTGTGATAAAAAGGACTGCTAATTTAGTACAACCAGATCTTGTACAAGCAATAATTTGTAATTATAGTCTTATATGGCATAGAGATGTAGACAATAGGTAAGAAAGAAGCTGAGAAAATATTTATATAAATGAATTTAATGAAGATTATGTAGGCATTAAGGTGGTGAGCTAGGATCAGGTACGGTGCTGAACAAAGAAGAGCAGGAGTGGAGGAATTGAATGAGATATGTACGTACTATAGAAAGAAAGGATGAGATGTTATGGATATGTGCTAAGAATGGAAAGAGAATCACCACCCAGGAAAATCATGGGCAGAAATAAGCATGAAAGAGGTTTCAAACAAGACCAAGGAATGGATAATGCCAGGAGAGAAGGGGGAGAAGTACAGCAAGTTGGAGGAAGAGAAACAATGGAGCCAGAAAGAGATGGGGAGAATTTTACTGCGCTACCATGGAAATAGACAAATGCCAAGTATTTATATTCAGCAGGCAGTTTTCTTGCATGGGACTTTAAGGGCAGTTATACACCAATAAACTGTTACACTTTTGACATGCTGCCTCACCACACTCACATCTGGAAATTTCTATATGAAATATTTATTTGCTGCATGTAACAATAAACGCAACATATGGCACTTGGGAAATCAAGATGACAAAGGGTAGCAAAGGGGATGAGGAAAGAAGGTATATAGTGGAGGATTAGGGAAGGCTTGACATTGCAAAGCAAGGTGGTTGGCAGTATGACTTCACAATTGCCGATAACTTTGGTGAATTTTGCATCTGTTGGAAAAAACTGTCATGCAAATTTGAATTAGTCGTTTTTTCCCCCTTTGTAGACATTTTAGAAGCATTTTGGTTTGTTTATGAGTAACAAATATGTGGGGGGGGGGGGGGATAAAACAACTTCATATTCATGCAATATTGTAGCATATGACATTTGAGCGGGACTTAACTGTAATGCAAGTTACAGGCATGATGATACAAAAGCATCAAAGGAAAATAAAAGTCAATTGTGTCAGTCAAGTTATAAAAATTTAAACTGCTTTCTTATTTGTCACTTCCCATCTGTATTGCGCTTTCCCCACAACACACAATGTTGGAGGCGTTTGGCAACTTGGGGGTCTGTCATAACTCCACAAATTATCCCAAGAACAATTGTCGATTTGACTAGCAGACAACTCATCATTGCCAGTAAATATCTTCTATGATATCGTGGTAATAGAGAAGGTATCAATCAATATGCAGTGAAGTGGCTCATCAAGTTGATTTAAGTATAGTCCATTTAAGACTAGAACAGACTTTCTCGGAGCCTTGCTAAATATCTACTTGCATGCCCATTTCGTATCCTTCTGCTAAATTTAAACAAACATTGCCATATGACTGCCATGTAGCATCTGTCAAAATCAATGTTTACATTCCATTGTGTTTCTGTGCACATGTGTCCATATACTTTCACTACACCTAAACATAAACATTAACATGTGACTTCTACTTTTATACCTGTCAAATGCGTTGATACTGTTTACAGCTTTTCAGTGTGTCATATACCAAAAACCATTCCGTATGAATAGTCACAGTTTAGGCTTGTAACATTATTTAGGTCAGCTTCATGACGTTTAAAAATGCCTGAATTGATGATAGTTCTTACTGTTATTTTACATTGTTAACATATTTATTTTCCATGACATAGCATAGTACACATAATGCAAGTTAATATTTTGCAGTGACTCTGTTTAACACTGTTACAACGGCGGGGTAAAGAACTGTAGTATTTAACCTCTTGTTATTGATGTGTTGAGTTATTTATTTAAAAGGTTGGCCTCCGTTGGAATAAATATCAAAACAAAAGAACAACCAGTCCAACGAAAAAGAAATTAAATTCAAGCACGAAATTCATGTCACTAATTTTTTGTCATACAAACTTAAAAAGATAGCGGTGAACATGCACACGAATAAGCCTACGATAACTTTTATTCCGCTCATATTTCTATGTATTGCTACTTACGGTTTATTAGGTTTATTGAAATTTATCAGGCTGGACTTAGTATTTTTCTTCTGGGTTTGTGGCAAATTATGTTACACGACTGCGTTTCGAACCCCTTAGGGCAAAGGTACAACGTTGTGTTAAATAAACAGACGTTAATAACTTTATCATAAAAACAGTTCTCATTTAAAACGTATAAATAGTGCTAATCAAATATTTTAAATCACACACAAACAGGGCCAGCGTATCGACCACGATGTCCAAAGGTACGCCATTTCACAGACGCAATAATTAACGAAACACATGTCACAGTATATTTATTACTGCCGTGGAAACACAGATTTATCAGAACTTCGTAACTTGCCTAGGTAGGTTTAAAAAACACAACCTCTACAAACGTGATGTGGTAATGTGAAGTATTTCTCTGAGTAATTATAAATTATGCTTTATTTGGCAAAAAGCAACACGCCATGACATGGCTTGCCACGTTTGCCAACTTCAGATGGTATCTGTCCCGCTATCATATCTAAATATATTAAAATTAGTATTCAAATAAAAAATTTATTTTCAATTGTAAATTACAAATTAAAAAATTACTATTTTGCTGTAATAAGTATGAGATATGCTACAAATGAAATGCTTACTAGCGATACGAAAATTCCCGAGTGTGAGAGAGACAAAGAAAGAGAGGTAACCTCCGCGCCAGCTAACAGTTGACTGGGGATCAGTCAATAACAAAAACTGGGTCACTGCGGCCTACACGCTATATTCTCCGCTGTTATTTTAAACTGTGAAAATGAACTATGTTGCCATCGAGGCTATCTAAATATTTTAATAGGCAAAACTTAATTTACAAATAGCATACTAAAAACTAAGTTAAAATAATATTTTAACTGTGAACTATTACTTACCGGCCGTTGCCAGCACGTCGCTGCTCTCACTGTTTTTAATTCATATTTAATACAAAATAAATATTACAAGTTATAGAAGATACTAAGCCACGGTTTCATTTATTCACGAAGACAGTACTTTAAAGTTAATCATAGTGTTATATATTTGTGGAATACAAGTTACTCACAAAACAAGTTGACATGTTACGCCTAGGGTGTTATTTCAAAGGTTCGTTTTCAAAAGTCTATTCCAGTCGTGAATGGACTATAAGTGAAATGATTTGGGCAGCTCTTAATACTGAAGTCTTGAGAGATGAAGATGAAGCGAGGTGAGTATGGAGCAGTACCAGATTGGAAGGGCGAGGGAAAAGGGAGATCCTTGAGAAAACCCATTGATCAGCAGCATCTTCCAGCACGATTCCCACATGTGAAAATCTGGGAGCGGCCTCACCGGGAATTGAACTCGGTTCGCCTAGGTGGGAGGTGAGAAGTCCAACTACTACATCAATGTGGCCCCGCTCACCCAGTTGATGGTTCTTCTTCGAATCTCTCTTTTTGTATTAAGTGATCAGTGTGACCTTGTGGTGTGATAGCTATCCCTGCACATCGAACGAAAGTCAAACCGACGGTGCCATATGAAGTTGAGAAAATGTTGGTCCTTTTGGTCGACTTATCTTCGATGGGGGTGTGTTTGACGAGCTCCACGCCTCACGTCCGCTGGGCGGGCCTGCTGGTCTGCAAGTATGGGCGCCGCGGGGCTGATGCCACCCACAAAATCTATGACTACCTTCCCCGCCCTCGTACGTCACCTTGACCACGTGACACCAGCCAATCACACACCACCAGGGTGCCCTTCCGGGACTTTCAGATATTGACGGAGTGAAGATCATTTTGTAATGTTCTAGATGATTTCAAATAAAATATAAATGCAGGTGTCTCACCCAGATTTGAGGAGACAGCACAGGGTTTTCATTTGGGCAGGAACTGCTGTTTCCGTCCGTCAACATTTTAAAGGGCGGGCTTGCTGCCATTTTAGTTAAGTATGGTTTAAAGCAAAATAATTATATGTAATCTGCATATATCTGGAAAGAGATGTAATCTTGTGAAAATGTAGATTTTGGGGGAAGTTCTAAACATCATTATTTTTGATACAAACTGTTTATACCAAATGTAATAGGTGGGAAAAGTATATTTTTATATAAAGTTTTTTCAATGTGATCTTGGGGGGAAAATATTGTAAATGATTTGAAGTTTGATGTATAAACGCAAGGCAACGAATATTTTCAAACCTTTTCACTGGAACCAACCCAAATCCTTTTTTTGACATCATTTGGGGGGGGGGGGGCTCAAAGCTGTTTTCCAACTTAAAACACCTACATTTAGGAAGCAGTTGGTACAAAGGCCTCGTCCTATATGTGTTGGCAAACACCGTCACCGTGGAACACAGTGGACTCTTGCTAATTCGAATATCCTGTTAATTTGTTTGGTGTGTGAGAAAATTAATCAGCATAAATATGAAAACAAACTGTAATTTCTTAATTTTTGCATTCTACAGACAGTTTTGTTGCATGCCTGCCTTGTCTAAATGCTTCAAAACTTTTCGTTTATATATAAAGGTACATGTAGTATGCTTCCGTTTGCTATCAGTTTTGGAAACAATGACAGCAGTCAAATTAGCTAAAAAAAACACACTTCTCTATGTTACAGCTAGCCAACTTTAAATGTGCTCTGTTGTGCAGGTTTTCTTGACATGGAAATGTGCAGGTCATTGCCTTCCTCAGGCAGGGTCATGTCATGTTATTTCAGTCACTTGATGAGTTTATCATTCCTGTGATGAATGTGTTGATTGGTACTCTTTCTACAACATGGCTATTGAAGTGATTTGTTCCACAGATTTCTGAATAATAATCAATTTTGAGTTACTTGCTTGATTCAATCATCGTGGCGGTTCTATTAATTTTCACATCAGAGGATGGTAAAGGTTGTTCATGATCAAGTGAGCCCTTTTGAAATCAACCTTAGAAAGACGTCACTGCCCCTGCCTGCATATATTTTAGCAGGCGACATGGGCCCAGTAAAGTTGGTGACGAGGGAGGGAAAATAGTTCCATATCTTAACGTATAATAAAATGTGTTATGTAACTATTTGTTATAATTTAAATTATTTCTTTCGCTTTCTGTTTTTTTTTAATGCTTGGAAGTGTGAAAATGACCAGATTAGTAAAATATTAATTTTTCTAATAATTTCATAGTTTTGCTCGACTGATGCATGAATACACAATGTGCATACAAATAGGTCTTAAGCAAGGTTTTCAAAAGTGCTAATTTTACCATGAACAGTCTATAATGTTTAAGACTACATTACATCTGTTGAAGCATAATGTACTGGGAATAAATACTCACTATACTTTCTTCGCAGAGGACGTCCAGGTCTTTTTGGCTAGATACTGAGCCATGTGCTTCTACATGTTCAGGGGTTCAGTTCAGTTTGGGTGCTGGCGACTTGCTGTTGTACAAAACTGGCTGTGTGACTATGTAGCAGGGCACAAAATCAGGCCTGGGCAACACAATACAGTGTCTAGGTGCCACTACTGCCTTGGATATACCTGGGCGATGGAGTTTGGGAGCAGTACTGAGTAAGGTGTGACTAATGCTGGTGTAATGTTGTGATGAGCTGAGATCTGAGACTTTGGCGGAGGTGTGGGATGCAGAACAGCTGGTACTAGATAAGCAACTACTGGTGTTGGTGGTCGGCCGGGTGACTCAGATGCTCGGCGATTTACCGAGGGTACTCCGTTGGGCCGGTCTTCTCTGGTGGGTTAAAGAGATCTCTGCATACCGGAGCTTCCGCTGGGTATTGTAGATGGCGTAGCGTTTGCACCTGAGCTTTAGGTGTTAAGCTAGCTGTCTGTTTGACCAGGAAATGCTGATACTCGTGTATTCTACCAGATGCTGAGAGTATCTGTCGCACCTTTTCTTTTATACCTTTTCTCTGAGAGTAGGGCATTGGGAAATTGACTTTACTCTACTGCTACTCTACCACATCTGCAAGTTCCTTTTGAAGTTTTACATGTGGCACCTCGTGCGGGCAGACACCTTATTCCCAAGTCTGGCAGAGAGTGTGGTATACGAGGGAAGTCAGGTCTCACCTTGTCCAAAGACACACACGGGTGTGTGGCCCTGTCCCAGTCTTCCTGACGTAGGGGACGACATACTCTCCCAGCGACGTCCATGGAGGAGAGGCCAGGGAACATCAAGCTGACAAACTGTTTCCAGGACAGTGTAACTGTGTGGCTCCTCCTTTCCTTCCATCCCAAGGGGTTGTGGGAAGGTTGGCCAAAGCTAGTGAGTGTGTGTGAAAGCAGTGTTTGGCTGGTTTGAGTGAAATTCCCTGGGATCACCAGCAAATCTGTTATGTGAGGGTAACTACGGAAGGCTGCTGAAGGAGGGCTGTAGAGTGTAGACCTCCTAATAAAATCTGAGTACGCAGACCTCTTCTTATCTGCTACTCAGCAAATAATATTGATTACGAATACGGGGGTTATTTCGCAGCCAATGTTTTTGAGGTCGATAAGACTCTTGTCACGAGATAAATTTTTTTGGAAATGTAAAGTGACGATTCTGCAGATTCTTTGCCTTGAAGTAGGTGGAGTGAGTATAGTTGATTCACAATAACTTTGGCCTTTTCTGAAGCCCTGTTAAATATATACTTTTGGTTATTGATTACGTATCCTTCCACTACACATAAACATAAACACTGCCATGTGACTTCTACTTTTGTAACTGTCAAATGCATTGATTGCTGTTTACAGCTGTTCAAAGAATGCTGTCATATTTCCTACAAATGTTCACAATATAGGCCTATAACAATATTTAGGTCGGCTTTATAACTATGTGTTATATACAATATAGCACATTGCACATAATACACATTCATATTTTGCCACAACGTTGTTTGTTACAACTGTGGCGGAAACAACAGTAGTATTTAACCTGTTGTAATTAATATGTGCTAGGTTATTTCGTTAAAAGGACACCCTTATTTAGAATAAAAATTAAAATGAAGGGCAACCAGTCCAACTAAATGACATAGTAAATTCAAGCACACAACTCGTGTCGTGTATTTATTGTTTGTAGCATCGACAAGCATAAAAGATAGTGGTGAACATGCGAACATGGAGGCCTACGATAATGTTTATTCTGTTAATATTTACATGCATTGGTACTTACTGGTTTTTATGTTTATTTTATTATTTATTTTAATTTATCTGGTTGGGCTTGATATTTTGTAGGGATTGTGGCAGACATTCAAGTCACAGAGACGTAAGCTCATTACACAACTGTGTTTCAAACACTGTGACAAGCAGACATGAATTTCAATAAGTAACTTTGTCATAACATCAGTTCATGGTTGAAATGTATAAATTTTGCACATATTTGAAATCTACACACACCTGGCCTGCGTAACGATTACAATGCAGCCACCACAACCTTTCAAACACAGCGATCACAAACATTTAACTCTGCCATGGAAACATATTTTTATCACAACATTGTAACTTGTCTAGGATGTTTAAAAAACACGAGTACGAACTTGACGCTTCGTTCAGAAACAAGCCGTGTCATTGACATGTCGCCACATCACTGCCAGTCGTATAGCACTGGGTATAATCGCCCGCCATATTGGGACAAACACGTGTCTAGGGGAAAGGTGACCAAATTCTAGATTCTCCCTTCCACACCACGTCTACCAACCTGCTGGATTTGTAAGCATTGCACCACCGCATCGCATCTAAATAACATAAAATGGGTATCTATACAGTGAAATCTTGTTTCAGTTGTTAATTACAATTTCAAACATCATTATTGTTGCTGTAATTAGTATGAATTGTGCTGAAATGAGAAATAACAAAATGTATACCTTTCCTGCTACACAGGTGGTACAAACGTCCCGAGAGAGAGAACGAGAGAGAGAGAGAGAGAGAGAGAGAGAGGCGAGAGCGCGAGCTAAACGCTCTGCTTCGTTTATTGAACCTTGGACGAAAAAAAAGAAGAAGAAAACAGTGTCACACTAGAGCCTAGGCATGGTAATTTGCACTAATATTTTTAACTGCAGCAATGAACTGTGTTTCCGCCAGTGCTACCTAACAATACAAATATATAAATTGGCAACATATAATTTACAAATAGTATACATATAAACGAGGTTAAAAAATATTGTTACTGTGAACTATTTCTTACCGGTTCTTGCCCATACGTCGCTGCTCTCGCTGTTGTTAATTCGTATTTAATACAAAATGAGTATTACACGTTACAGAATATACTAAGTAGATTATTAATCTATTCAAGAACACAGTACTTTAACGTTTATCACATGGTTATATAATTTTGGAATACAAGTGATAGAACACAACAGGTTAACATGTTATGCCTAGGGTTTTTTTTCAAAGGTTCGATTCCAAAAGGCCAAAGAAAGCGTGAATGGACTATAGAGAGAGATGGCCATAACAATGCAATAGGGGTGCTTCGGGAGGAAAGGAAGACTTCAGGGGCGTCACTTTTCAGTCAATCACATGCTGTAAATCGAAGAGAGCAGGGCGCACCCCTGCTTTCACACAAAATTGTTTTCCTGGAACTTGACAAGACTACCAAAACTGGAACTTCGAATTCAACTGTTTAACAGAGTGTGTTGTACAGTTATATACTACCTGTTTTGTAGGCAAAATTTCGTGCTCCACTCTTTTGCAGTCATTAAGCACATTTCTTTACAATGCTTGTATTTATTTTGAATAGTTTTTATTTATAGATATCGTTCAAACTTGCGTGAGCTTCAAATATAGTGTGTTATATTCGGAATAAGTTTGTTGTTAATGATGAGCCATGAGTAGGGTTGACTTGTTGTTAATGTCGTGTTGTGTAAACTTGTAAATAATGGATAATTCAGTGAGTAACATTTTAAACATTTTTATGACAAAGGTTTTGAATTATCAGAATAAAAATTAGAGCTTAAGAATTTGGGAAAATAAGGCCACAGTTAAATATAACTCCATAACAAAGCCAACGTGGTAAACACAGTGGTATATTTATGCGAAAATTCAATGTAAGTACGTAGAATTTCTTGGATTGGCTATGCAGGTGTGAAGTTAGAAATTTGTTGTTTAGGTTTTTTTTTTGCTAGTGAAACCTAATGATCTTGCATGGACAGACAATGGGCTACAAGATTTGAAATATTTGGGAGACAAAGTTAAAATACATAAATCACGTTCACAACATATATAAAATGCCATAAAATTTTCAGTGATTGGTAAGGTGAATATTCATTGTCAGATAGTGTGTACAGATTGAAGAATGGATTTTGGTTGCAAATACATAAAGATATGCCACTTTCGTCCTATAATTGAAATTTGACATGAATTTTGCATGTAAATTAATATTGGATTTTAAAACTATTTGTTTTAGTATATTTCAGTTATCATTAGTATAATAGAATTAGTATTTTTATCTTATCTCTCGTCATTTCGTATAATGTACCACACCATGTAGGTACTGGTTGGAAGTCATATAACCTACACAAACTTAAAACAAACAAATACCTGTGCTAGGGATTAGAGCTGAATGAGCGACCAGTGTGTTGACCATTAAAAATCGAGCTATAATACTTTTTTTTTCATACAACAACACTTAATTTTTGTATTTAGCTACATAAGCTACACTTACGTTACCCTGTCTTACACAATTTATTTATGACTGTGCCTATTTAAAAAATGCTATTTGTAATGATCTGAGTTACGATCGCCACATCCCTCCCAGTTTCAAAGGTCACCAGCCGCCACTGGTGCTAAGTCTACAGGAAAAACACTCAAATTAAAGGCTGATCCACATTTTACTCCGGTAAAGGAAATAAATGTGTAGCGAATGCACTGTAGCTCCTGGTCAACGGCGCGAGTATCAGCTGGAAAGCTACAAGTACAACTTAGAATGGCCGGTAGAGGCGACTGGTGTACAAGAAGAGAATGCGGTGTATGATGCTGAAAGTCTAAGCAACAAACTCTTGCATTGTTATACGTATTGATGCGTAGAACAACGTAACATAATCGCGGACACATAGCAAGATAAACTAAACAAGGACATAACAGGATTTAACCTTGAAAAAACTGGATGGGACCACTACAGATACGTCTGTAACAGCAGGATGACACAGGTTTTGCATGGTATGTAGCAGGGAGAGCTCCTAACTATCGTACCTAACCCTATAGCAAACATAGCTTAAGCGATGTGAACGGGAATGTGTGCTGGAAATTAATGTAGAAGGGTCGATTCCTAAGCGGCAAGCGCTAGGAAGAGATGCTACTATAAACTAAGACTTAAGGGGCGCAGGCTGGTCAGTGTCTGAGCAACGGGTGCTAGACAGCTGAAGACTGGTCTGACAATCTGGTTGCTTCCCAAGTGGCGGGCGCTGATTGGCTCGTGCCACTACGGGCGAGAAGAGGTCGGTCGCTGAACAAGGGAGGGGGGTGCAAATGCATGGCTTGCCTCTGTGACGTCACCGGCCGGCTGGAAGGGGATACAAAACAAAATAGAAGAGATAATTACTACTAGAGCTATCTATCGGGGAGTAAAAGAACTCTCTGTCATTTAGCATTGTTACTGTGGGCCAATTAATAAAACAATCTGCAAGGCAGACAGTAGAATCTCACATATTAACGGGACAAATTTAACTTCCAATTCCGTAACACTGACCTAGGGATGGAGTGGAAATCGTAAAAATCTCCATTGTTAAAAAAAAAAACATCATGCGTCACTGTAGACATTACAATTATTTGTATAAAAGTATACAGGACAGGAATTCAAGTATTCACAGTCTAGTACTTGTCAACAGGCACACAAACGAAGGACAACACATTTTTCACGTGGCTGCCCAATCGCGACGTCTCGCTGGTTAGGCCAGCTTCGTCATAGGGCGAGTTGTAGAACACCGCAATATGGTGGGAGGGTACTATTGGCAGTAAACCTACAGGTGGCAAACTAGGGCACGGCGGGAAAATTTAAAATTTGTCGGTATAGCTGATGAATGCGGTTTGGAGCTGTGATTATCTTATGTTGAGGCCTTGGGGCTGCCTGGATTTTGTTATAAATTAATGAGCTAATTCCCAGCGTCGTGAGTTCTGAGCTATTGCTTGAAGGTGGTAGATACTGCTGCATGTATTTTGTCTTGTAGGTTGTGTACGAAACCAGCTGCCATAGCTGCCATTGTTCGGTGTTTGCTCTGTGGCCATTTATTCTCTGCCTGAATGTGTTAGTAGTTATGCCAACGTGTTCTGCATTAGTGTTGGCAGTGTAGCTGATAAATTGATTTTCAGTTGTACAGTTATAGTTGTCTGTTTCATTTACGAAGGCCATTTTTTAGTTATAAGAAAGTAGTGCCAGTGTTATTGCTCTGCTAATGTATCCCTCTGTCTCAGCTGTTTTGACACATGGAAGTCATGCAGTTTGTTATACCAGCTGTTGACATCATCACGCAGGACTGCAAAGTTATATCTAGAGCCAACATTGCTCCAGAAAGAATTATGTTTTTTTGGCGCAGCAGAAACTACAAAATCCAAAATGTACATTTGCAAAAACTATTTTCAATTCTGTATAGTAAATTTAAATGTTTGAAAGTAAAATATATTTAGTGCAATGTTTCATGCAGATGCTAAATAATTCCAGTTAATATTTTTGAATGATTTGTCATGTACATAAATGTTGCAACGTATACAGTAAATATATCTTAAGTTTTTTCTGTCATATAACATTTTTCTGTCATTGACTGATTGCAATGAGAGTGAGAATATATTACTGAAGTTCATATTAAATTTAATGAGTTATTTTACAGATTTGCGTACAAAAAATTTAATATACGTTTTTCTTTTGCTGGTAAACATGTAGACGTGGAAAGAGGCTGGAAACTGCATTGGAGGTGGGTGTTTAATCCTGATCAAAATTTTTTTATCTTCCTTAGCATGCTTTCCTATTAACTGCACATTTTCGCGTACATAATTGCCAGTTATATCTTTTAAGTTTGTTCTAACCTTTAAGTAGTGCCACGTTCATATTTTGTAAAAAATTTAATGTTACGATTTTATTCCTGTATGAATCACCATTAAAATGTCTTTGTATCCTGAAAGCAGTAAATATTTAGTACCTTACCTGCCTTATTCTCTGTGACACATGAAAATAAGTTAAAGGTTGACTGTTGCTGCAATACGCTTAACAAAGCGGCAACACAAACATGACTTCATAATCATTACGAATGCATACACTTGGCATAATGAACATATTAAGACATACGTGGCTTTATTTTCGTGCACTTCAGTTAACATAATTAATTGGATTTGACTGAAAGTTGTAAATCTCAGATACCCTAACACAAACACACTAAGATGTGGTTAGGCTACAGACATACTTAGTAATTTTACTCAAAATAATCAAATCTAAAAATGCTGGACATAAGTGTGCGTAAATAAATAAAGGTTTCGTAAAGCATAAAAGTGGCTAAGTGTGCAGAATTACTCTGGCCTCGTCTAATTACACATACTGAATATAATAAAAAATAAGTAAACTATGTACGAAGTTAGCACATCTTACCTGCCTGAGACTGCTGGAATTCAAATTCCTACGATTTACACTATTTAAAATCTAATATTGGTCGAGAACATGCCTAACATATTACTGCTTCCAATAACTGGCACGTCAGTAACAAACAAAACTTCTTATATACATACACATGTATATAATGGTGCACTCTCTGTGTGTGTGTGTTTTTTTTATCGTATCTCAAATATACTTGCTGCACATGAGGGAAAGAAACAACACATTGCCAGAAGTACAACTGTCATTGTGAGAAACGCTTTATTTCTTTGGTGTGTTGTCCTTTTTTGTCATTTGTCAGAGTTTTTCTAACTTTTTCAAGCAGGTTTCTTACCGGTGTTGGTTTCTGTGTGTTATGTGAGGGATATATATATATATATATAGTTATTAGTTGCTGTTCTGTTTCTGTTTTCTCGACCCTATTCCCTCTCGGAATTTTCCAATGTTGTATACATATATTTTTTTTTTCACATCCATAGGTTGCTTGTCTTATTTTAGTATTTTTTCCATGATTGACATCTGTATCGCAATGGCGAATGTCCACAAATCTCCATCTAGTCATATCTCTTACACCTACCCATTTAATTCCCAATTTTACTTAAATAATTTCATTTTCTTCCTAACGGTTTTATTAATAATTCAAGTTCCAAGGAAGTATGTTTTAGTGTTTTAGCTTATGATGTCTTTGATGTATCACGTTTGTGATGTCTGCATTGGAGGTTGCGTTCTTGGTTGCTTTTGAAAATGGCGTAAATATTCTTAATTACAGTAGTCAATTTTTGTTTTCGCTGTGCCATATTAAAGTCTAGGAAGTAGGTATGCGCACCAATTATTTGTTTAGGTGTTGGGAAAGAGGCGAGATATTAAGAAGAGGTCTCTGCACTCTTTAATTAAATTTTTTGAAGTTTTTCAAGATGCAAGTTTTCAACATATTTTCCCAGAGCGATGCCATCAGCTGACATGGCCATAATTATCCAGCCTTGCATACTTGGTGGTAGTGCCACACCACTGTAACAATGAAAAATTTATTTTAAATCTTGAGAAGTAGTTTATTTCATTTGTGGAACATTGTAATTATACCAATGGCTTTTAATGTTTCGCTCAGATGGTATAGAAATCAGAGTTCATGAAACCGGTGCATAATGAACCTCACAAATTTGTATTACCAAATTACTTAAATAAGGCACCAATCAACACCGTGTTAATGTTTAAAGAAGGTGTAATAATCTTTCTTCAGCAGAACATGAAATTACATCAGTGAGCATATCAAAGGTTATTTATTTATTGATTTTAAACTAGGCAACGTAATTTCTATTTTCCCTCCTTAAGAGCACAATAAATAGCTACAGGAATTTTCAAATACTTGTCGGAGAGCGCATGTGCCTGGTATTGTACATTAGACCGATATTACGCGGAGCGAGCCAGCCACGGCAGCAGACCTTTAGCGGTTCTGCTCATCCACAGTTCTTGGAAAAGGTGATTGCCATTGGTTTACATGGGAAAAAGGGGGGGGGGGGTGGAGCTGCGAGGTAGTCCGGATTAGTTTCCTTGCGATAATGTCTCATGCAGTAACTTGGGCATTTAAAGGTATGTTTAATTTTCTTCCAAAATAACGTACGTGTCATTTGTGTTAAGTTTCCTGTTGTGTAACAAGCATACGGGGGGGGGGGGGGGGGGGTACAACTGTCCCAAGTTACCTTGCAAGTACGGCCTTCTGAGGTCTTCAGAGCTGATGAATGAAACTAAAAATGAGATAGATATTGAGCAGCGCCAGGAATGCAATTTTTGGGGGGGGGGGGGTGGATGGTGGAAGTCTCTCGAAGAAACCCATGGTCCAACAGAATCGTCCATGTACAATTCCCACATGCAAAAATCTGGCAGTTCCTCTGCTGGGGATCAAACCCGGAACGTTTTGGTTGTAGGCGAACGCTCCAGCGGTCGCTCGACCACTGTGGCTCTCATGTAACGTGAATTTCTCTTGTGGCATTATTTTCCATAGGATATATTCAAATTCACGAACTGCAGCAACCTATATTATCAATAAAGTGTCCTCCTATAATCCATCTCAGGATAGATACTACACTTTGCCCGGATTTCCTGCTTGAGCACTTCAGTTTGCCATACGAATATAAGATTTGCTAAGGACTGTAAATGTAGTTACCGCACATAATGCATGTTAAAATATCACACAGTAAAACAATTTGCAGTACACAATAGTTTTATTTACATGCATCTAGTTATCATAGAGTGGTAGCTATCTGTGCTGTGAAATCTCTGGATATATATATATATATATATATATATATATATATATATATATATATATATATATATATATATATTATAGAGATATATAGATAGATAGAGAGATATATAGAGAGATAGATAGATAAATTGATAGAGTTCTATATAGGCCTACTTCACATTGGCGAAAAAAAATTTTACTCAGAGGATTGATTCTCTGCATGAATCCATTACCATTATCGCACATTTTGTAAAGAAAATACTACCAGATTAAAGTCCGTGTTTATAAAATAACTGTAAACTGTACAAGCTATTGCATTTCTTACAATAAAAAAGCATACAGCTTTAAAAATAATTATTTTGGCAACAAAAATTTTAAACATTATTTTTTGTAAATATGAGTTTTTACAGCATACAGGTAACAAGCTCTAAAAACTATTACCACCACATAAGTAAGATAATTTTTTTATTTACTGATCTATGGGAATGAGAATACACTTGTGCCAGAACAGTCTATGAAATTTTGCTTCAGCATGCAGTTTAAATTCCCGCTCATATGAAATGCTAAATTTAACCACAAAAAAAATACAGACATTGTCTCCAAAATTTCATTTAATTGCTCACAAAAATTATTAGTATCTTGCCAAGATTCGTTTTATAGATGTCCGGATAATTTGAACCATAAACTAGAAAGACATTACGACATGTATTTTTTAATTTGAAATTCACATTTTTGTACATATTTTCACAAACCTAACCAGAATATAAATTGCAGACTCTAATATGCTATCACCAGTATTCAATAACTGGTTTCTTAAAAATACAGTGGTTGTGTCACCCGGATTCGCGTATGTCATTATTTGGCGGCTTTTCTCAGGTTGAGTTGAGAGGTTTGGATGGGTCTCTATGGTCTTGAGAGCCGATGAGGGGTGAATGATGTGGATATGGAACAGCGCCGGGGATGGAGGGTGGGGGAAACGGGAGATCCCAGAGAAAACTTGCCGACATGCAGCATCATCCCGGCATGATTCCCACATGCCAAAATCCGTGGACCGACCCCACCAGCAATTAAACCCGGATCGCCTTGGTGGGAGGCGAGCGCTGTAGCCACTCGACCACCGTGACCCCACTTTTCTCGGGGTTCTCACGTTTTCCCACCCTTCATTCCAGGCGCTGCTCACCTCATGCCATCCTTCATCAGATTGCAAGACAATGCATTTTTAAAAGCCGTCCAAACGTCTCTACTCAACTTAAAATATACTTCCAGTTGTAAATATTTTGACATAAGTTGTCACAATTCAAGGAAATAAATTTCTAAATAATTTATTGCTGTTAATTTTTTTGCGGAGCAATACTACACAAATGATCACATTCATTCTGCCTCAGGTCATTCACATTTAACAACAGTTCGAAATGTTTCAAACATGCATGTACTCAATAACTGAGCAAAGGTTTTGCTATAGTTATATCTGGCACTGTAAAGTTTATTACAAAAGGATATGCTGCTTTACATGTTGATCGTTTTATTACATGTTAAAACTGCTCTTACGTAATTTTAGAAGTTTGTTAAACGAATCAAACCTGCAGTTTATTTATTCCCACACGTCTTTGAAATACGAAATGGCATTTGCAAGACGCGCAAATTTTTTTTTTGGGGGGGGGGGGAGGAAGAGGGAGATTGCATTTGTCAACTCATCTGTTCACCCCCCCCCCCCCCCAAATCGAACTGTCACCAATGCCATGAACAATGGCGAAGATCAGTAAACACGACCCTTTTATGGCCTGCATTATCTACTTGGCTGGTATTATCTACTCCTCTGGGTTCATGCTGAAGGGATATGATAAAAGTGTCCTCTTTCCAAGCAGTGAGGTGGGATATTTTTGGCTCAAACATGATGTTGCAGTGCATTACGCTTATGCATATAAATCACCTTTGTGTAAAAATAATTATTTCTATAAACCATCTACTATGAACAAAGGCGACATGTAACTGTTTTAGTTTTTACTTTTTCGGTATTCCGATTACTTTATTTTCTGCAACTTTTAAAATTTGCTCTAAAATAGCCCGTTTTATCATTTTAAATAGTATATTAATAAGAATTTTAACAAAATTTTTAAAACAGGCATTCCTAATTTTAGCATTCCTTAATGGCATGTAAAAATCTCATTCTTCTACATAAACTTGTTTGACCTTTATTTGCTGTCGCATTGACCTCTAGAACAGCTGTAAATGATACCCTTTATCACCCTCTTAAATATATATTGTACGGGAGGTGTATTAAATTATCATATCTCTTCTTTCAAAACCTTAATTACACACAAGTGCAGTACTTATTTCTTCCTTCTCTTGTATCAAAGTTAAGCAATAAAATTCTGAAAACTTATTTATCTGTTATTAGCATTAACTCATTCAAATTAAATAATATGTTCCACAGTAATTTCAATAGTTTTATTGCTAGTAGATTTGTGAAAGGAAATTACTTGTGCTTGGTATCTTTTCTTTATTCATTTTAATTACTTTCTTGTAATTACTTTTATACTGCTGAGTAGTTTGCAATTTGCAAATGTTTACAGCAGGGTCAAACCACGCATATTGATTATTTTACGGAATATAGTTACCATACAGATATAACAACATAATTGCAATGCAAACACTACATAAATAATAACACTCTATTATTATTATTGTAATATTATGTCAGCTTATATAAACACTTGTTTAATTAATTTTGTTTTTGCTTTACAGTGTGTGTCCGACAGTGATTGCTGTCCTTCTATCAGGTGCCACCGGTTTGCTAACCGGTGTCAAGTGCAGATCACCGAACATGAACTGATGGCACAACGTGAGAAGATCCTAGGTCGTAGGGGCAAAGACATGAAGTAATTTATAGAATGCTATTTCACATTAGAAATGGTTTCAGTGTGTTGCTGCATACACATTGTGTGATATCTAGATATAAATAACTGTAATAATCAAGCATGCATTAATCAAGTCAAATATTCTGTACCTAACATTTTTATCTACTTGCATAGTAAAGAAAATAAATAAAACATTGTGTACTTTTGCACAACTTGTTGTTAACATTGTTCAACTGTATAAACCTCATCAGCTCCCATTTTAACTTTGTGCAATCTTTGTTTCCTCATCTTATAAAATCAGAGAGTGCTATGCAAAATTGTTTTTTTTTTTAAGCCTCAGATAAGCTGATTGATAAAGTATGTTACTGGCATGTATTATGCATCACATAAGACTCTACCTCCTACCTCTCACCAGACACCACTAAAATATGTACTTTTTCTTTCAGTCAGTCATTGAGTAGCAAACATGTAAAGATATACAATGTAACCAAAGTGGTCATAAACTGAACATGCTACCATTTTCATTCTTCTCACTGTAGGGCAAAATGTCACCCAATTTCATTGTTGAATAAGTTAAGACTACTGTGAAGAGGGGCATAATAATACACCATGAAGATGTGGTCTTAGAAAGAGTAAAGGAAGAGGAACTAGATAACAACACAGCTGATTAGGATTATGGGGGACTTTGGGGTAACTGCGCCTGGCGTCGGGTTTGGATTGAGCCAGCCGCCATGTTGTTACGTCACCATCCGCCATCTTGGAAGTCATTGACCTTTGATCCATGACCTTAGACCTCAAAAGATGAAAAAATAAAATACAAAAATTAATTTAAAAACTTGTATACATTATTGGAGGCCACCATATTTGTTTTTACATTACCGGAGGTCATCATATTGGTATGCTCTCAATTACGTTTGACTAATTAATCACTTCGTTCCACCACCATTGGTAAGCATCAAGTAAGATTATCACTTATAATATTATTTTATTCTGAAATGCATTTTTGTGATTTAAATTTCAAACTTTTTTAATGTCAAACAAGGAATAAATAAAACTCACAATTACAGTAAAACCCCTCCATTGCGACCCCATTTATTATGACCACTTCTCTATTACGACCCAATCCCGAGGAACCATGAAAAGTTTGGGTTGAAAAAGTCGAAAATTCGAGGCAAGTCTAAAAATAGATACAGCAATCCCTCGCCAACTGCTGTTTCAGTTATGCGTGGATTTGTTTTCGTTGACCTTTTCTCCAACCGCGGTACTAGTTTCTATTATCCACTGTTTCCAGTCTTATGAAAAACGAGCCTTTACTGATGTTAGTGGTCGCGCATTTCTCAACATCATAGACTTTGACAGTTTTTGTCCCAAGTCGCATGAAGCAATAAATTACTTAATGGTTGCAGGCCGAGCGAGTCCTAGTCACATGCAGCCGCCTCTGCCTTACTCTCCCGGTCTTTTTTTAGCATCCATTATCCCTCCTCTTTTGCTGTAAAAACAGCGACACATTACACAGACTAGTTTCTTAACACTGTATGTATGACTTCAAATATAATTCAATGCCCTTTTTTTAAAATGATTATTGTTAGGTTTATGTGCGCCCACGCCTATGTAATGTGCTAATTTTTTATGGCGGGCAATTGTTTTTTTTCTTGTGAAGTCAATTTTATGTGTAAAGTGAATAAAGATATGTGTGTGCAAATAAAATGTGTTCTTATGTTACCGGTATCATATTAAGGCGAGTGAGGCCGTAAGCATGTATAGGCAACATCAAAAGTTTTTGTAAAAATTTGGGAAAATTAATATTTCAAGTTGACCGCACTAAGTATTTATATTCACGTAAATATTGCCGGGCCTCATCGTACCAGTGCAGAGGTCAACACGCCACCTACATTTCGTATAAATTCAACACATTGCATCTATCAGCATGTTTTTCCAATGCCGGGCCGCTGTTACGAAGTGAAACGGCCCTGTAACGACGGCAATGGCGGCGGGCGAGCGGCCACCGCCCGCCATGTTGTAGCGACCAACCGACAGCTGCCCAGTCTGAGGATCTAGGGCCGAGCTTCAGCAGCAAACCACCACGCCCGCGCTGCAGAGGATCTAGGCGCTAGACCAAAGCAACAGCACGGCATGCGCATACGTATTGCGCAACGCCACCTAAACTGTCTGATCGCTACGTACCTCATAGCAATGTATGACCCACGAGACCTGCGTAATAGATTTTTAATAATAACTTTATATTTTAATAATACATAGTCTAATCTTTTCAGACACTTTCAATGGCAATGTCATATTGTGTTTAGGCCTTCTCTTTTACGATGAGGGATGGTCCAATATGCCTTTCTTGGGTATCAAATTAATCAGGAGACGTCCAGCTATTGAGATATACATACATATTTATATTTAATTTAAAATGGTGTTTTTTTATGTGCCAGAGATGATTGAACATGAACTTCATGCAAAAATGGCAAGTTTGGAGGCATAGTGGTTAGGCGTAGGTCAAAATCAGCCCATAATTTTCCAAATTATTTATTACAATCCCCCTCTATTATGACCCTATTCTCGGGAACTGTGAGGGGTCGTAATAGAGAGGTTCTACTGTACATCTAAAACATATTTCATCTGGTAAAATTTACATCTACATTCACATCAACAGATCCCAGGTATAAGCAAAACCAATCTTTTGTACTCACGTGAACTTCATAGTGGTGCAGTACGAGTTTTATTGCAAACTCTGTGCAACATCTAAGCTCTAAGATTTTGAGGAATCCATGGTACATTAGAAAAATATTACACGTGTGTAATGTCCTTAAAGACTGAAAAACATTGTGTGCGTGTGAGAAACCACGACGACTCGGGGAAGAAGCTTTGTATTTGCCTGGTATGCAGAACAATATTATTTGTGTGTAAATTAATAAATGCGTTACACAATTTTTTTTAAATCTTAAGTCATGCTCCCGCCGCACATCAGTGTTTGTAATGAAACATTTTTCTATTGGTTTTTAAAAAGCACTATTGTTAAAAAAAAGTATTTAAAATATAAGTTTTGGTATTTAAAAAAAAAAGTTTTATGCCAGTATTAATAAATCATTGTTGGTAAAGAAAAAAAATACTTAGGCCGGTATTCAAGAATGTTTTTACGAGGGCTTTGGTACAGCTCAAGTCATACCCAAGCCTTATCAGTATTCAAGAACGTTATAATAGCAGCTGATTCCTTAGTTAAGCCACAGCTGAAGCTTTAACCTTAGGGCTCTGATTTTGCTGATATCCTGGATACAAACAAAACCTATGCATGTGCAGAACGCATATAATTTTGCCAGTGCCAGTGGTATGACGAACGTTCGTAAACTATATGACGCGTCCAGACCGTTATATGCTTTGATGTAATCATTTACCTAAAAATGAGGCAAGCTACAAGTTTTAAGTTATTTTACAATTAAAAGTTGAAGTCGGTAAGAATACTGTGTAATACGTAAATAACGTTATAAAAACACAAGTATTATGTTGAATGAAGTCTATTAATTTTAATAACTGTGCTAAGTGTTGCAATACCTTACAATGTATTAACAGTACAATATAATTATTTGACAATAGGGCCTTTTTTTATTGGTAATAATTACATCTCTCTTTGTATTTGAAAACCTTATAAGGCAAAAGAGGTTGCATCGTCTGCCTCCGAGAAGCAGGTTGGATGTTTTGGCACATTGCTCGCCACTTGAACCACTCTGCCTACACTGTGAGTCTGTGCTGGATGCAGTGGAAACAAGAGATACACATGCACATCAATGAAGCTCAAGTTGACCCCAGCATACCACCAGCAGGGAGGATCATTTCTTCGTGCAACAGGATGTATGCACTTTACAGGCATCGCTGCACCCCATTCAGGGACATACCATGGCAGCTGGGGATACGCGTATGTCCACCAGTACCATATCCAGGCAGCTGGCAGAGCAGGCTCTATTTACATGGCATTACTTACGACATCTACCATCACAACTTAAGCATTGCTGAGCACGTGTGACCTACCGGGAGCAGGCAGCATGGCAGCTCATGGATTGGCAACACGTGATGTCCAGTGATGAATCGCAGTTCTTGGTGGATGCAGACAACCTCTAAATTCGAGTCTGGATACTTCCTGACCAGTGCCGTAATCCATGCTTCATCGTTGCTGCACACTGCCTTAATGAGAGGTGTCATGGTTGTGTGGTGCCATTTCCTACGTACCCCATTGATGGCGAATGAAAGAACCCTGATGGCATGATATAATGCCTGGCCTCACAAACCACAGGTATCTCTGGCCTGCCTTCGTGATGTCAATATGCTTCCTTGGCCAGCAAGTTCCCCAGATCTCTTACTCATTGAGAATGTTTGTGCCAGAGTGGACTGCAGCTATGGCAGATATGGAGGGTCAGTTGCGCCAACTGTGACAGGATCTATCTGAGGAGAGCGTCCGATGTCTGTAGGCCACCATTGGTGATCGTACAGTAGCCTGTCCTGCATACTACTAGTTGTTCGACACCATACTAAGTGCATCCTGCAAGTGCTGGTCCCCTGCAATACAAACTTTGTGCAGTACAATATTTCAATGTTTTCTGTATACCGTACTACCATGTCCTGTGCCACTTACGTGCCCCTGCGATGGCACCATCAAGATTGGATTGGATTGGATTGGGCTTATTAACATCCCCCTATGTTATGGCTGAAGACTTTTCAGGGGATGGCTTCTAAACTAACTTATGACCTAACTTTAACTAACACCCATGTCTTACTTAGCATTCAAACCCAGAACCTCCCGCACCTTAGACCAGCGGTGCACCAACCGACTGCGCCACGGGAGGTCAGCTGACACCATCAGGGTGATTACTTTTTTTTTTGCAAATTAGTAGATTTCAATTCAAAGTTGTTTATCCTGCTCAGCATACAAACTGAGTAACTGGATTTCACAGAAATCAATGATTTTGACACAAATGCTTACAAAGTATGTTTTGCCTAACAAAAATTATTTTATCCATTTCTTTCTTGTAATTCATATAATATATGTATATTGCCAATGTAGCTCAATGAGAACGTGGCAATAAATTATTTAAATATTGTTTCAATTCCTGTTTTATATTAGTTTAATAATAATATGGAGCCTCCACATCTTTGGTGTCCCAGGGCCTCTAATCCTTTAAATCCAGCCCTCAGTTTGCTTAACGCATTCTCCAAAGTATTATCAGCATAATCAATACAGTCGGTTCCAAACCAATCCAAACTCAGAATTCAAAAAACAAAGCCAATTTATATAACAGCACCATCATAAAAATGTATCTGAAAGCCAAACTGAAAACTAACAGGAGGTGAAAGGTGGATGTTTAACTGGTCGAGGAGAGAGGCATGGGAGACAAAGTGACTCTTTGTAACCTCATACTATGTGCGAGGCGTACTACAGGAGGAGCAGGGCTGTAGTTTTCAATAGGTTTTCACCATTTTTTTTTTCATTTTGTCGCATACAAATTAATGATGGTGACACTACAACCCCTACACTTTATTGCTGTGAGCCAGTGAACATATTTCTACTTTATTTTCCTTGTGATTTATTATATTTTTCAGGAATCATCTATTTTTTTTCCCAGTAAGATTTTGCAAGTTTTTAAGCAGTTCCAAAGAATTACTTTGTAAAATCACTGTAGTCATAAAATCAGGGCCGTAATCTATGTGAGTGTGATAATAGTTTCTGGTCAAGAAATATCCCAAATTCCATCACAAAATTTGATTTACGATCTAATAGAATGAACAAATTTTTATTTGAGGTAATGTTTTTGCAGGCTATGGTAATTGTTACTCTTACAATTTTTTATTATTCAGTTTCCCTTTGTTTGACTGGTACCACTGCACAAGTGGTCTGAGAATCTCCTTAAAACAATGAGTTGGAATAGCTATTTTCTGTAAATTTAAGACAGTCCTTATAGAGAGTATGTACAGAGTATCGCAGTACTTTGCTCATATATACAAACACACATATGAACACAAGTCTAAGCTTAAAAGTTTATGGCTGGCTAAATGAAAAGCTGCAGATAGATGAAAATATTTGTCATCAACCAGACCTCGAGTAACTACACATGGCTTATGAAATTAAAAATATGACGTACATTTTGATGCTTAAAGCATTTATTAAAATGAAATTAGGAACTTTTTAATTGCTTAGTGAAATGCTCTACAAATATCGAGCTAATAGAAACATACACATAAATAATTTACCATATGTTTGTTGTATTTTTTTTTGCTTCATTCCAAAATAAGGTTTGGTACTTGCTCAAAGACAGGTTGTTAGCGAAAATGTGCTATATTGACAAAACAGCCATTGATGGTAAGTCAAGAATGCCACTAGGGTTGGAATGAATAGTGGATTTTTATTTAGTTAATGTTCTTAATAAAAGTTGATTGCATGTCTGTTATCAGTAAAAAATGATAACATTTTTTATAGCTGTTAGTTCCATGAATTTTTCGTATTTACAAACTTGTTTTTGTATATTTTTATAGAGTTGTGCAAATATTTGGTATGCTGATACAAAATTGAAAAATGACAATATTCATTTTCGTTTCTGAAAGAAATTTGAGGTCGTCGGGTGAGACACAAGACGAACAATGACACAAATACTTACTGGTAATATAGGCACCAGCGGTGCTTCCCAATTACCGCACTATTGAGACTCAGGGTTCTCAGGGATGGTGTGGGTTCTGTGTGTCCATCTCACCCGTGCGTACTTACAAACACGGTGGCAATATTAAACATTTACTAAACATCACTTAGAAATAAACACTTCATAAAATACTTGTGGCTAGGACACTCTCACTACTGAATAAAAGAGGTAAGTTCACTGAAGACTTGTTTTTATTGTTACTATGTGTACACATCAATGTGCCAATGAAATTATGATTATCTCGGTCATGACAATCCAATTCTGCTTGGGTGCTCCCCAGCCCGTAATTAATATAACGCATGCCTAAATGAATGATCTCACCAAGGTGCGTGAAAGCACAGCCTTCACAAGGGAAGAGGGCAGACAGCCGCTAGGGTGGACTGACGGTTTTTCCCTGAAGACAGGACACAGTGAATTACAAATGATAACACTTGATGAAACATATTAACATGTGTAATTACTTGGCATCACTAACGCAAACTCATCATGGTGATGGCCTATACACAAAGCCGGCTAGGATGGGAGTAATTGCACCGTCAAAAGATACATGAAACAAGATGGGACACGAGATGAATATTCACAATAAACACAAACGTGTGAAAACAAGTTTAGATGGCACGGATGCCGCTGAATGAAGTTCGTAGTGGACCACGTGGTGCAGGTAGAATTGCAATATTTCTTTGTGAAAACGGCAAATTAAATTCAGACAAAATATTATTCGGAGCGAGAAAATTATTCTCTTTATGATTTAAATGATTGCAGGTGTGTAGAATGCCTGATGGCAGAAAAATCAAACATGAAAGTGACAGCGTGGTCGAACACAAAAAGCATCAATTTACGTGAAAATTACACAGAACCCTCACAAAATTTAACATATAACCCCAAATAAAATATTGCACATACAATATTACATAAATAAGCTCTCAAAACGCAATGATGGCGTATACAAATATTTGGCATCTGTCAGCCACGTGTGATGTTGCCGTAAAATATTCAAACATGGAAAAATACCCTCAAATACACACATGAAAACAAAGTCCTTCAAACAGCACGTAGCAATGATGCAGAAATTACAATGAAAAGCCACTAGCATAAGCAGACAGCGCCTGATTCAAGTTGCGCGGGTCGCGTGACCTCTCAGATATCATTCTTCCTCCATCTCATCGATTAAGTTAAGAATACCTCAAGGGCAAAATAAATTAGTAAAGGAGAAACATAATGGGGAAATGTCTGGCAAAACATACGCAAGCAAAGGTTAACCGGTAAACTAAATTGACTGTGGAAACCTACATCAGTGAACAAAAGTTGTAGTGTGTACGTGACAGTGTCTTACCTTGCCAGCTCCCTATGACAGACTGTCCAGAGGCAAGCATCGCACGGACTTACCATGGCCGCCTACGGGGTTCACATAAGCAGAAGTGCTATGCACGCGAGTAAAATATTTTATTATAGAAAATAAAATAGCAAAAATTAAATAAAATACTGTTTTACAATTTACAATTTTCTTATGAATTTTTCATACTATTTCGGTGTCTCTTTATGACGGCGTTCCCGCCGGAATACTAGTGTTCTTAATCACAGTGCCACAGGTACTTTGAATTTCATAACCAAACAATTTCAAAATAACAAGAAACATATTTTAAGACATATTAAGCCCTGCAAATACAAATAAAAAAACACATTTTACACTGAAAAATAATATTTATGAAAGTTCAAAATATTGGCCTCTTTGCACACAAGCAGGACACGTGACACATGCGTGGTGAGCAGCGTCATGGGCTCTAGCGCCGCTGGCTGTTAGCCGGCGTCAACTTTGGTCACAGGAAGATGTAATGAAACAAAAATCCTGTGTTCGGGTGTTTAATGACTGTTAATTTAGTGCACCAGCAAGGGAAATCTTTGTCTGTGGATCATCTTACTGTCATTATTTTATAACTAAAAAACTCCATCAAATGGCAATCTAAATGCAGACAAGAACTGCTGTGGTCAATAATACAATTATTCTGTTTTGCAAAAAGATTGTTATATATAATGAATAATTTACGAAAGTGTTCTCTTATGAAATAATTTGTAATTTTCATTTAAGTTTCATTAATGTTCATAATATGGGGGGGGGGGGGGGGGGCTGCATTTGAACAACCCTTAATAATTTTTATTTCCTAATTTGTTTGAGCCAGTCACGTGTTAGCTGCAAAATGGTGTCTCTCTAGATAGCTTTCAACATAACCCAACATTACTTATAACACCACTAGAGTTGAATGCAAGGCATTTTCACTAATCAGAACGTCCTTGCATTTGTTTATAATGCAGAGTGCAGAGATCTATGAATATTTTTTTTAGTAGCAGTACAATTAAACTGCGATAAGACTACGCTGCTGACAAAGTCCATGAGCATTTGACCTCTGATTCTGTTTGTGAGATAAACAAAACTAAACTGCGTCTTGTACATGGGTATTCCAGTCGACGTTTAAGTGTTGGAATTCCTTACTATTACTACCCAATATATTTTTGTTTTCTAATTATGAAAATAATGTAAGAGCAGTTGGGAAATTTGGAGGAATGCAAGATATTTCTCACTATTATGTTATTACGCAATGTTTATTTAACAGGGTTGCTACACATTTTCAGATATGACATTCCTTGACTTCCAGGTTTTCTAGTCCAGATGAAAAATTTTTCAAGCCATTAAAATAATGATTGTACTCATTACATACTGCAGTTACGTAATATATGTTTGACTGTTGATGCTCGGTATCTAACTGGGCTTGATTTTATAAATAATGGTTTTGAATTTTGTACTAATAATTAACAAAAACACAACTTTTAATATACTTACTCATAAAAATCCACTTTCCAGCATACCGGGATGACTTTTACAGTTTTAAAAATGCCAGTTCAATAAATTTATGGTATGTTGGTAAAAAACTTTCTTATATCAGCAAAATGCCCACTGTTTGTCACAAAGGCAGATGGACAATAAATAATGAATAAATGTTCAAAATGCTGGGAACAAATGTCAACTCACAGGACCCCATAAAAAAAAAAGAAGTAAAAAACCAGGTAAAATATCAAAGAAATCATTAGTTACAACAACACTTTCACTGCTTGGCAATCAAAGAGATTTCATCTTCTAACAGCTGAACTTCCTTTTGAGCACCTTCAAAGATTTTTTTTCTTCTCTTTTAATGATTTAACAATTCCTGCTGGTCTTTTTTTTAATTTCCTTAAAATGCCAGTTACATTTTCTTCCTTTTTTTCGTTGTTCCAAAGCTTCATGGTATGTTGAACTAGCGTTACGAGCATACGCTTTGTTATTTTCAGTTCACTAATACCTCCTGCATTTCTTACACCTTCCCAAACAAGCCTCTGTGCGACTAGAGACTTTTCCGACTGGTAGTCAAAAAGACACTCACAATTGACCAAAAACCCCATTTCCATGCCAAAGAACAAATACTTTCGTCAATAATAGCATTAAATCATCTCACATAATACATTCGAGCACATCTTTCCAGACGTGTTTCATTTTTACAATGAAAATGGTGTTCAAAAAAAGTGATTTAAAATTTCGCTCTAATCTGTCTGTACAAATCCTTGTAATCTATTTGTTTTCAACAAACATTTCCAAACAAACCTTCAGTCGCTTCTAAGCAATTTCTGTGTTTTTAGAAATTACATTTGGATCACAGAAAGGTAACCCTCTAGTTAAGGCAAATGTCAAAGGAGACCTATCAAGTATTTTGTTGCAAAATGCTTGCCAGCATTTCAAGAAATCTCTCTTCGGGTTACTGTCAACCACTTTTCTAATGGCCTCACGTGTCTCATATCCTACATCCACTTTTCTAATGGCCTCACGTGTCTCATATCCTACATCCACTTTCTTAACCTCAATCAAATTTTCGCTGTTGTGTATGTTAATATTCACAACGTTCAGGGCTTTTTCCTGGACTTCTTTTTTTACAAACCTGGACATTACATTTGAGACACGTAGTAACAGATCTCCATACAAGGAGAAATTGGCTGTTCAGATTGAAAAACAGTCAAAAATGGCTCAACTTCTAAAGCTAGTACTTTCTGAGGTCTTAGCATTTTATCTTCTAGGCACTTCTTCATCAAATGGTAACTGGCAGACACTGGTCTTTTTTTCTCTCTAGTAGCCACTTTGACATACTCTTGTAAAAGGTTTACAATGTCTTGAGGCCTGCTTGCAACTTCAATGTTTTGAAGCCAATGAACTGCACAATTTTTGTTTTTTAATGTAGTGGACCCAGAAATAGAAATATAATCACTTCTTCGAGAAGGGGTATTTTTAAAAACATTATATATAGCTCTAAAAAAACCAACAATATTCCAACCTGTTGACTTGTGTAAACTGTGTAGTCCTCAGATACCAATATCTAAAATTACACGATCATCTAGATTTTGATGAAGCTCTTTCTTTAAATCTCGAAGAAACTTGATATTTACATTGGGACCATCCATTGCAACGTGCGTGCAACATATGCTTCAAATTGAAGGGCGAGAGTTGCTGCTAATAAATCAACAGATATAGTGTGACCTAAAAATGACGACCCCAAATACCTGCTAACAACTTAGTTTTTATCTTTGCTCCAGTATCTCACTACAAAATCCATTTTTTGTGTATGACGTTTTATTAAGACTCTCATCAAAAGATACAGCGAAGCAATCTCTGTCTCGTACATCATTTCTAACCTGAAGCTGAAAGTTAGGACCTAGCCCATGGACAATAGTGTATGTCATTTTTGCAATCTGACTATCTGGAAACATAACTGCAAAAATCTCGGTAGTTTTCCCAACAGCAGACATTGAAAAATGCACAGAAACTGATTGTAGACGCCACAATATTTCTGCTTTTGCTATATTTTCATTCACAAGAAATGTTTCCAATCCACATATAAGTTTATGAGGATTAAATGTGGGCGGTGTTTCCACTGATGGAGTGACAACCGGTTCATTAGACGACTCTACTTTTTCTTCATTTGCTGGTTCAGATACAGTTTCTTTTGACGAACCTGCTGCCATCTCCTGTGAAGCTTGCTGTTTCCTCAACATGAACACTCTGATACCATATTACGACATATCCCTACCACTCTTTGCTAAAATATGTTTTTGTCCTCTCGTGTGACTTTTTTGAGCTTGTTTCCCCATGTTACTCAGGCACACAGTTTTTTTTTTTTACAAAATTTGCAAATAATTGAAAACTTGTCTTTTCCACAAGGCACCATCCATTATGATAATTCCGGGTCATTCAACCACTGTGGGTTGAATTATGTTTTTTTATACTTTGAACCCGACATGGTGCGAGGGAAACCAACCTGCAAAGAACAATAAAAATGAGATAAAATGTAAATATGGTTTACATAATCATCGCAATAATTTATGGCTCCAAAATAAACATTAGAATTAAGTTATAGGCCTAAGTTCGGGCTACTTAAATGAAAAACCTATGCCTAGTCTATCAGTAAAGTTTAAAACCAATAAACTGTGATATAATTTCGTAACACTCCGTAGTTTCTGGTTTGAAAGCTCCGTTAAATACAAGACACAAAACTACGAAGTCGCGAAATACGTCATGTTTTCGAGCTGTTAACCGATGTAAATATCACAAAAGGGTTTTCAATTTACTGCTGCCACAAAATAATTAAAGGCTCGCAATTACAAGCAAACTCTCGAGACACTCCATGTCAGGATAATATTGGGGTTAAATTGATGATTTATATTAAACAAATAATAACATCCGCTGCGCTTTTGTTCTACATTGCACTGGTCCACTTCAAGTATTCCATAAGTTACGTGATTTGCTCATATCAACTTAAAAACAATTTAAGCTTTCAGTATTTAATTATGTATTGTTTATATCACACAATACAAAAAACTAATATAATTACACAGTCTCTCACAATCGTATTTTCAAAACACTTCAGAAATAGCCATTTTATTTTGCCGATAAATGACGCCAGAGTTACTGCTGTATTTTTTCCCATACAAAGTGAAAACTCTCGTACAAACACCATAAATCATGAATGAACGTAACGAATTGCAAGGCACACTGTATGTGCAACTATTCATTTTCAACTATCTTTATTTAAGTCAGTATTAATTTATTTAGCAGACCTTTTCACAGACGTTTAAATAGTTCCCTGTTGACACTGTCACCATCCCAACGTACTACACTTATCGTACACGCCATAAATTTGTTTGTTTTGAATGTAGTTAGATGGAATAAAAAACATCAACAGGAAATTTATAAACACTTTCTAATGAAACTTAAAAATATATTTGAACTGCAGTTGGACGAATTTGTATTCGTTTAGTTCTACATGAGTGCACGACAGTTCTTAGAAGAGTCCAGTATTTTTTTTTTTTTTTAATTTCACTGACTTTTCCAGATCCATCAAATTCCCTGACTTTTCCCGGTTTTCCCTGACGGTAGTAACCCTGTTTAGTTTCATTCCACTTTGTTTGACTCCTACAAACATAAAGTATTAAACAATGTATTTTTTTTGCAAAATTTAAAATCATATTATATTAAAAATACCTGTTAGTGTTAAATGTGTAAAGTGAATTAGTTAAAATGCATCAATACCTGTAGTATGGCATAAATATTAACTAATTGGTTCATAAAAAAAGTTGCAAACAAAGTTCTTCATATTATTTCCTTAACTTTCCGATTATGATTATAATAAAGGGACAGTCATTTACACAACACATGTTAAATGCTTTTTTTCTTTTTCATACATTATATGTAATCTTCATGCAAGATAGTTTTGTTTTGGTCAACATCTTAGTCACCTTTAGTGGAGTAATCTAAGGATAGTTGAATTTTGTTTCAAATGGTTATATGGGTTTATTAAACACTTTTCCAGGTCTGAGCTGAAAAATTCTTGCAAAATCTGGAGCTGTTACAGCAATATAATGCATGAAGCTTGTGTTTGGATTTAGTGTTCTTTATCTCTTTAATTATGTGAGAAGTGATTTTATTTAGTGGTTACTAGAAAATGTACGACAATGTTTTTTAGGAATTACTATATATTCATACTATTTTGTGATGAGTTAGGAAGTGATCATTGTTCCCTTCTGCAACTTGTAAATAACGTTAAGCCCGCTGGTGTGTTGTTTCTTGTCTTCACTTCTAACTGCACTACTACGATGCTAAACTGTATTGTAACAGCAGTATTCTTTCCCATCATATACTAGCTGCTCTTACTGGAGTCAATTTATCACTTATAATTTGACACTGCTATTTTTATAAAACTTCATTGGAAGTTTTAATGTGAAGCCAATGCAATAGTGAAATTCACACATCTCAATTACTAGGTCTAGCCACTGAGAATTTCTCTAATGTGCATACCCTACAATGTAACTAATTGAAACCTCATATTGTTCAACTAGATTTGTTACTGCACAAAGGTGGGACACGATGGATGACGGAGTTGGTCAGATTTTAAAACCATCAGTTGGACAGTTATGCCTCTCTAAAAAAGTACCATCTAGCATTACTGCCTCTTGCTAGAGGGTCTCGAGTTTGACTCGAGGCACTACCCTTGCGGTTTTCCCCAAGTGATGAGGGGACAGGAACAAGGCTGACTGAACGTCAACAATTACTGGGGAGCTGTGCTGTCAAGCAAACATACGACTGTCCAGAATGAATCTCCAAGACAGTCGGAAATGTCACGAGTGTCCAGCAAACTTCCAACCACTTTTTCTAGTCATTCAGGAATTTTTACCAGTCTGGACAACTTTTTACCACCTCATAATTTAATTTACAAAGAATGCTGGAAGAATCCCTGCTCATTACCTTCTTCTTATAAATAAAACTGGTAGCCATGAAGTATACATCAAAGTGGAAGATACAAAAATATCCATGTTGGTGTATTGTAGGGACGTGCAGTCTCATTACATTCCAGTATTCGTTACTTCAAGTTACTAATCAATAAAAAGACTCATTACTTTGTACTCGTTACAAAGTATACGAATATGCACAAGCGTAATGATATATTATAAGTAAACAATCACATTTAAATAAGCACTTATGTATCTGTACATAAAAAATGAAAGTTAAACAGTTTTGTCATCGATATCATAAATCCTCTACGGACAACTGTCCACATGAACAATATATTCAAAACTTTTACGTAATGAATCTTCTTTATATCAATTACATGTAGTCAAAATAAATAACGAAGTACTTTCACGAAGCTCTCAAATGAATCTTCTATAGCTTAAACAGTAATGTACAGCAAAAAATTATGATAATCTGGGGAAAAAAATGTAAGTACTACACAATAAGACACTTTCTATGTACAACTTGAAGACTTTTAAATTTATATGTACAAACATCCTAATTACCAATACAAAATTATCCCCCCCCCCCCCCCCCCCCACCACCCCCTTTTCAGACTCAATGCAATGGTTGTTTCTGCCCAACCCTAGTTCCCTGGAGTTCTAGGCTGCCTCGAGAAGAGGTTTTATTTACATCGTTACTTTCTACTACACACGTCTGCTCGAGCCTGCACGGTACATACCTGCGAAAGCTTCGTGAATAGTCACGTACTTGTGTAACGAATATTTACCAGAATCTCTATGATTATCGCAGTTTTAAAAGAAAGGGCATTAGTACAGTTTGAGGATTGTTCCAAAAATTATGTTACCAAAAAACCCTGCAGATTTCAGTTTTCAATTTTTTTATTTTTACAGTCCTATGTTTGTACCCCTTCACAGATGGCACTGGTATTCGCGGTATATATGAAAGAAAACTGAACAGAAATAGTGATACTCCAATATGCAGGTTGACACATGACATATCGATGGCTCACAATGAAAACCTAGTATCAAATTTTTGCCGAAAATGGGGTTTTTATACTGTTGGTAGCAAAGTAACATATATATCATTTCACGGTGCTCCAAATGAGCAAAAGGAATTAACTTTTATCGTTTGAGGTGCTGTAAAACATGAAATACCAGGTTTTCATTCTAAGCCATCAGTATAATGAAACCCGACAGGTTTAGTTCATTTTGGTCTATGGCAGCATATGTGTTTGATATAGTGGATCTTCTATGACTTGAGCACCTGATTTATTTACTTCATCCTTTTTTAGTTGGTTTCATAATTTTATCAATCTGTTTCTCAAATTTGGACGCTGGGAAGTTGGTACTATTACCCAGGGACTTACAACTGCTAAGTTACAGAACCTAAAATATTTTTGATGATGATTTGATCACCTGCTTTGCACCTATGTTGCAGGACAGCGATGTGGAAACACACAGCTAACAAAGTTTTTTGTCAATAAAGATATCTATAGGCTATTCACAGTAAAGTGAGCACTTTTTAAAGCCATCTTGTTTGGAATAATAGTCGACACATATATTTTCTTTTATTTTAGACTTAGACGTTAACTTCTGAGTGCAGTGGATTATACACACTGTGTTTGTTACTTTCATGGCAATATTTATCTAGAAAGGCAGTAAAAGAATAAAAATTGTCTGAAAGGAAAAAGTAACTAGGGACTCAAAAGTGCTCACTCTACCGTGAACGGCCTATACTATGAAATAGCACAATTATGTCTATTTTTTGGATGGTTAGCCACTCTTAACCTGTTACTCCACATGTCTCGACCTAAAGGTTTCAGAGATTGCCAGATGAACTGAAGTGACCTTTTGACCGGGCACAGCGCTATCTTGAACACCAAACAGCATTTTCTTCATAAAGCAACGTTAGCTTGCGTTCGTAGAAAATTTGTTCAAAACTTCTATGAATCCACTGTGGAAAACCCATGAGCAAGACGTTGTTTACAATGCATTATCAGAAGACGTCATTGGGTATGGCAGACATCACAAAACATTACCTAATTGTTGTTGAAAACAAACATATTCGTATAACTTACAATTGAATTGATTATAACAATCCCCAAAGCTGTTTATCTGGGGAAGAGATTAACATATTTGCAAAATTTACACTTTCAAACACTGTCTTGTATTTTAGTTCATATGCTGTGAATGCAGGGGTGTCTGAAGCATGGATCAGCTGATTGTTTCAGCCCATTGTGCACACACGAGCCTCCTCGTGTTTGTAAGGGGGGGGGGGGGGTGGAGCGGGTAAGGGCCATTTTCGTCATTCTGTACGCATGAGAAGAGGCCCTCTCTCATCATAATTTTCTGAAACAATATTAGTTTAATCAAAATCAGTACTTAAAATCATTCTGATACTATTCCATTTCAATTTTAAAACATGCACAGGACAGTTTCATGTCAACGTAACTTTTTTTTGTGGGGGGGGGGGGGGGGGGCATATTCCCTATGCCCACCTCCTACTCCTCCATCAATCTGGATCTGCGCCTGCCACTTTCGCTATGATAGTTGCAGATTTTAGGTGCCTGTCACCATAAAAAAGAAACAGTTCATTGGGTGATCTGTGAAATCAAATTTTAAAAATTTAATTATGTTCACTGTTGCAACAGTTATTGGCTATGTTAGTCAATTTCCAGTAGAATGTTCACTAATGGGATGTAGGTGCACCAAACCTACTATAGTTTAGCAGTCGGTGCTGCTGATTTGAAAATAAGGTTTTCATTTAATACATTCATTGACATGTACATACAAAAAATGTGTTATTTTCTTATGAATATAGAGCATAAATGTAAAGGCTGTCCAAGATAAAGTGGGCACTTTCGAAAGCCCTGCTACGTTTCTACTTTCAGCCCGTTGATTGCGTATCTTTTCACCTACCTATCAAAATAACTTGTCATGTGACTTTCAGCTGGTGTTTACATTAGCTTGTTCATACATCCACTGCACACTCGTTAAATAAACAACAAAGTATAACAAACTGATGCCATGCTCACTCTGTGCGCCACTCGGGGGGCAGCCCGATAGTGCTCGCTCCTACATGAACCTCACAATGTGTCAAGTGTAGCATGCCGTTCGTGCATGAACGAGTCAGTGATCTGTTCAGTGCATAAAGAGACCCGCTTACCAATAACTTACCTCTTTCTTTTTGAGTTTAAGTGTGACCCCCTTAAAGCAGAGTCTAATGCATGCCCGAGGTAGTGTTATCTCCTCCTTGCATCCCTGCCTTACTTTGTAATTTATTATTGACTGCTCAACCATGTGGTTTATGTGTGTTCCCACAGACACAATCTGAAATACATTACATTCTTTTTATAATTTTTCCAGTGCTACGTTGTATGTTGTTTTGTTTTTAAAGCGCAGGTAATTGATTTCACATTTTAGCAAAATAAACATTCAAAGGCGCTTGCAGTTCTGGCAGCCACACTGCCAAGCTCACGGAACAAATTTCCAACAGCTCATGTATTAAGTTTCACTTTAATTAATCTCTCTGTTTGAAAAGGGTTTATATGTGTGATTTGTTTTATTAATTTTTATTGAAGTGTATTTATGCCTTTTGCTTGCCTGTCCCGGCATTAAAGTGTAAAATGTATTTCATGAGACACTTTGCAACAGCTACATAAGACTTTACGCCTCGTGTGCCAGGCCCGCTTCAGACATGGGGAAATCGTATGTAACCACGTGTAATATTTCTGGTCATATATCCAATTGTATTGAACCTCGTGTCTTATTCCAAGTTTACCAATTTCAACCTCGGGAACTGGCCCTATCCAGTGAGTACAACCACGTGCTGATTGCGTAAAGTACATGCCATGACTTTTTCTAACTAACTCTAAAAGACATTCGCTGCGAGGGGATGCTGCCACAGGCTGTCAACCTGTAATGACCCTGAGAAACAAGATCTCGTGCTCCTCCGAGCCTATAGAGGAGCTGGCGCCCTGGGAACTCTACCAAGTGCATCTGCATCCATCAACGAGCTGGAAAATCTTTAAGGTAATCTGGCATTTTACACCTCTCGCAAGCCCCAAGCCACGTCAAAACATTTTAATTAGCACTATAAACACGTACACGTTAATTTCAGTAAATATTGGTTTGTGAATATTGACTGATGTTCATGATTATTCTTCTGTTTACAAACAAATAAACACCTTTAACTGTAATCAATTAATTTAATTATTTTATTTATTCCGAGGTCATAACAAATTATGTCTGGTTGAGGTAGTTAACAGAATAGGAGAAGAGTTAAACATGGTTCTTTTTACCGTTATACATATGCAGATAATACGGTGTATTTATTCCTTCATAAGAAGACAACGTGCCTTAAACAATCGTTAAATAATCTAAAAATTGTGTATAACAACATTTACGAGTAGAATTACAATGCATAAATACCTCACTAAGCAATATTTTAATACAAAACTACGTACAAGCAAATGACTGGCATTGCTACGAAAACAACTGGCATGTCATGAAACAAAATAGCAACCAGCATTGATCCAAATTTTTACAACATACTCCGATATTAATATTTTTACTCATTGCCAGTTTAGTGAAAATTTGTCCAGCCACACAGTTTTAAATAGGGATGGGCAGTTTGAAACAAAATCCACAGATTTCTCGAGACTGGCGCAGTACCCATGTGTCCAGCGAGATCTCGGGAGTTCTGTACATTCATGCAGGGCAGTCAACCATTGTCCTCCGCGACGCCATACATGAGTGTCTGTGAATGATTCAGCCACTCATTGCAGCAGTACTGCCCTCTATACTAGTTATTGCCGCTACAGTTGGTAGAGCCCCGAGTCATGTTTTATGGCCAGCTAGGCTTCCACTCCTTGTTCCTTGGTTCCCCCCACCACCTTCCTACTCCAGCCACGCACCTGAGTTTTAGAATTGTAAGCTGGTTGCTATACCGACCTTCCATCTGGGCACCTCGCCTCTCACCAGCTCCCCACAGATGGAACATTCACCTGCGGGAATATTCAACGACACGAGTCGTCGCCAATGATTCTGATGTACGGCCTAAAAAGTAATGCAGTTGCATAAAGTGTGTTTAAGGGCAATAAGTGGTAGTAATGTTACGATTGTTTATAAAATGTGCACCCAAGATAGAAGGATAGGTAGTGAGTCTGTACTGCAGTTTTTAAAATCATTTTAGGACGTAATTTGTGTTTAGAGGATTTGATGCATTTAGTTTGAATAGTTGGAGATTTGAGTGGCATTAATGGCAAATGGCTTGTTTGACGTTTCAGTATGTTAGTTCGATATATACGCTTATTTGCTTGGTAGATATTTTTGATTTGAATATTCCTTTAAGGTTGCTTGGCACTGCCCCATTTGGTTGACCCACTTCAGTTTTGTGCATCTCGACTTAGCTGTCCAGACTCACGCAGGTCAGGACATCAAGATCAATACTACCGCAAGCTTTTGCTGTATTAAAAGCAATTTCAAATATTTGGCACTCCAAATTTTAATTGATAACACTTTATAAACAGAGTACTTAACTTCAGAATTCTAGTCATGAATATTTTGCATAGTTATAGTGTTTTTACAGATTCTTAAATGCTCACCTGTTATAATGAAAATTATGATTTAATTGGATACTGCAATATTACAGTTTTTGTGAAAAGAGCTAAAGATCTGTTCAATAAATTTAATATTGCAATTTAGGAATTGTGTGTCAAGTGTGTGTTATTTCAATTTCGTACAATTGCACCCTTGTGTGGTGCATCATTTTACGGAGATTGTATTATTGACAGCACGTAATCTGTGAAGGATACATGTTCTACTCGGTGAGTACAGGTATAAGTGAGGGTCCCATATGCACATTGTTACTGGTGGCGGTAACAATCACACAGTTATAATACGCACTATCCAACCGACCTCCCGTGGAACAGTTGGTTGGTGCACCACCACCCTCCGATGTGGGAGTTTCTGGGTTTGAATCCTAGATATGGCATGGGTGTTAGTTTTTAGGCTAGGGCTACAGTTTTTACCAGTTTCTATGGATTTACGGATCATGCACCCAGTTCCACAGATTTTTTTGTTATTATTTTGGCACTCATTACTTATATCCAATTCATAACTCTGGCCACTTAACCAAGACATTGAGATTTTGGTTGCACATATACATCAGGACAAGCAAAGTACAGAATATTAGTCCTCGTTAAAGGTATCTACGTCATAATTAATGTTTCGAAGTAGAACACATGCCAAGAAACTGTAACCAAATTGTAAAAACACTGTAATTAGGCTGAATAACATCTATGTTCGCAAATAATTGGAATATATGTATTACGACGTCTTTTAATTACACACAATTATCTACAAAATATGCAGTTTTTCACGGGATGAAAATAACATGCTCCATAACCTGCTGCACGAAACATGAGCTTTGTTTCTATCGACATAAAAAAAATTAACAAACATGGTTGCTTTTCGTTGCTTGCTAAAACTACGTCTCGACAAATATAATTTCCATACATTTAAGCACTGTATAGAAATTACAAAAAAGACAGGTTCAAATAACTGTCACAAAAACGTTTAGTTTTGTGTTGTCGATCAGATCCATTGTATTTACCCGCTTGCTACAAAAATAGTTAAATTCATTCATTGGCAATTAGCTAAACCGACGTGGGAAAAAAAAACTCAGTGTTTATTTACAAGTTGTAGTTGGGAAGCAGCAAATATGGAAAGGAAATGTAAACATAACGCAAATCTTGATGCATATCAATACAAAAAAAATATATAAACGGGAGTCAGGATCCAAACTTAAGTGGTTAAAACGTGGAGAAGAGTACTTCCATGCCATGTGCAAATCCAACTTGAACGTGGGCAAAGATCTCAAACGGCACGAGTCAACAGAAAGTCACAAAAGGAACACTGCATCAGCACGTTGCTCATTGCTAAAGTTTGTAACAAAACAAAATGATAGCGTCGTAGATGCTGAATTGCTGTGGGCAAATTTTGTATGTGAAAATAATTTGCCAATCAGACTTGCAGACAGTTTCACAAAATTGGTTCCAGAAATGTATCCCGATAGCAATATTGCTAAGAGTTTTCACTGTGGATATACAAAAACAGGGCAGATTAGGCAGGCTATTGCAGCAACTGTAGAAGAAATTATCAACACAATGAGGAAATCTCTGTTCACTCTTCTCATAGATGAGTTAACAGATATTGCAGTTACGAGGCAAATGGTAATAATGGTTTGCTTTTTCAGAGCACATAAAGTTGAAACCCACCTTTACAAACTTGTGGCATTTGGTGGGAAGGCAACAGGGGAACATCTCTTTAATGTTGTCAACCAGTCTTTTGAAGAGGATGGCATTTCATGGCAGAACTGCTTAAGCATGTCTTCGGATGGTGCAAAAGCTATGGTCGGAGAATTTAACTCTGTTCTTTCAAGGGTAAAAGGCCAGCATGGAAATTAGTGGTTTTTACAATGCACTTGCCATGTAGCCCACTTGGCTGCATCACATGCATGCTGTGAAATACAAAATGTACATTAACAACTATCCCAAGATGTTCACACGTACTTCAAAACATCTGGGAAAAGGCAGGATGAGTTTCACAACATCTAGAAATCTCTCTGTGTCGAAGAAGATAAAATATTGCGGCCATGTTCCACCAGGTGGCTTGCAAAGCTGCAGTGTGTTGAACGCCTACTTGAGCAATGGCCTGCTCTCACACACTACTTCGATTTCCTTGACTCCAAACAATGTATT
The DNA here is from genome assembly GCA_029891345.1 of Dryococelus australis. NCBI lineage: Eukaryota > Metazoa > Arthropoda > Insecta > Phasmatodea > Phasmatidae > Dryococelus > Dryococelus australis. The sequence goes on from CM057008.1 coordinate 5,749,630, forward strand.
CTAGAATCTGTTCATCGGATCAAAGAAACCCTACATTCTCCATCTGCAAAGCTTTATTTTTTCTTCCTGAATACAGTTTTGCCAAGGTTTACTAAATTTAATCTCTTGTTTCAGCAAACGCAGCCATATGTTCACAAGCTTTATTCTGAAGCATGTGTTTTGTTGGGACAGTTTATTGCAAGCTTCGTCCAGTTTCCAATCATCCAGAAAGCATCCGACATTACATCTGTCAACTTCAAGACGAAAAACCAACTTTCTGATGCAACTCTTTTTGTTGGCCATGCAATGCACATTTCTTGAAAGTAATTAAATAAGTAATGAGGAAAAAGGTGATTTTTTAAAACAGTATCCGCAAGTTTTATGAAATGGAAACGAGAGAGTTGTATCGTTTATTGACTTTGCAGGATGAAGTGTCGAAGAGTATTGACATTCTTGAACCAACTAACATAAGAGTCTGACGACTGGGAAAAGGTGGAGAAATTGGTTAAGAGGTTTCCAAATGTAATTTATAATGATGAATATGACTAATTGGCTGAAGAATTTCTGGCATACACTTTATGGGAGCCACCAACAGCACTGGGTATTGCAAAGACCGATACTCCTGACACATACTGATTGGAACAAAGTGTCGTCACATGAAAGCAATAGAAAATCATGTTTTCCAACTCTCTGCAAGTTGGCAAAGGCAATGCTGATCCTTCCCCACAGCAATGCAGCAGTTGAAGGGGCATTTAGCAACATAAATTTAATAAAAACAGCTCAGAGATGATCACTGGACTTGCCAATGGTAAACAGAGCGTTATAATATCATTCAGGAAGACAACCGTGAAATTTCAACCAACAAATGAAATGAGGAAGAAAGCAAGACATTTGATTCAATAATTCTTACACAGAATCACTTAGTTTTGCGTAGACACAATAAAGATTTACTGTGCTAGTTAGCTAATGTAGTTAATATTTTGTGTATAGCTATAGCCTAAAAGGTAAAAATAACTTTCTGTGTTGACTCATAGCTCTTCATTAATTTTTAATTATTACAGTGCTACTTACATGTAATTTTAAAATGTTTTGTGATTTTTAAGATTTCTATGGCAGTGTGAAGTAATACTGCAATCCAGTTTTTAAATGTGTACGTATTAGGAAACTGTAATTCACAATAAGGATTTTTCCAAAATTTTAAGGATTTTTTAAAGCGTGTTTGAGGATTTGGCACCAATTATTGGTGGCAGCTCGGAGTTACGCCATAAGTTGGCTTGTAAGCCATCCCCTGATATGATAAGCATTATGGCATAACACCAGGGGAACATTAATAATTAAAATACTAGTCATTTGCATGTTATTTCCCATGTTGTGGTCCACAGCTATATAATATATCTATGCTCTGTAATGCAGTGTTGTGCTACCACAAAATGTGCACAAACAGAGATGTGGACCAAATTTCGAAAATCTGCAGAATATTCACATAAAACTGCTAAATTCCCACCAAAGGTACAACGATTGCAAAAAAATCAAATTATATTTATTAAAAATAATAATTTTAAATAGAAATGTGTTATGAATTGTTAAATTGAAAGCAATGAAATAGCTTCATTATAATAATACTAATTATTTTTTTAAACTCTATTTTGGAGACAAATTTAAAACAGTTTTTGAATTTTGACATGTAAAATTCTGATTTCTGAAACTGTATTATACTCAGGTAAAAATTCTGCTGCCTGCGAAAACAAATATTTCTCCGCTAAATGTGTTTAAATTCTGCCAAATTTAGCAGAAAGTCTGCTAAATTGACACTTACTCTGGTATCATGCACACACACAAAGTGCGGGTCGGAATAAAATAAAACTAACAACGAACCAGCTAACTTGAACGTTGCGTCAGCCAGGTGGTGATGTGAAAGAGATAAAAACATAAACGTGTTACAAGCAGGCAAAATTTGATTCTTATTTGCATACAACAAAAAGAAACTCGACAAGTTTTAACTTTACGACTAGTAAGACGTTACAAGATGGAACTACTTCTCGAAGTTCACTGCCAACTTAACTGTGAGGATTGCAGTTATTGCTTATGTTAAAAAATATGTAGCTATTGACAGTGATTTTTTTCATAGGTTTATCATGAACTACCTATATAGGCTCTTCACGATAAAATGAGCACTTTTGAAAGCCCTGCTCAAGATATACTTGTATACACATTGTGTAAAATTAACATTGCCATGGGCCTCATCACTTTATTCATGCGTCAGTCAAGTGGAAGTGTGAAATTATAGAGAAGTAAACATTTTAGAAATCTGCTAATTTTTACACACTGAGGCGTTAAAAAAATATAAAGCGTAAGAAAAATTTTAATTATCACAAATGGTAACCTAACACTTTTTATTCTGCTTTTAACATATGGAACTACTTTCCATCCATCGTTACCAACTTTACCGGGGGCATGTCACTCAGTGCGTCCATTAATATATGAGCAGGCAGAGGCAGTGACATTTTTCTAAGGTTGATTTCAAAAGTGCTCATTTTATCGTGAACAGCCTTTATCAATTTTGTGCTGCCTGCATACCCCTCCACTTGTTTTCTTGGGCATCCAAAGAAAGAAGGATGTAAATTTCCCAAAATATGGATGTGAGTAAATTCAGATTGAAATAGTGTGAAAAGACCACCAGATGAAATTGGAACTATGTGTTATATCTGTGAGGATGTGCAAAATAGTGTTTACTAGTAAACCAATTTTCAGAATAATGCTGAAAGACTTGTGTTCACACATCTCTGCCACATCTACAGTAAACTTTATGAATTGTTTTACATCTATTTTGTTTGTATTAGAATGTCTGTTCACAAGGAATTTATTTGAAACCAGTTAAAGAGACTACCTCTTCTGTCATTTAATGATTTTAACTATAAGCGCATCTGTTTTGTTGCTGCACTTATTGGTCGCATTCTGTTGCCGCAGATGAGGGGATAGTAAAACAGTAAATATTGTTACATGCAGCCGCTCCGCATCCTTTCTCTTACCCCCCTTGGGTGTATAAAGCGCAGTGCTCCAAAGACCACATCAGTGAGTGGACAAGATAAGGCAGGGTTACAAAAAGGCCACCACAATATTGACGCATGCCATGATAAGGCTATCGGAACTGATGTTGCTCCCAAACCTGGAATATCAATGACTTGGATAACTTTTGCATTAATTTTTCTGGTCGTCGCAGCACTCTTCTGCTCTCAGCACGACTCTGCTACAGCTTGCCTCCAAGTCGAGAGCTTGGAGTATCGTATGGCAACTAGCAGCAGGTGTTTGGAACCAACAAAGACAGCGACCATCGAGTCAAATCTGCTAGTATTGAGAGATGAAATATGGAATGATTTAGAATTTCTTGGTTATATAAATGGGAACGTGGTTTCATATCACAGAGAATATAATAGTTAAATAAATATATTTGGAAGAGTAGAATCCTGCGATAAAACACAGATCTAAATAATTATATTCTGTTCAATTTTGAAGTCTAAATATTTTAACCAAATTTTTGGAATTTCTCCAGAATGAAACACCAAATGAGAAGTGAATACACAGTGGCACAGTATAAAGCCATTACAGTTCCATGTGAGGACATTAATTTTTTTCAATTTAAAATTTAATTTTGGTTTATACTGACACATGCCAAACTGCTGCACAGCACGCCTGCACATCCTACGGGCGACTTTGCCTCACAAACAAGCTAGCAAGAGCTCGAGGTTAAGTCACAACAGTGGCAGACTACTCTTCACGTGGTGACAGAATTGACTCCACGCGTTTGATAACTTCGGACACGAAAATAATTGAAGTGTTTAATTATTAATTGTACTGCCCGCCCAGATTCTGACATGCGGTCGCCACCCCCGAGTCAAGATTTTATGATTCCGACATGCGGTCGCCATCCCCTTGAGTCAAGATTGTTTTACCCTTCGAGCCACTGCCAGAAGATAACTGAGAAGGAAGTCGCAACCGACACCACAGGATCGCAGCACCGCCGCTGCCCCGTGACGTCACGCCCAACTAGCCTCGAGCAGAGGTGGTAGACTTGTCAGCATCCTCCACACAGGGCAATAAGGAATATATTGCACCGCCGCAGCCCTATGATAACCAACCCCTGTGGAGAAAGGCTATCATCCCCCACACCCCCGGAAGAACCCTGCTCCTGGGTTTCCGGTGCTCCCTCACCTGACCTCAGTGGCATCCTAATTACCAACTGCACATCTCACCATCAGTGAATCAGGCATGTCTGAAGAAGATACACCTACAGGACTGTACATCTACAGGGAGGACAGAAGGTTGGTCTCGATGCACAGTAGAAAAGGTGATATTCACAGCCGTATTTGGCGTAAAGAGCGACGAGCTCTGCAGAGGCTAGAGATGCACAAGTGGAAGTAAAAACTCAGGCTACATCCCCACCGGTGAATCAGGAAATTAAACCACGCCCAATTTCTAATTTCATCTAGCATTCCGCTCGACCACGAGTCCGAACTCGATGCTTACTTGGATACTTGTTGGCCCTGGCCAGACCTAGAACTAGAAGTTACCTCCAGCCGGAGACACCCCCGCCTACCGCCATCGTAGCACCGCCTAAGGAAGAGATGGGTAAGAACCTACCGAATATGTGTACAATACGTCTCACCTACAGGAATGTGATCCGTGTGAGACTTCTGCCTAATGTTACCCCTAAAGCCAGCATAACTTCCATCCCCGTAAATTACATCCCTGGTCGCAGGCCGACCCGGCCACAGCGGATAGTCAAATCCTCTGACGGGATTGTCCACCACCATTATTACTATTGATTAGGTGAAATGACGACACGTACCACGGGACAGCTGGCATCCCGTATTTTGGCAACCCTTTCAGTGAGAAAGATTGTACTCCCCGGACGGGAGGCCATCACGGTTCAACTCACCCTGGTGTTTGATTCCCCTCCCTCAGACAGAATCCTTCAACTATGCAGCTCCCTTGTGGACCTACCATGACCCACCGGGTTAAACAAGTAGAGAATACACCGCAGCAGGATCACAGACTGAACTCAGGAAGGCAGTCAGCACTCCAACCCTTACTTAATAGAGAGATGTGCGTCACAGTGGCCCTTAACGCTGGCCATACAGCTCTAGGTAGTTAAGACCCCCCCTCTCCTGGCATCTCCTTGCAGAGGAACTCGTAAACAGACTTCCGGGAGTCTGTTTAACACTCCATGTCGCCCATACAACCACTAAATATGTCCAACTCCGAAGCGATTATGCCAGAAATGCAGGGCATGTTAGCCAAGGCTAACACCGCCGGAACCAGTAATACGCAGTGTCCCATTTCGACATGTGAGGGCACGCGTGTGAACATGATTTGGTGCAGTTATTCAAGCCGACAGTTTTATTATGTGTGTCTCGGGTGGGGTGACACACCTCGCTACACAGGCCGCCTCGAATACAGATGCCAGCCATGTAGGCAGGATGACGCACGGGTCTGCTAATGGCCAGAGTGTGAAGAGCATGGGCGATATATTGTTCGATGCACTTTGTGCAACTGAGATTTCCATCACCGGTGTATAGGCTGGGCAGATGAATGCATCCAAAAAACCCTGGGCAGGTATATGCGAGTTATGTAGGCGAGAACATGTCTATAAACCTCCGAACCCGGTACACCGTAGTAATGTCCGGAACACTCCGGAATGCCCAGCGAACTACTACTGTCAGAGTTCCATGGAAAACCATACGAGGACCCCAAGAGTTTTGTCAAGAAATGCGAACGGGAATTGAGGGAACACTTCGTCCTGCAGAAGCAGTAGGTGAGCAGAGTGCGCCATCAGCTGAGCGGTCCCGCCAGAAAATGGTGGGAAAAGTACAGGGAATCCACAGAGAATGGCCCCAGTTCAGGTCCCAAATCATTTCACATTTCACCAGAGACGACATACTCTCCAATTTAATCAAGGATCTGCACTCCTGTGTGCAACACCCAGACAAAGAGGTAGAGCTCTTCATCAGGCAGAAGGAATACCTGCATACTAAGGGCTACTGCCTGAATAACTCTCACAGTTCAACCAAACTTATCTAGTAAAACCCATCGTAGCGGTCTCTCGAAGTCCAAAGTTCGGGACCCCCTTCCTGAACATGCAGTTCACATGGCGTACATCGGCAAACAAGAAATAGCGTCTCCTTCCATCCACCCATGCTTTCTGATAACAATATCCTTTCATAACAATGTGTAACTCCAGCCCTCTTAATTGGCTGTCATGGAATTTAAATGTAGTGTCCAATAGCAAATGCAAATTTTAATATGTTCGTGCACTTACTCTTAGTGTAAGTTAAGAGTTCCAAAACTGCACTCAGTCATCCACAGAACAGATTGAAATGAAATAAAGTTATATCCACACAGTAAAATAAATATTACCAAGATTGAGGTTATATTCGTGCACCATTCAGTTTTAGTTGAAAAAATCACAAACATGTCTTTTTAAAACCTTGAAAATACAGTCTGTAAATAGTAAATATTATCTGGTCACAGATTTAGTAAACAGAATAAATATTACAAAAAAACCATAAATATTGTGCTTGCATGTGTAAACAAATAGACATCATGAAAATAAACACTTTATTTAACCAGAAAATAATCAAACTGAGCAAGGTCTGAAATATCGAGTATTACACCCCGGTGCCTTGTAGGGCGTAAATATTTTTTTCTTAATGAACACACACTTTTAAACACATAAATGGTTTACCATGCAGCAGCGCTGGCTGGAAACCAGATCAGTTAAAATCGTCCCACAGGGGCCACTGTAAACTACCCCTGTTGCTTATCCTTGCGAGTGGGATTATTATACAAACTTCATTAGCTACACTTTTTCTCGATGAGAGAGATAAAGATGTACATAACTATAAAATCTTTTCCAAACCAATACTGTACTACACAATGTATAATTTTTATTCAGTTCTTGGTATGTGAACTGCCCTCGAACTAGGAAGGTCAGGGTTTATAAAGAAAACAACCTGTTCCAGTAATGCTGCCTTTCCTCAAAACTATCCTCCCTGCTATGAAAGCAAAGAAAGGACGGCAGCAGAGCAGCAGAGATGGAATCTCCACGGTGCCGCCAGAACCGCCTGCAGAAGAGGGGGTAGGAAGAGAGGCTGTTAATCCATTGATAGCTACCAGATGCCACCCGACTCAGTTACAGGGCAAGCTTGAAACTCCAGCTAGCCATGCAAGACACAGAAGAGGGACACGCCCATTGGTCTCGTTTGAGATGGGTCTCCATCGCTTCAGGGGGTGGCGATTGACGCATGCCACAGCGCTGCGCAGCGCACCCTACGGGCAACTTTGCCCCACAAACGAGCAAGCAAGAACTCGGGGCAAGTCACAACAGTGGCAGACTACTTTTCACGTGCCGACAGAATTGACTCCATGCATTGGACAACTTCGGACACAAAAATAATTAATGCTTTTGGTTAAGAATTGTACTGCCCGCCCAGATTTTGACATGAGGTGGCCACCTCCTTGAGTGAAGATTGTTTTACCCGACGAGCCACTGCCCGAAGATAACTAACAAGGAAGTTTCAACCGACACCACAGGATCGCAGCACCTCCGCTGCCTCATGACATCATGCTCACCGAGCCTCGAGCAGAGATGATAAAAATTTGTCACCAGCCTCCAAGCAGGGCGATAAGGAATACTTTGCGCCGCCACAGCCCTATGATAACCAACCCTGCGGAGAAAGGCTATCATCCCCCACACTCCCGGAAGAACCCTGACACAGGGATTTTCAACTATATAAGGAGGCACAGACAAGCCTCTAGCAGAGATCGTCGGCTCACCGGCCGCATAGGTCAGCGAGCACTCGTGGGTCTGACCAAGACCTCTCTCACCTCTCCTACAGCTTGCGAAGGCTCCTCCTGCATCAGCAAACTGCAAGAGCCAGCACATCACTCCAGAGGTAACCTCGACGTCCAACCTCTGCACCCCTTTACCCCAGTAACGCCTTTGACTCTGCGGTAGGTCGTCGCAACGTTTTCCCTTCTGGACAACCACCTCTTGGGAGGTTACTCTGTAAATTGCATAAAATGGCATAAAGTTAGAGTAATTCTCAAAACAGAATATTTTATCTTATTCTTTTCTAGGCTTACCTTCACCTGAAGAATTACGTAATTATTATTAATTATTTTAGCGTGTATTAATCCATTCGGATTCACCACTGTCTTTAAATCATAATAATAAATATTACATCAAACTCGTAAATTGTTGACTCCATGCTTTTAGAAATAGTTCCCTGTACATTTCTTTTAGATATACTTCTTTCAATTTTAAAGGATTGTTATGTGTATTGAAACCCCACAGAGGAATAGTTGTGAGGCGTGCCGAACTTCACAGGAGACGGGGCTTGAACAAGGCTTTGAGTCCGAAAAGACATTCTGCTGCTCCTGGGTTTTCGATGCTCCCTTGCCTGACCTCGGTGGCATCCTAATTACAAACAGCACATCTCACAGTCAGTGCCTCAGGCGTGTCTGAAGAAGACACACCCCCAGGACTGTACATCTACAGGAAGGACAGAAGGTTGGTCTCGATGCACAGTAGAAAAGGTGGCATTCAGAGCCGTAATCGGCATAAAGAGCGGCGAGCTATGCAGAGGTTAGCTGACACACGTGGAAGTAAAAACTCAGTGTGAGGCCACACCCCCACCGGTGAATCCGGAAATTAAACCACGCTCAATTTTCAATTTCACCTAGCATTCCGCTTGACCACGAGTCCGAACTAGAGGCTTACTAGGGTACTTGTTGGCCGTGGCCAGGCCTAGAACTTATATAAGTTACCTACAGCCTGAGACACCCCCGCCTCCCGCCATCATAGCACCCCCTAAGTAAAGGGTATTAACCTAGCGAATACGTGTACGATACATCTCACCTCCGGGAAGGTGATTCGTGTCAGACTACCACCTAAAGTTACCCCTAAAACCCGCGCATCTTCCACCCCCCTAAATTACATCCCCGGTTGCAGGCCAACCCGGTCATAGCAGATAGAGTTAAACCCTCTGACCAGATCGTCCACCACCATTATTACTATCGATTAGTTGAAATCATGACACATACCCCAGGACAGTGGCATCCCATATTTTGACAACTCTTTCAGCGAGAAAGATTGTACTCCCTGGACGGGAGGCCATCATGGTTCAACTCCGATTGAAGATGCTGCGATCAATCAAGGCTCATGGAACAGTCTGTTATCTCATCTCTTCTTACATAATAATCACTCCTCTCTCTTTCTATCTCATCACCTCCTTCAGCCCTCCCCCATGAGCATCGCTGCTAGTGTCTCCCAATTTTCTGGCTTAGCCACATCCCTGTTGTAACACATTCCAGCACGGCAAAAATAAAAAAAAGACAGCATTTCACTGCGTAACCACCACATAAAAGATAAAAAAAAAAAAAAAAAAAAAAAAAAAAAAAAAAGGAAGCTTGCAGCCCACCATAGTTGACACTTTTCTTAACGACAGTAGTATAGTTTATCGTGATCCTACAGCACACTACAATGTTTTGGCTTTTAGCACAACGAGTTAAAGTATTTTCCAAACATATCACAATCAACACCACACATTAATGTAATTATAGAATAATTTATTACAAACTTACTAACAAAGCACCACAAATGGTTTGTGAACTTTCATTTCCCCCCCCCCCTGGTACTTGTTGCAAAATCATGGTATATGCCACTCTTGTATAATTTTATTTTCCGAAGACATCTGCCTATTCAAATTAATTTATATTTCACTTGACGCGTGTCCCGATAAGCTAAGGCTGGATCACGGTCATATGGCTTTGGTTGCACCTAGGCCAGTTGTGCTTTCAGGGTTTAATTATAGATGTCTTGACGAGTGGTGGTTGGCTGAAGACGGTTGATGCTGGCGTAGTCTCGTTCTACCTATTGGTCTGCTGTAGGGGAAGCTAAACCACCCGGCAGCATGGCAGTACGGCAAGCAACTCTTTGCTCCTCCGTATTGCGCCGTCTCACCTTAAAAGGCATAGAACGTGTTTGACTGCTAAGAACTGTGGGTCGAGCACCGTGGACATGAGTGACCCTATAATAGTGTTGCCCAGTAGTGGGTGGTAGCACGAGCCCGGTGCCTCGGAAGGCCCCCCAACTTAGCAGGCGAACCAGAAGTGTTGAAGCCATGCGGGCTACCACTGCTATTGCTGGGTGTGAGTTTCCCAACCAGGGCCAGGCCGTAGCACCTAAGAAAATACTCCCACCAGCACCCAGGTGCTCCGGTAGGGGTACAACTCAGGTGTATTGTCTCTCCCTGGGTGGAAAGTGTGTCTAGTGATTGGGACTCCTCTACTTTATTCCTCCAGTATCTGTATACTTAGTAAAAATAAAATAGATGGCAGTTTAATATGTATCAGAACTGGAGTCTCCAACTATAGCTTGGTCAGCGGTACTTGGCTCAAGATTCTCCTAGCAGCTGGTTCAAAAGTACTCTATGAATGAGACTCTTAGTTAGAAGAAACAAAGATGTGTTTATTAAATTCTTAGTAAACATAGTGACTCATGCTCTCCTACAAAGTAGACGGGTGACTGGAAGTAATCCTACGGTAGCCAGGTGTAGGTGACCTTGTCCTAGGTTAGTTAGGAAAAGTGAAATCAAACTGACGAAAATTGCTTACGACAAAACTAACTATAACCGGGGTGTCTGTAGGAGACTGTGAAAGTGGTGTGTGGTATGTCTCTAGTTACTGAAGAAGTTTCTGGTAACTTGGTAATTCGAATGGCACTGGAGTGTCTGGTTGTGGGTGCTGCAGAGTTCTAATGGTGACGGCAATAGTAGCAGCTGCTGGTAACTGTTCAAGTCTATTGACATCAATGCTGGTAGCCACCGAATACCGTTGAGCTAAGTTAAAGGTAGGTAGCCTTGGATGGCTGCCGAAGACTGTCGAACAACGTCCAAGGTGAGCAGTCTTGGGTGGCTGTTGATTCGTTGCTGTAGTGCTTCACACTGCAGAAACCTCATGTAAAGTTGTTTAGTCACATTTATTTACTTTAACTTTGTCTGCAAAATACACTAAACGTAATAGTGTGTTTAGTTTATATTGACACTGGAACTAATGACACTGAGTGGTGTGTTTACCAATGTGAACTTATTGTTTTGACAATGAAAGACTCATTTAAAGGTTAATTTGTCCACTCGTGTGCATAACTGGTTTGAATACATATTTATCAATCTCTTTGTATTCACGTAATTTTTAAGACTTAATTCTTACCTGTGGTGACATTTTATTTCATGAGCCCAGGCAATATTATGTCTGCAATTTTAATGATCGATTTTGACATGTGATTATTATCAATATGAGATATAGGAAAGTGCCCTGCACGTTGTTTCGATATGACGGGAGGCAAATTCAAACTTTATTATCAGCCAATCTTGGTTGGGCTGATAACAATGAGGTTTGGGACTTCTGCATTCATGCTTGGCATGGGTGTGTAAGCCCTTTGTCAGTTATGTTTTTAGATACCGAGCTTGTGTTAGGCGACGGATTTCCTACTTGTGCTGCTCCAGACGAGGTAATTCAAGAGATTTGAGTTGTGATATATGCGGGAACCAGAGCCGACGGCATCATCTGCGACATGGAGGTTTGACGACATGCTGCAGTAGGACTGCAGTAAGGCAGGTGGGTTCATCTATTTGCATCCACAATGTTGCGGATATTGACGAGTTAGTTTTGAAATAAATCTTACCAAGCTGAATATGAAATGGGTTCCGGAAGCAACACATTTTTCACCTTTTAATTGGAAGATGTATTTTGGATGCCCTATTAATGTGATTGCAAACAAACATTATTTTGAGTGCTAATATTACTTTGCCCCAGAAGTCCACACACTAAGAACTAATCGGATAGTAATTTTTCTTGAAGAGACTAAGTTTGATCTCGATTGATTGCTGTTGGATGAGATTGTTTTCTTTTCCAATTTGAGAGATGAATTGCTTGATAATGAAATATTATTTTTGACAGATATTACTACAAGCTCAACATCAAAATTCACACGCTGAAAGAGATTTAAAAGTTATCCCTACTCAGATCAGTTCCACTACAGTAGAGCTTTCTTATTTTGCCTGCCAAATGATCATCTGAATATTTAAGAACCTGTGTGTGTTGCAGTGGAATTTTCTCTGAAAGTGATTTCTATATTTGATGCATCCTTGTGTTTCTCACTTGTAAGGGTTTTGTTTGCTGTGTTTCATGAATTATCTTGTTGCTACGAGTTGATTGAATATATTCTGATTTCATGTGTTGCCTTTGTTTTATTTTTAATGAAAGTACTATATTGTGTTTTCTGATAATGTCTGTGCTAAAGTGCTATGAAGTTATTATATATATATATATATATATATATATCTTTTCTTTTAAGTGTTTAAAATGTGTTGATTTGAGTAAAAAGGGGTTTTCCACATATTTTGCTCTGATTTAGCTTCTTGTAGTATGTTGGCCTTGGTGTATTACGTGTGTCGCATGAAAAAAATCATATTGGAATACTTACTTGGAATATTTCCAAAAAGATTTTGCTGGAAATGTCACAAAATTATTGGAATTTAATTGATGTTGCTAAGATAGCAATTATTTTATCTACAGAGTTCAGGAATGTACGAGACTTTGCCCCGTCTTACTCCTATGGCAATTCTTAGTACTAGGCGCCTGGCGCCAAGGTTCTAGGGTCTGCGAAAAGTTGATTTAGTAGTCTTTTGCCATAGTCATTTACTGGCTGCCGAAGATCTACTAGTCGGAGGGCCCCAGCACGGGAAGTGGTGGAGCAAGCTCGAAGACTCGCAGGAACAACTCACGAGGTCCACCACGCACGGACTTATAGTCGTGGCAGGAGCGGGATTGGGCGTGTGACGTCCCTCTGCTGTAAGGCTGGATTGGGGGTAGCACCTCTAGTCATCTCTCGGCCTTCGCGTAACTTTGGTGATTTTTCTGATAACAAGGCCCAGATAAAAAAAAATCAACTTTACAAAATAAGCGTTGTTACTGCAACATTTAGAAGCTGCTTCTAAACTCTCTTCAAACCATTCCAGAATCAACACACTCAAAACAGAAAGCACACTGACAGTGCCATGAGTGTAAACGCACCACCTAAAATCCTAAAAGTAGAAGAGATTCAAGATTGATGTTCACAGAATGTGACATCAACCTGTTGTTATTGAAACATGAATAAGATGAAGAGAATATCTGAGGCAGACCTAACCTATAATTAGGAACTAATAAAAAACAAAGCAGCAGCAGAAGAAGATGATGCTATTTTTCATACACCATGGAAGTAACACCCCAAATTGATTTCAATGGTGCCAATACAACAAAATAATACCAGAGGTAATATTAGTGACTTTCAAGAGAAATAAGCTTCTCCATAGACATAATATTGTGAAAATGCTTTATTAACCTTTTAAGTCATACTATAAAAAATAAAAACATTGTCAAAACTTGTTCTTGTACACATGTCAACAAAACTGGAGAAAATTTGTACCATGTATCAGTCTATCAATAAAAAAATTACACCACGTTCTTGTCATTAAGACGCAACACCAAGATGAGAAAGAATGCATCACCACAGAACTTGAGTCACTTTAAAATTAGACCACACTAATAATAGAAATTTTTACAATCCTACACCAATTAAGAAAAAAATTACCAACAAATTATTAAGTCACAATTTCTCAATCCAAAGTTGGGCTGCAGTGTAAAGTTTCAACATCCAACGATCCGCGGTAGTCGTCACAAGACATTAGGTTTAGTGGTGAACCTAGTCCTTGCCACACAACCATCATAGGGTGAACACAAACTGCCGTGGACAGTCAACAGAGAAGCCAAACACTGCAGATGTAACTTTACACTTCACAGAACTTTGCGCATTGCGTCAATTAGTTCCGGGCCACTTGGGAACTTCTCCTTGCGAGGCGGTCCTTTCTTGACACCGCTCCATACCAGCACTTCTGCAACACCACAGAAGCATTCTTTCAAAACACAACAACAAGTTTTGTTACACAACATTTATTTCACTTGTACAGTGTTTCCAATTAATTAATGTTAAGCCATCCCTGACTAAATTACTAAACCTAGATTACTTCAAAATAGATGCAACCTAAAGCTAAAGATGAACAAGTATAAAGTCAAAATGAACTTTAAAAATAATCCTTGCCCTAAACTGCATATATTCAGTAATGTTGCTAACAAATAATAAAAAGTACCTATACGTACAAATTTAGTGGCAAAAAAGGTAAATTCCTTATTGTTTTATATTGACGCATGCCATACAGCGCGTCTGCATACTCGAACTAAACGACTTCACCCCATCATTAAGCGCTCAGAGCATTTCGGACAAGCCTTAAGTGGCAGAAAATTATTTCAGAGGCTACAGGGTTGTCTACACAAATTGGGCAACTACAGAGACACACATAATTAACATGTTTAGTTATGGAATTGTACTGCCTGCTCAGATTTTAGCATGCGGTCGCCACCCCAAAAAATGAAGATTGTTTTACCAGCCAAGTCATGGACATCCTAGAGCAGAGAAAGAAGTTAACAGCGACACCACAGGATGGTAGCACCCGTACGACCAGTGATTACGTCATAGCCGCTTAGCATCGAGAGGAGGCGGTAAATCTGTCATCAGCCTCCATCCAGGGAGATAAATGTGAGGCGCTGCCCACTACCCTGAGATACTCTACCCCTGTGATGGAAGGTTACCAACCCCCACACCTCTGCGATAGTCACAAAGCTGAGATTTTGACTATATAAGGAGAGCCCAAAACGCTCTTGTGAGAATTCTTTTGCCCACCGACCGCAGAGGTTGGAGGGCTCTCCTGGGTCTACACAAGACTTCCCTTTCCAAGCCTGACGATGGCTATCTCTATCGTAGGCAGCTTGAACAAGGCTCTCCAAAACCTACCCCACAGCCTGCGGAGAAAACCCCGGAGGGAAGATTCAGAGGTAACCTCAATGTCCTCTCCCCCTGTACCCCTTCCCAAGTAACTCCATGTCCTCCGTGATAGCAGGCTGGACTGATGTCCCTTCCGGACATTAAGTGGGCCTCCTAACTTTGCTATAAACTGCGAAACTGTGCTGGTTGAGAATTTTTAATTTGAAGTTACTATATTCGGGTTCGCCTTTACCTGACATAATTTATTTAATTAATTATTTGAGCTATAACTTTCTTTTGTAATGAGCCGATATCCCCACTGCTCTCCGACGCGTTGATAAACACGCTAGTAAAATATAATACTTAGTGAGGTAGTCATTTCTCAATCCCTCATTCATTTTAATAAGATACTGCATTTAAATTGGTTATTGCTCTCACTACTAACCACGCTACCTCCACAGAGTATGGAAGAGTGCACTGAACCCTTTAGGGTTCCTGGAGTCTGCATAAGGGTTTAGTGTGAACAAGACGTACTGGGACTCCTTAGGTGCATCCAGTACACCTGAACCTACCTGTGGAAGCGCTCCAACACTAGCACGTCAGTCTCACGTTCAACACCTCCGAGTGACTGAGCTAGTCACTCCCCTGAGGGCTGAACCCTGACTGCTAGCAGAGGAACGAGCCCATCTATTATCCAGTTGGTACTTGGGAAGAGCCTATTAAATAAGTGATTACTTTATTAAAATTATATAAAAAGATAGGAATTTGAGTACTCGTTAACAGGTGCACGCACGTATGCACACATTTTCTTTACAGTTGCGTGATAATGACGTTTCACTGGCTAAGCCAGCTTCATCAGGCAGCAAATTGTATAACACTGCAGTATGGTGAATCAGCACTGTTAGTGGCAAATCTAACAGCCAGGTTGCAAACTAGGGTGCGGCGGGAAAATCAAAAAATTCCCATATAGCTGATGAGTTATTAATATTACAAATGCAACAACTTTATATATTCCCTTCAGCATCAGGACCAGCTGATCTCACTGACATATCCAACAAAAATATTGACATAGCATGAGATCCGTGACGTCACGCACCCACTACTCTCTGGCATTAAAATGCCCGCTTACACACTCAAGTACTAATAAACAGGCCTTATAAAAGAAAATATAAAGTCACATCATCAAATTTACATAAATATTTACACTTTGTGCCCTTCAAACTTTAAAACAAAAACCTGCCTGAGTAGCATGGCTAAATATCAAGGCATAGAGGAGACGTCTCAGCAAAAGAAATAAGTTTCAAATTAATGATTTGGTTTTAAGAAAAACGAGTCCTACCAACAAATATTGGGAATACATCACCCGTAAGCTATTCATCACTCTTGAAGGCCCCTACCGAATAATTTACATCGTACAAAACAACTGCTACAAACTCGAATGGGAATCCTGTAGGCAAATACAACATTACTCAACTTAAACTCTACGTTACACCAAGTCCACTTGCACCAGTATATGTTAACAGTAATTACATTACTATGCTGATTTAACAGTCTAATTTTATTCACAACTGGACTGTACAGTTAATCAATGGATCAAACTGTCAAGTACTATGACGCAAGAGCATAGTTGAGCCTATCAGGAGTTAGTCGCTATGAGCATTAAGTGTTGTGTTTACTGGCTGTGTAGAAGTTGTATTATGCCGTTCAGAACATATAGCACACCTACCTTAAGTTATAAGGAACCTATCTAACCCATCGTTCTAATCCTAGCCAGTCGTCAGAAAATATCAACTAGCTACTGTTTTGATCAGCGAGGTGCTCGAGTTGTCACATGATCGCAAGTAGGGCTACCCAAGGGATGAAAAGAGCAATAAGGCACCGAGTATTACGTTACGAAATAGAGGACGAGTTTATTTCAGTCACAGTAACTACAATTATTCCTACAAATATTTTACTGCATAACATCACAAACCAAAATAACACTTTATTGATGATGAAATTAAAACAAATAATAGATTTACCTTTGCACGAATGAGAGGTGGAAAAATTACCCCAGAATGTAAAAATTTAGGTCGAAATTTCCCCAAAAATAGAAAACATAAAATTTGATCATAACAAATCCTTTACGATGTTGATCAACATAACACTGTAAACATTACATACATTACATTTTACAGTAAATAGTTGCACATGCACACTACGCGATTTAGGTAATTTAGAAACGAGACATTAGCATTTAAAAAAATTTTTACCCCCCCAAATATCTTTAGAAATTTGTCAAAATACAGTACATTTTAATGTACTAACTTTGTTTCTAAAAAAGTAAAAAATTATAAGAACAAATGAATAGCTTTTCACTCATGCAATAATTTGTTCACTTATGTTCATAAACAAAAATATTTTGGAAAGCTGATGGAAATTTGTGTAAGTCAGTGTGGCACTATGTACTATTTGATGCATTAAGTAAACATACAAAACAACAGGTAAATTAATTTCACATAAATTCTTCAAAATCTGTGAATAAAAGCAGCACTCAAAAATTAATTTAGTAATATATTTTTTATCTAAAGTCAGGGCAACTTCAACAATTAATATTACGATATATCTTCCTACGGCAACACCCTGAACAACAAATTCGCTTCCAATTTATTTTAATAACAAATCTGAAAAATAGGAGGGGGGGGGGGGGGGGGGACAGACATCAAAATCATTCCGTCCCGCAATAATACTTAAAACCAGCAAATTGAAATGACACTCATAATTTTATAAAGAACCTTTATCAAATTAATTACCAAAAATTTAACTACATAATAAAAACAATTTGTAACAAAATTGTAAGAGGATTTTACAATATCGGCTCCTGTTTGGGCACACAAATTAGTTCTCGTAAAAGTTGTAGAAATGAAGGACAGTGGCCTTAAGTGCCAGTCTATCAGTTTAGATTACAGAATAAAAACGGCAGGTATCAGCATCCGCCCAGCACTTAAGATTTTCCCATGCTTAAAATATTTCCCACAAACCTGGTTTGCACATTTTGTCCACCTCTGCCTAAATATTGTCAGAATTGCAAATATGTCATCGTAGATAATTGACAACAGTTCCCACTCGCAAAGACAAAGCTCAACTGAAATGTGACTGTTGCTAACAGCATTGTTCGTAAATACCATCTCGCGACGAGATGTAGTAGCATAGTTATGAATGTCTTTCAGTAAAAAGTGTACATCATAACTCTATTTGCTGTCAACTTTACTGTTAAATATTGCAGTCATTGCTTACGTTAATATTTACGTACGTGAAGACAATGATTATTTTCAAAGGTTTATTCCAAACATGCTCACTTTAGCATGGACCTATACTTCTGATGTACATGTCTTTCTAGAATTGTGTATTTCCAGCAAAATACTGAACTGCTAACACAACACCTTTAAACCACCCAATTAAAAAAAGTATGGCAGTAAATCATGAAAATACAGCACAAAATTCAATGACAAACTTCTTACAATTCAAGTCAATTATATTGCAAGTCACTTCACTTGTTACCTTTCCCTTCTTGATTAGTGACTGTGAACTCAAAAGAGCCCCTGCGAGGTTTGGTTAGATTCAGTGTTGCTTCCAGATTAGGCCATACGGTTTTCAGCTCTGCTATCAAATCCGTGGCCTTGCGTTGAAATACTCGTCAGGAAACACTGAGAACAAACACAACAATCGCGCAAAAAACCCAGGCCCAGACCTATGTTACACATATTGCACGTCTTTATAATAAGTGCTTTGATAGAAATATTGTATAGTTCTACAAAATGCTATTTTACTTAATATTTTAGACAGTACATGCGATTAATTACACAGCACATTAAATAGTTTTTAAAAATACTTGTGAAAAACTACAATTTAATGCTTTAGGAGAATAAAAATTATTTTAATTAAACCATTAACAAAACAAATTAAAGAAGTGAATATTAAAGTTACTGTGATAGTTCATTTTATATGCGCAGAGTAGAATTTTAACCAAGGACAGAGACAGACAAAACAAAAATACATTAAAATGTTCTTACAATTGATAACGGTTCACATTAGCAAATTCAGTGAAAATTAGGAAAAACCTTTGTTGTTCAAACATTTGAAAATACTTCCCCATGTACGACGGTTGCTTCTTAACTGCCATTTATACAAGCACTCTATACAATGAGTTTTGATTAAATTTTCTTGTTTTTGGTTCTATTATCCATTACTTATACTTTTAACGTTACATTTTTAACAGAGAATATGGTGTGTTAGTAATACCTAGTACAAAATAGTTAAATTCAAAATATTATTACACTGAAACAGTTCAAATGCAGTGGCGTTGTCCCTCTGGCACTGTTTCCATCAGGCAAAGGAATATCCTGGAAGCAAACTTTAAATGGGCTTCAGAAAACTTTTAAATAACTGTGAATGGAAAATATGCATACCATTGTTTTCTACTATAAATCTTTTCTTAAACTTAGCCCTAAATTCTTCATAAATACTATACAAATTGCCCCCTAAACAGAAATAACTTTATATAGTCCATTTCAAATAAGTGGGGTGAAATCTGACAGACAATGTGACCAACCTACACACTATGTAAACAGTAAATGCTCTTGTTTGTAAAGTATTGTGTCAGCTGATGAATTGCTTTGGAAGAAAATAGTACTCACAACTAAAAGTTGTAATTTAAAATTTTAGTCATACTTACAACATTTATGGTTTAAATTATGTTTTTAAAGCAATATAATTTTTTTTTGCTTTTATTGAATGGACTTTAAAAAGCATGGTGAAAGCAGATGCGTGTGTGCTTTTTTCTCATCGTGTTTATATGAATATCTTGGTGTTGTCAGAATATTTAATTGGTAGTTCATTATTATTTATTGCTTTCTTTAAGCATTGTTGGTTGTTGGTAATATTGTAGTGCATTTTCTTGAGTGAAATGTAATATTAATCGACATGTGTTTACCCACTTTGTAAAACTGCTTGTTCCGTCATTTCCCCTATTCTGCCACCCGCAATGAAGCGGCACTAATATAATTTACATATTCCATCAAAGTGCGTGTGTGTATATTGCTGCACCCGTATGAATATGAATGACATACAGTTAAAATGCAACGTGGTTTGCCCAGGAGCTACTAACCTCATTCAAAAACAGAAAGGGAGTTTGCAAAATATTTCGAAGTGCTGTTTAAAAAGTCCTTAGGAGAGGGTAAGTTACCGCAAGATTGGAAGGATGCTATGGTGGTACCTATACACACGTAGGGAGAGGATAGGGGGAAGCCTGGCAGCTACAGACCGGTGAGTCTCACATCAAGTACAGGAAAAGTAATGGAGAGGCTGGTGGTGCAGTATGTGGTGAGGGTAATGAACAATAGGAATTGGTTGGAGGAGTCCCAGCATGGTTTCAGGAGGGGATACTCATGTGAGACTCAGCTGGCTGGACTATTAGAGGATCTGGTGCAGGTAGTTGATGAGGGGAAGCAGGTGGATGCCTGCTTCATAGATTTTGAGAAGGCATTCGATAAGGTGCCCCATGGGACATTGATGAGGAAAGTGGAGGCGCTGATACCAGACAGGAGGGTAGTGGAACGGATAGGGGACTTCCTCAGGGGGCGAAGGCAGAGGGTGAAAGTGGGGGAGGCAATATCGCAGGAAGAGGAGGTTACATCAGGGGTAACACAGGGAAGCGTGCTGGGTCTTTTGTTATTTACCATAATGGTAAATTACATGGGTTTGGGGATTAGAGGAAAAATCAGATTGTTTACAGACGATTGTGTTGTGTATGCTGAGGTGTGAGAAAAAAAAAGGGGGGGGGGGCGGAAATTTGTAGGCGGACATTGATATATGGTTGTGGACCAGGAAAAATAAAATGAATATAAATGTAAGAAAAAATAATGAAAACAAATATGGCGCAAGCACCAGCAAGTATACGACTTCGTGCTCTTGCTCTTTCAAACTCTCTCAGACGAATTGAGACAACCAGAGAGCATTCTCTGACGTCATGACGTCTGGGCCAATTGTGACCTGGCCTTACATAAAATGGGACAGTACACACACGACCCAAAAATACCAAACTTTGGAAAGTCACCAAGCAACTACCCACAACTGCCGACTGCTCCTCCAGAAAATGGGAATACAAACAAGATTTTGTTCTGCGACTGAAAACATATCCAAATATTGCGAATGTGATTTCTTTAAAACTTAAGAAAGAGCAGTTTCGTTACCCAAAAACGGCCTGTGCAATGTACAGATCAAAAGTTAAATAAAGCATATCTTACCAGTGTTCCACAACTACATTGACAACTTCCTGGGATGTGTTAACATCAGACTTTGCCATAACAATGTCTGTAGCGTTTTCATCCACATCATCTTGCTCCCTCCTTTTCTTTCTACCTTGCACAACTGATTCCGCAACCTCGTTCTTGCTTTCCAAGTCCCTAGGTCTTCGTCTTTTGCCAGGCATTTCAACAACAATTTTTACGCGTTCCAGTGCTTGATGGTGGTTCTGATTTTGAAGCCAACCAAATGTACGTAATTTTCACACGTTTCTACGTTTGCATAACGATATTTTGCTGCTCGCGATTTTGGCGCAAAAACTTAACACCATAGAATACAAGACCAGTTCAGTGCATAAAGATGATGAAGAATAACATTTATTCGTCTTCTACGCATGTACGTGACCAATATTGGCCTAACCACCAAAGGAACACAATAAATCAAAGATACATCTGATAATGTTACAAACGTGTTTGTTTATATCTTATTTTTTTATGACACGCACTAATATATGAATAAAACACTTTTATTAAACTGCATTATAAATTGGTTAAAGGAAGTACAAACCCATCAAAAATAACTTGATTTCCAAACTATGTTCTAACCTCATATCTAAATCCATTCCATTTTTGGTAACAGTATTCGCAGAAAAGTAGTTGGGCAACGGATATTGGTTGTGAGCAGCTTGTGAGATTGGTCTAATTATGGCATCAAATACTGTCAATGAGTACACTACCGAAGTATCAGATGCATTTTGTACTAGCAGGCCAGCTCCTAGAAGTAAACAAAGTAAGCAGCCGCATAGGGAACCACGTGAAGCAAATAACGAAGGCGCCATAAAACGTTTGCCAACATAAGAGGAGTTTGTTGAATCGTAGCGAGCTCTCATCCCCAAGACCGTTTGGACGGAGCACACCAACCACAATGCAGCATGTATCCACACTCGACGGCGTGTGCTCTGCTGTACAACTGATACAGTAGTGCGATGCATGGTATGTGTGACAGCAGTGCAACTCAGTATAGTGCAGGATGGTACAACCTTATGTAAAACATAACAACATGGTGGGATGTATAAAAGTAGAGTGCATCACAAAAGGGCTTTAAAGAACAAGTCGATTATTACCTAATTAAAAGGACTAGAGCGACACGCCTACTGATTAATATCATTTGATATTTTCCTGTTATATTGTTTATCTGCAAGGTATATGTGTTTACATCTCACATATTTCATCGCCATTCCATTTCATCTCATGTGCAAGTGTCTTGTTTATCCTATTTTAATGCTGCATCAGCGATTTGAGTAAACATCAGCCACAAGGGAACAGGGCCTACAAAGTGTAACTGTGTGAAGTGGCGAAGTGTTGTGTGTTTTTATGGAAATATTTTATATTTCTCTCTTTTTCATGGCCTATGTTAATGTGTAATGTATCACAGTGTTTCTGTTCCATGTGTCACGTGGCCTCACAGCGGAACGGAAACCACGTGGGTTTGCTTACATTTGTGAAGCCGAGATTGCTTCCTCAATTAAGTAATATGTTTTAATAATAAGTGTTTGTGTTTAATATTAAGGTATATGAGATGTGTATGGCCACGTGTGCAACACATAGAAATTAAGTAAGGGTTATATTTTGTATTAAAGTTTGTGTCATTTGTTTTTATGCACATTGGTCAGCATTACGTGTTTCCAAACATCTTGCACCACAGAGTGTGCCATAAATACAGATTAATTTTATTCACAGGGTCTATGTAAATAATCGCTCCTATTTGTTCTTGTTTAATAATCATTTAGTATAATGCCAATATCAGTCTGCATAATGTTGGACAGTTTCTAGTAGTTACTCAAGTCACACAGTGCCAGGGGCCACGCACCCCCAATAAGTCAACATAGCCTTAGTATGTAAAGGGCAAGCCGGGTGCCAATTTCCATATTTATTCTTTAGAAGTGTTTTTGTTCAATGTTATGTGTTTTATAATAAAGTTGTCTATACCCTGAAGCCTTGTAAATAATAGACTATAAAAGATATGCAACATTAGCGGCACACGCTACATCAGAAAATGCAGATTTGTTAGGTTAAGTGTAAAGCTATAATATCACGTGATGTTAATTTTTGTTTATTCTTGTTGTGTCTAATTTTAGCCAATTTAGGAACGGTTATGTATGTCGTCAGTAACATCTCAGAGTGCATATGCCATAATTTTTCACATTAAACCTTTTTTCATATTTTCCATTTTTTCATCGCATCGAACGGGAATTCTGTGCTTTGCAGCTGGCCACCAGCACAGCCATTTTCAGTAATCATATGGTACTCACGTGGAGCGGACATCGTGTGGTCCTCCCTGCTGTAGTGACTCCCTTCACTGTCCTATCCTAACTGCTGTTCCTGTCTAGTGGCTGCTAATAAATTAACTCAATATCTGTTAACACAGTAAGAATGGGAGACACTAAAGGGTGCATAGTTGTCAGTAGTTACTCTAATAAGGTAAGAATTCCTTATATAAAACACTTTTATTATAACATTAAATAATATTTGATATAAACAATACAATCAACATTACACTGAACAATATGCTTCAATGACTCTTAACAGAAGTGGTAATATTAACAAGTACAAACGTCTAGCTGTGAGTAAAAGTTATAGCCCTAGCCTTGCCAGAAATTAATGATCATTTACTCAAATGGTAAATGGGACCTCGAGAGTTGGGATGACGCCAAACTGCCAAGCCGAACTTATGCTCACCATATAATTATGACTGATGCATGGCCTAAGCTCCTCTAGGCCTATAAATTGAGATGCCCTTGTCTTCGCTGACGCTCTGTCAACTTCACACTGTTCTTCTTCAGTCTCGCACGTCTGGCTGGGAGGGGTGGTGGCGCAGTGCGCTCACTCTTTATAGTGGCCGGCAAAGGGTCAATCAATGTGTTTTTTGGCAACTGGAGGCTCGCACAAAATGCATAGTCCATGCTACCTTAACTAGTCATGTGCGGCCCCTTAGCATCCGCCACACTGGGCACAACAACTTTCGAACCAGTCATTTAGCATTCAGTAGAATAATTATTAATCATAGAACAGAATATTACATTGCATTAGCCCAGGGAGAGGGCTGCTCCATACTCCAACACGTTTTGTGCATGGCCGGACCTTAAATTTTATCTGTAAATGTAATTTAGGCTTTATGCTTTTTTTGCAGCATAAGCGCTCTTCCGCTTTAACTGAGAATATACAGATTATTGTTCCTTTCAGGAGGGAATGAGGAAATAAAGTGTGTTGTTGAAAAAGTGAATTCGTACGTGCATTTATGCCATAGCCACATCTCGCCTACTTAACACGTTTTCATGAATTTTATAATAAGGTGAGGTGGTGTCCATGAAAACCTGTTGGGAGTGAGAGAAGCATATAAGGGGAGATGAAATACTACTTACTAGACCAGGCATTTATTTGATTTAGTCTACAGTATCAGCAGTTACAGCCGACACAGGATATCAGGGAGGGTCACGTGGGCCGTCGACACCATGACCCCCAGCAGCACTCATGATTTCCGAGCTGGCACCCTTCGAGTCTGGCAACTCACACTTCACATTTATTCCTGTCCACCAAAACGTATTTTCTCCTGTTATATCAGGACATAAGACGTCAAATCCACCGGAACTGTCTTGTTTCTTTGGCGACTGGCGACGCCTGCCCTCCACCCCTGTAAGGACTACATGGAGGATATGGTGTTTGTGCCTCCTTTACCAGTTGATCTATCGGACCTGCAGGTATGCATAATCACCGCTTTTGATCGGATTGACAGCGACAAGCTAAATCGTGTGTGGGAAGCACTTGATTATAGGGTTGAAGTGTGCAGGATCGCAAATAGGGAACATATCGAATACATGTAATGTTGCAACAAAACTACTGAGCTTCTTTACACAACTGCAAATTTATGTCTCGTTATGTTTAATAAAACATGTACAGGAACATAATGAAACTGCTCCATTTTGAATATATTTTTTCACCTATTGCCACAAGAGGTTTAAGAGGTACTGTAAAGTTGGCCAAATAGTGGTTTTTTTTGTAGGCCTACTCTGGCGGACTAACTGCGAACTGTTGAGGTTTTGTCATGTTCCATTTCATCAAAGGTACATCAGTTAGTGCAATTGCTAGCACGCTCGCCTCCCACCAAGGCAAACAGAGTTCGATTTTCGGTGTGGTGATGCAGCTAAGGGCGAAGCACATTTCCATGTAAATTGCAACATCAACCAAATGAATTGCTGGTATTGGTCACCTCGGAACCTCTTGAATTATACGAATGCCCTTTACATAGCCTCAAAGTTACCATTTGGTGTGCTGTATGATCAAGCTGTGTGATGAGGCCTGTATTTATATGAATATGAGGGAAGAAATGCAACGACTGTCACATCAGGTCGATATGTTGCAATGCTTGAAAATGTAGTTGCAGAATAACTTAAAAACTTTTCAGAGATAGATAATCCGTGGTTTCAGTAAGGTGGTGCCACAACACATATTGCAATAACATCAATGATGGCCATTCAACAGCTGGTGGCCCTGTAATCACATGGTTCAGTGACATTCCTTGGCCCCCAATATCACCTGATCTGTCGGTGTGTGACTTGTCTTGTGGGTCCCCTTTAAAGAGAAAATTTACAGCACTCAACTGACAACAATCGTGGAGATGAAAACCAGAACAAAAGGAAGTTCGCGAGATGCAAAGTGCTATGCAGAATCTCCGTGTTTGATTCGAGGAACACATACAAAAGGACAGACACCATCTATGCGATATTGTTTTCGAAAAGTGAAATCCTTTGTATTGAACCCTTGTTGGTCAAGTGTAGTTTTCATTTACAACAATACAGCTTGCAAAAATATTTTAAAATATTGGTGAGAGTTACTCCAAATTTCTAATTTTTCTGGCCCATTTTGTATGAATATATTTTGAAATGTTACCAAGTTCCTTTAACCAGTTTTCAGTGGAAATTATTTATATTCACATAATGATAGACACAACTTTTATAAAAGTGAGAGAGTTGAAAAATGTTAACCGAATTCACTATTGGATGTGTATGTTTGAAGTGAATGAAGGCAAATCGTGAGCCAATTTATGGGAGTTGCAAAAAAAGACAACGGTGGCTGTATATATTTCTTGCTGAAGGTGCATTGCTGCACCTTCTGTGTCATTCTGATTTTATTCAGTCGTGACCACAAATTTCAAGATTCCTGAAGCACAGCTCATGCACTGACGTCACATAAGTGCGAATTAATGGTGGGACAGAGCCACATGCTATACTAAACAGTAAATAATCTTTACAAGTTGACCCTACTTAGTGTAAATATGTATTTAGAAGATGTGTAATTTATGGTATGGACAAGCTATGTATACTGTGAACATTAACTTTAAAGTATGTAAAGTTTTGCGGATTTATTTACATGTTGTATTGTCTATATTCTATGGTTTCTATCTTTATTTTCAACTAGGATGGTAGAAAAATGGTTATGATTATTGTTTAATTCCCTAGTGCAAAGAAACGTGTATTTAATAACAGTAGAGCAATCCACAGGTTTTATTTAGTTGCAGTCATATAATAAGTAAAATACAACATAAAAACAATCTACCTCATCATCTTAAAATGTTCCTCCCATCAGCCCTAAATAACACCCTAAGCAGTTAGACAGTACTTTTATTCCCAAGACCATCAACAGTATTAAAATTTCGCTCTGAAGACACCACTCAAATTACCATACCAGTAGCTCGCTTCCTCCAACCCCACAGATCGATACAGAGTGTTATGTTTGAATCCAATCTCGTTTCCATAAAAAGAGTTTCATATATCTATATTACTGCACAAACCCCACACCCAGTTAGCTCCAAACTTGTTTTATGACAATGTTGGGGGTCTGCAGTAGCATTGGGTACCATGGTTATCCATATTCAAATTACAACATGTTATGAAAAAGTGTGGTTATTCGAGTGTAAGAAGAGATTCATTTTGGGAAGCTGATTCGACTGTATGCATGTTGTTGCAGATATATATATATATATATATATATATATATATATATATATATATATATATATATTCCCCCTCCTAACACCCCTCCTAACACCCCTCCTAACACCCGGCAGATATATATATAAATATATATATATATATATATATATATATATATATATATATATATATATATATATATATATATATATATATATATAAATATATATATATATATATATATATATTATATATATATATATATATAAATATATATATATATATATATATATATATATATATATATATATATATTTATATATATATCTGCCGGGTGTTAGGAGGGGGAATGCCTGGATATTATATAATCAGGCGATATGTGAGACTTCTGAAGAGTGTTGGACCAATAGCTTATGTTTTTCTTTTGCCACATTCAACATCAATTAACTACGATTTTTTTTAGCCATCCCACATGCTCAAGGACAGTACAGAATCTTAATGGTGAATTACTGGGGGGCAGGGCCATCATGTAACAGAAGTACATGTGTTGGGATTCTCATATTTGTTATACATTTGAAAATTACATTCCCTCGTAGAAGCACACAAAGTTACCCCAGTGTAGAATACTTGCTAGTGACCTATGCATAAAAAATTATGTGAAACATATAAAATATTACATGAGGCTATATCGCACTATATCTTCGGAGCATTAGCTACCAGATACACAGGATGTCAACATCTCGAGTTCCAAAAACTTACAGAATCTTTAGCTATCGTAGTTAGTATGATCTGCGATGCAAATGTTGATGTCACCTGTAGAGTTGTTGTGGAATGGGTTGATGACATGTGAAGGGGGGGGGGGGGTGGAAGTGAGAATCGCGAGAGATACTTGCACCCTGTCACTTTTCCAACCACTAGAGCAAAGCCAATCATCATGGCAACGATCTAGGCTAAGTCAGAGCAGGTAGACACCAAAAATTGCAAAATACATTTCACTTATGCAGAATGAAACAAATACCTATAACATACACCAATGACACCAAAACCTGATTATAATGAAAACATACAACCCCTTAGTTGGCAAGTTGAACAATATGCTGTCAGCTACTTTATTTGCTGACAAAATATCAGTATGCTTTTCTACTCTCTTGCTCAGTGTTTAGTAACTGCTCTAAAGATAGGCCACTCATACATAGACGATTCCATTATGTCCAAAGAGGCCTGGGTAGTCATGATGATACAAAAAAATTGTCTCATTTATAATTAATTATTTTGCGCAAAGACACTGTCTATTTCTGAAAGCATATAAAATATTGAATGTTATCCTAACACTTACTTGACTTTCTGCAGAGCAATAAATTTGATGTATGGAAGGGGTGTAGGGCATCATTGTGTGGCATACCTTAAAGAGTAACTCTTTTGTCCCTTGTCCTGACAGTATGGGAGTTTTGCAGCATATTCAACAGTCCGAACAAACCATGTCCCTTAGGGCCTGTTGCACCATGGTGGTTCGAAACTCGATCTGAGATCGGATCTAAAGATTGACACTGAAAACCTTTGCACCATTCGAGTTCAGAGCTGGACTGGAGTTCGAGATTAAGTTAATTTCGAACCACTGAAGTTGGTGGTTCGAAATCTCGATCCAAGATAGGCAGCCATCGTCGACAAATGTAGTTTGAAAATATGTCAACAGATGTTTTCTTCAGTTCTTAGACAATACATCCAAATGTTTTCTTAGGAAATTAAAACAACTTTATAAGTACTTGAATATTATTTAGTAAAATTCTAATTACTATAATTCACTTTAAAAAGATAAAAGATCGCACATCTAGTTCTATCTATAATGAAAAATATGCCTACTTCCAAGACGTCATATATTCCGAACTAATAGCAAAATTTGTCTCATACTTAATATCGATGTCTCCAAGATCGCCAGAATCATGAAATTTCGTCAAAGATCAAACTGGATTCTGGTTCGGAACTAGAATCATTCGATCTCGGATCGGGGGCGATGTTGGCGCAACCGGCCCTTAGAATTGCTTAATGGTGGCCTGAGAGTTTATAAGCCATTTCATATTTGTGGCAGTTGCCAGACAGCCCTATTCCTAATGCTGGTCCACATTGTTCGAATGGCTGGCCAATTCAGAGTGTGAAGCTGCAGGCATCCATTGCAGGTGTAAGTGAGGAAATGGTACGAACAATCACGATGTGGACATGCATGCATCAAAAGAACATGATAATTGAACTTTCCTGGTTTTTAAAATAAACAGATTTTCATCCAATACAATCAATAGGAAAAAAAAAAATTCCTTTTTCATCTTTGAAGAATTTTTGAGCTTAAGGAAGACTGATTTTTCGTATTTCACACGTGTCCTCAAAATGTTACTCGTCAATCGCGATCAGAATGGTCGTATTAACACATCTGTCATATAAATCTTTTTAACATTTCATTCTCCTATAAAGTGGTGTTATAAAAATAGATAATGTTTCATAACTTCATTGTGTTCTAGTTGGGCAATACTCTGAGGACGTGTACAGTGTTTTACTTTTTGTGGTCGTAAAGGTATTCAATCATTCAATAATCCCATGTTCTCTAATGTTGTTTATTACACACAACTTGAACATTAATAACAGTACATCCTAACACATTTAGCCCAGAATGCTATAACGAGACAACATAAACAGATAAATCCACATAGACTCTGTATGATGCATGTCAACTTACAACACGTAAAACCCTACTTTACCTACAGTCTTACCAACACAACACACAATACAACACCTTCCCCTTTTGGGAATATGATAATGCACTGACATACATAATCCATAGCAAGGCATAACAAGAATACATACAAACTTAACCTACATGACTTTTTGACACCCAATACTTAATAAAATTTCAAAACAATAAATACATTAGTCAGTGTGGGATAAACAACCCAATAATCAGGAACATCCCTTACAAATCAAGTCGCACTGGTGGATGAACCACTCTCCCACACCTTGTGATTTGGTGCTGGATTGTATTAGATGATTCTGCACTGAATTGCCGGGACTTGTTTGCTATGTGTTGGTTTGTAACTGATTTGCTACCATGACTGGTTAACTGCTGCATATCTTCATATCTGTTAGGAGTAAGTTATTCTAACTGGAGTTAGTGAACACTCTTGTATTCCTGAGATGGACCCCATCACACCTGGCAATATTGCCGGAATTAGTTTTCACTAGATACGAGCGAGGTGAGCGGTGTTTACTCACAATTACAGCATGTTCACACATATCCCCTCGTGTAGTCTTCATGAGAAATGGTTCATTCAGAGAGAAGCTTACATCAGGGCGCCTAGCTGTTTGGTCAGAGTGATATTTCATTATGTTTGCATTAGAGTCCAGAGCTTCTATTACCAACCTAGGTTTGGGAACCCTCAGTTTGAGTGCAGCATGTGACACAGGTATCTTTAGTGCGAATCCTTCGGCTGGACAAGAGTTGTGCAGGGGACAAGTCCATACCAGGAAGTAGGGTGCTACGATATTCTCGCAGCAAATTCCTAAAGTCTGTTTTCTCTTCCCTACTCATTCTTAAAATGGTTTTGCAAATCTTTACCCCAGTCTCAGCCAGACCATTGCTTTGTGGTAGATGAGGGATACTGGTATTTAGTTCTGTTTCATTTTCCCGAAAATACTTACGACAGTCACTAGAATTGAATTGCATATTATCCGCTGTTAAACCTTTTGGAAAACCATTCACACTAAACACATCCTGCATTGCACTAATCGCTGCAACTGATGATGTGTTATGTAATCCACTTAAATCCAGCCACTTGGAGTACCTATCAATCAAAAATAAGTTGTTGTATACTGCATGCTGGCAAATATTCGCACACACATTCTCATAAGGTAATTTGGGGGTCTGATGTTTGTGTAAGGCGTGTTTGAAGTTACTGCACCTAAATTTCTCACAAAGAGGGCACTTACTGATGTGTGCATCTATGCCAGCATTAGGAGTAGGCCAATAGCACAATTGCCGTGCTTTCAACTTGGTTTTTGGCATTCCACTATGCTCCTCATGAAGGATATTATGCACATGGTCCCTGAGTGCATCAGGGACTACAATTCTATCGCCTAAATAAACAAGTCCATGCTTAACATATATGTCGTGTTTGGATGGATGATAGACCTTACAGTCAAGCAGCAACTTATTGTAGTGAGGCCAACCCTCATTATGGAAGAGAACTACCTTACTCAGTGTTGGGTCACTAGCTGTTGCATCTCGAAATTGAGAGAGCTGCTGCTGTGTCAATTGTGAATGAACGTTAACTGAATGCATTATATCTAGCATCTGAGGGTAATCCTGGACTTCATCTGTAAGGAATGACCTTGACAGATGGTCTGCAAAGTACATATACATTCCGGGAAGAAATGTCACATCTAGATGATATTTTAAAAGTTTCAGCCATAACCATAGAAGACAAGTAGCATCGATTTTCTGAATATCTCTACACATAACACTGACCAATGGTTTGTGATCTGTCTGCACCAGTACCGGCCTGCCATAGATGTAGTAGTGAAATTAGTAAGCTGCAAACTGCATGGCCAGGAGCACTTTTTCAATTTGTGAGTAGTTCTCCCCACTCACTGTAAGGGATCGAGATGCTATGTGAACAGGTTGGAGCCCATTATGCCCTTCTTGAAACAATGTACACCCCAAGCCACTTTTTGAAGCATCGCACTGAATGACTAGTTTGAGAATAGGGTTAAAAGTGTATAACACAGGGGCAGAAGCTACCACTGACTTAAGTTTTTCAAAAACTTTAGTATGACTGTGTAGCCACTGCCATTCCACACCTGGCCACAACAGATCTCTCATCGGACTTACAAGGGTCGACATGTGAGGGACATAGTTCCGCACATAATTTAACATACTTAGCACTCTTTGAGGAATTATTTTATTGCTCGGTGATTCAAGAAAAACCATATCTCTTACTCTCTCTGGGTCTGGAGACATGCCATTTCGGGAGAATATTTGACCAACATAATTAACATCTGTAACCCTGTATTGGAGTTTGGCAATGTTAAACTTTATTCCCAGAAACCAGGCTCTTTCTACAAGTCTATTCACACAAGTGCAATGTTCTTGAGTTGTCTTACCTGTGTAGAGTACACCATAAAAAAAAACAATAACATTAGGTATATCTCCAAAATTATCTTCTATAAATATTTGAAAGTTTTCAGGAGCATTGGTAATGCCGTAAGACATTCTCAAATATTTATAGCAGCGAAACTGAGTAAAAAACCCACATTTTTTTATGATGCCGCATCTAACCTGATTTAATGAAAGCCTAATTTTAAATAAAATACTGAGTAGTAATTTTTTTTCAGTTAATTTGTCTGATACCTGCTCAACAGATAGTATTGCATGAAAATCCCTTATAATCACTTCGTTTAAATTAGTGGGGTCAAGACACTGCCTTAATTTTCCTTTCTTTTTTTTTTTCAATTATAACAATTTTGCTAACCCATGTATGTGAATCAACCTGTTTGACCTTTTCAATTACACCTTTACTTTCAAGCCTCCGCAATTCATTTAAGAGCTCTCCCCTTATATCCCTTTGTGGTTTATATACAGGATCAGCATCCTATTTAACTTTAATGGGACCTGTTTGGGGAAAACAACCTAAGTCAGTAAAAACATCCCTACTTGTCTCAACAAATTCATTCCTGAGCTTATCAGACTCCTCTCCTGTATTACCGTGAACTCGCTTTACTAAATTGAGATGTGACATAGTCTTCCTTACCCTTTACAGTACACCAGATATCTACAATTTCTGTACAGGAAGTGTTGCCCCACCCCACACTTGTAGTTTAATAGTTGTGGGTTTAACTAAAAACTGTTTGTTTACTTTTTTTTAACAATATAAGTGGCAACACATTAATTTCTGCTCCAGAGTCTAGTTTGATACTTACTTGTTTGCCTTCAATGAGGACATTTTCCTTCCACTCGGTAACACTTTGCACATGATAGGAGCCCAGCAGTATAACCGAGAATATACTCACAGTGTCACAGCAAACAGTTGAGCCATCTGATGAATCATCGAACTTAACCTCCCTAACCTTACGTACATTGCACGCCACAGCAAAATGATTAAGCAACCCACACTTGTTAAATATTTTACCATGTGTGGGACACTGCCTAGTTTTATGCTTCAAGTGGCACCAGCGGAACTCAAAACATTCAGACACAATGGCACCACTATACTTACTGCTTTTACGTGTAGCTTTAGAAAACACATTCTTGACAAAGTTCACCACTGATGCACCTGCTTCCTGCACAACTCTAATCTTGTCTTCAAACTTCTGTGCACGAGCCCAGCTTAGTTCCACTCCATGACAGTATTCTGCCACCTTTTCAAGAGATGTTTTGTCCATTCGCAGTATTGCTTCCCTGACACTATTGTCCCGAATGCCTTGCAACTGCAAGAACTAGCATTTTTCCTTCTTGTGGTTCAGCTTTTTCGTAGCCACAGCTTTTAACTAATCGTCTGCAGTTCGTTAGAAAGTGGTCGAAAGACTCATCTTCTTCCTAATGACGCTGGTTAAACATTAATCGTTCGTAAATGATATTGAGTTTCGGGGCAAAAACACTTATATATTTGAAAATATGCGCTTCTTTTACTTTCTGGTATATCTGTTTGTCTTCATCTGATATTTTATTGTGACGAAATGTGTGCGGCCCTTTGACCCCAGCATGTTTTTCAGGAGATCGATTTTAACCTTGTCTGCAGACACATCTTGGCCAGTGGCTATCAGGTAATTGTCGAAATCCCCTTCAAATCTGATCCAGTCCTGATATGCTGTCGAGCCCTCTAAGTCAATACTTTCTGGCAGTTTTACAATGTGCGCTGCCATTTTTTGGTTAAGTGCAAAACTTCGGCGAATATAGTAAGCTCATGTGAAAGTAATATCTTACACCACCACGTTGCACTCTTCAATTTTATTCCCGATACATACCAGCTACAAAAAATTGCCGCCAAATGTAGAACTTCATCATAGTCATAATGGAACTCGTGATACATCCACACAACTACGCCATGTTTTACTTTCTGTTGGTTGTCAAGTATTCAATCATTCAATAATCCCATGTTCTCTAATGTTGTTTATTCCACACAACTTGAACATTAATAACAGTACATCCTTACACATTTATCTCAGAATGCTATAATGAGACAACATAAACAGATAACTCTCGACAGATTGTGTATGATGCATGTCACAACATGAATCCCTACCTGACCTACAGTCTTACCAACACAACACACAATACAACATACAGATATGCCAAAGAACATATTTATAGAAGGTAGTCTAATTTTGAATCCAGGTTTTATTATGTTTTGACAAAAAAGATTTCACATGCTGTAACACAACGACAGAATCCTCTGCAGCTGAGATGCGCACACCTATTCCACATTCACTCAACATTTTATACTCATTTATTATTGAAAACAGTGCAGCTGAATCGCTATCGTGCAAATGAAGTGTTTTACAGCACCATAAAGCAGATTTTTTTATATACTGCGATTATGCAGGAAGAATAACACATCAGTCATACCAATGATTAAGATAGCATAGGTGGCAATTAAAAAAATTAATAATTACTTGGCTATGAAACAATTAAATCATACTCATTTTTACATAATTCACTGCATCATTCAATAGGATAACACACTAGATGTCAATAAACCTATGTATGCAAAACATTCTTCATCCTCATAGACATGTTTTCTCAAAGGAGAAACGCATTAAAAAAAATATAAACACGATAAATAATTTCGAATGGGTAGGGAAAAATTTTAGCGAAACAAATTGCGAATTACAATCTTAAAATGCATTGAAATCAGAAATATTGGCAAACAATTTGTCATAAAATTCAGAGAAGAAACCTACAACCAAAGTAACATGCTTTTTGACACCCACATACTGAAATCATTCTCTGCTTTTTCGTTGAAGAAATTATAGAAGCAGTACTCCTTGTTTCATAAAATTTTGTATGGTATTAATAAAGAAGAATAGGAAGAATGGATTCCGAAAATGTAAGTAGATATTTTGGTTTTTAATATAAAAAATTTAGCCAAGTGTTTTGTTTTGAATACTATTTTCCTAGAGATGTGGTATGTTCTTAAGTGAAACAACATAAATTACACACAATATATTTTGAAGTGTGGAACACTGATGTCAGTTAGTAATGCCCGTGGAAGGGCATACTTGAGCAAGCCAGTTGACACTCGGCATGCTGGACCATCGGGGGAATGAGGTGTGGATGATAGGAAATACTATTTGCCAGGGTTAAGGGCACTTGCCCGCGGTGTAAGCACGAAGTTATTCTTGCTTGAGACTCCTCCTCTCGGGTCGTGATGGCGAACGATCGTTGGCCTACCGCCATGTCCACTTCTTGATGGATGTTACCAGTTGAAATACCTTTCCGCCAGCCATAAATTACACTTCAATCGCATCGTCTAGTCAGGGATGTCGGTCCCCCTGATACGCAAGCTCACCCCCAAAGGGATATTTTAGCTACCCAATGCCATTATTAAAAACATGTGATCAATACAAAGTTACGAGAAAGGTTAAGTAACCAATAGTTGGTTAATCATAATAAAACACTGGCATCTCACCAGTACATATTTATTATAAGTTCTTCCCCATCTGGTCACTGGAGTTTACATACCGCCATTTACAAAAGGTTCCAGTAGACTAGCATGAACTTAGCAGAATTACATAATGGTTAATGAATAAAGATGAAGTGCCTGATGCACTGCGGTGTGGTGGTACTCTCGCGAGATTTAAGATACTATTACTATTTCGTTTGGCGCAGAGGCCGCTCACTGGCAGATTCTCCTGCCCAAACATCACGTGATATAATTTTATATCAAGTGACATAAAATGAATACAACGAAAAAGGCTCTATAATGCTAGTGAGATGTACCTATCAATTAACTCTTAACAACAAAACATAAAAGCACATTTTAAAGATATAAAAATAAATACACCTATTCGAACAGACCACATTGCTGTGGCAACCTAACCTCAACATTGGCATGTACAAATACACAATAATATCTTTATAAGGTCTGTACCCAGTAAAGTTTATTATGCCCATATGATTTTTGTTTATGGAAAAACATGTGAGTTCATCATTAATTGGCAAAAAAAACAGTTCAAAAATAATTTTTTTTTTTTTAGTGGCTATTTTCTACGTGGCCATGTGCAGCCATCAACTTTGATGCGTCATTTTGGAACGTGGTAGGAAAGTCCTGTATTTCAATAGTGCCAGTACTGGTCGAACACACTTTAATATATAAAATATAAAAGAATGATTTGCAATGCATTAAAAGTTGTGTTAAAAATTATTAAAAATATTATAGAGATGTCTTTGTGTCACAATAACCTCGTCTGTGGCCTTTCATGTTATTGCACAAAATGGCACCTCTAGCGTACGAGTTGTCAACAACATAATAATTATGTACACACAGGATTGAACTCACATATACTAAAACAATAATAACAAAATATAAAGCGACAATTTGTCCTGTACTAACAAGACATGGGTAACATGGGAAAATAAAACACTGACAAAACATATGGCACCTCATAAACATTGACACTAAAAATGTTAACACTAAAAGTAAACAAAATCACGTAGCACTCGGCCTGACATATGAACACTGACATTCGTACAAGCACGTACCTGGTTGCATAGCAACCTAACTTTACATATTTCTGCACACTGATGCATGATACGGATCACTAACTCTTGTAGCATTGTAGGATGATGATGTACACATACAGAAATAAACATCTGACATAACCCTAATTACACCTTCTACACGCCACTGCTCTTGACACATAACACGCACATGGCACTAGTTCGTTGACTTAGGTGCTCCACAGTGATATTGTGTTACATTCTTGACGTCTCTGATGGCACGACATTGTGAATGACTTGAGGCCAAGGTGTTGTTGATGTCAAATTTAAAATCTCAAAGGTGCCTACATAAATTAAAAATCTAGGCCTAAAGCAAGCAGCAAGTTTTACGAAATGTAGTGTGTGACGGTTTAAGAAACAAATATAATCCACCAGATAAAGGATACATTTTTTGCTGGAACATTATAATTTTTTCCTGGGTCGTTTTGGCGTGATGTACAGGTTTGGATGTTGACAATTTTTCTTGTTTACAAAAATAATAGCACCTTTTAATCTTCAAAATTTTGTTCGAAGAGACTAGGTACTGAATTAAAGAATGTAATAGAAAAACAAACATATTCTAAAATATAATTTGTTGGAAAAAATTAATTCGTGAGCACAAACAACCACAAAGATAGGTGTAATATATGCTACAAAATGTCTGCTAAATACGCTTTTTTACTTTTTACTGTAAGTGAGCACATAAATGTGTTCCATTCGCTTCTAAGGGGGTAGCAACTCTTTTTGGCTCAGGTCACTAAACTCTAACAACTCCCGAAGAGCAGAAAGAGAGGCAGGATGTAATGATCTCAATATTTATTAGTTTCATTACTGGCTAGGCAACAACCAATGCTTTTTCAAGTTGACTGTTTTCCAATCACAGTGTCTCGCCGTTGTAATATATCGGTGAAAGTGGGAAGGATGATTATTACCTTACTCCTCTGGTGGAGTTGTAGGTTCTGGAACTCTGCGATGGGTGTACCAGACACTGGCACTCAAAATACACAGATTGTCATTCAAATAAAAAAAAAACACTTCATTTAAATTATTGCCTTTAATTAAAATAAAATTAGAATGGATCAACATAAATAAAATTAAAAAAAAAATCAATACTATCAAAATCTTATAATGTAAAATCATAAAATAAAAATTAATTATTTGAAATGGTTTATTTGTGTGTAATCAACTAAATATGATTATATTCTGCAATTAGGTTAGAATATTAAAATACTACCACCATTCGAACAGAATATTAATTACTCAAAAATAAAATAAAAACAAAAAATAAAATGTATTTAAAAGAGCTTTCTGCAATTAAAGATAAAATTAAATTCAAATAAACTGTGCTAACCCTAATGTGTTTCTATTAAGTATCTCTTATTAAAACTTATTTATCAAGCTCCATTCAGAAATTGATAGTCGAAATTCCGATTACTTTCCCGCATACTAATTAATATTATAAATCCCAGAGAAAAATTATAAAGTTTTCTCCAGCAAAAGTAAATTCAAAGTTCACCTCAAATAAAGGAATAAGTTATTCTTCACTTAAATTTAAATCAAAGTTAATATTGCTACGGGCATTAGCTCAGATTGGGTCAAGCTGGACCTCTGGGCTAACTTGCCATTTAACACTTAAATCCAGCAACTATTTGTTGAGCAACATTGGCATACATTAATTATCAAATTCAGGAATATTAAAATACTGTAGGAACGGCTACTAGGCTCCAGTACATACATAACATAAAAGTAATGCAAACGTGCATGCAAAAAATTGTCTTAAAATTAAAATAATAAAATCTGAGGCATGAAAAATCATAAATAACAATTAATGTAACCCATTTGAATGCTAAAATCTAACAAATTTATTCGTTGTTAGTCTTGAGGAGAATACGTAAGATCTTCCTCCTTGAGACATCGCTCAGCATTTTTTGATTAACAGGTAAGTTGCAGAGATGCAAATTTTTTTTGTATTTTTTGTTATTAAATAGACTAAAATTCCGCAAGAAGAGACAGACCAACTGTGGCAAGAAGAGACAGGCCAACTGCGGCAAGAAGAGACAGACCAACTGCGGCAAGAAGGGACAGACCAACTTCGGCAAGACGAGACAGACCAACTGCGGCAAGAAGAGACAGACCAACTGTGGCATGAAGGGAAGAGTCTGCATACACAACTCCAGCACTGCACGAACGCTGACGGTCCTTCAGCTTTGGAAAATCGTGTTCGTTCACGACTTGTAGGTATGCAGTCTCAAATCTCTTCTTTGGAGAGGAAGATCAAAGAAGCACATTTGTCATCTCAAAAACTGAAAACCAAAGTTCATTCACTTCTAAAATTAGCAAAGAATACAACTCCAACAACATAATGCATTATATCATAATAAACCAAAGTCATCAAATTATATACTATAATTATAATCTATATACTCACTGACTAAAGTGGACATTTTTTATGTAGTGGTCATAGGATTAAAAAACTTGGAGTAATTTAATTGATTTTTATCGCATGGTAACATTAATAAGAACCATATTTTGATACAGAAAAAGTCATAAGTAAGAAATTATGGTGAATTTAAATAATAAATTTTTTGATGTTATTTAAAAAAAATTAAAACACACAGCTGAATACGTGAAAATATATTTTTCTGGATAGGCTAAAATTCAAAAATTTAAAATTTACACTTTTCGCAGACATTACTACCGAATATATCAATTTCATAGCATATTGAAATGGCACTAACGCCTATTATCAATTTATTTATTTCTCCTCGCCTCTTGTCAACGAGATGCAAATTTTGATTGAAGAGACGAATTTGTGAATTCGAAATACCTGAAAATTTAGTGATGGTAAAACAGGAACATGGCTACTAGCATAAATTCAATTGGGCAACAGTTTAATTTTTTTTGAACAGGGGTATTATATGGCATGTGTTTGTTTAGGAAACTACAGATAGAAGAACTCGAGATAAAAAATGCAAAATGCGAGCTCTCGAAGTTTCTTTCTAGGAATATCCGGTGATTTTAGCAGCAGTTGTTATTATGCGATCAGTACAGTAAACTAAAATGACATATAGACCCCGATGCAACTGCCTTGTGAGATATTACCCAGTTAACACACAGACATGGGACAAGCATGTAATCTGACTAGAATTTACCTTTCAGAGCAATATTGTCATATCATATGTTATCCAAGCTTCTAATTTCTTACAACTGGCACATACTTGGTATTGGCAAGATTGCAGATAACTAGAATTATACCTACTGCTTTCCAAGGTAAGCATGCAGCACGTGTAACTAATCAAGCTTGCCACATGCATGACCTGAGTAGACTAGTTAGCTTGATTCAAACTTGATTCAAGCATGCTGGCTTGCACAACAAGCTTTCTGAAAGCTTACAGGATTCCAATGTTAACCTGATTCCAACTTGAATCAAGGTTATTAGGCTATCGGAGCAGAAAGGAAAACTAGATAGTATGTTATCCAGGTTGCCCTAAACTGTGGCGGGCAAAAGGGGGGGGACTGAACAGTAGTTGTACTTGTATACAGATTGCTCGATCATGTGACCCTACCACATGTAATTTCGGAAAACAGCAATCTCGAAACCTACGAGAGGCTTCCTATACCTCTAAGCCATGCGAGTGGCCACACTTATGAATGTGCACTACAAGAAAGTGATTTTTGTACAAAAAGCATATTAAAACAAAAATTGTGAATAATGAATTTGTGCTTCCATGAAAATAATTGTGTTTACAGAAAACTGATCAAAGATATAGTAAATTATGTATGTAGTACAACTAAACCACAGTTCATAGCACTTAAAATATAATTTATGCCTCTGTAAATTAATTTAGGACTGGGATAGTAAAATTATGTATAAAACATAATATCAGTGCCTCATGTGTATGGAGGGTTAAAGTCATTAAATAATGTTGATTACTTTAGGTGTCCAAAATCCAGTTGGGTCAAATTTTATTTTAACATTCATCTATTTCTCAAATTCAGATAATTTAACTGTAAAAATAAAAATAATCGATTTTAATATCATAATAGATAAAATGTCTTTCATATATTTGTGGATCGATGGGTAAAAATTGTTGTTACTTTTATATTATAGAATATTTGTTTTATAATTTAAATAGGATAATAATATACCACTAAAATACTACAACATTAAAAAACAATGGCAATTATATTCAGAATAACCATGGGGGAAGTTGGAATAATTATGATGCAGTTGGCATTCTGGACTCCAGGAGTATTTAATTTAGCATAGGTAGGAAAGGAAATGATCCAGAAAAGAGCACCAGATCAGCAAGTACGAGGTACAGATGGCATCGTGATGTCGACTGCCTATGTGCGGCATCTCCTGGTGGTCCCCCGTTATGGATACTGTAGACACTCACTCTGCTGTTTCCACTGTTGAAATAATAACATGGGCTAACACAAAGTGTTGGACCCTCATCCATGCCATTTTTCAAGTTTTTATTCTGTCGAACTAAATTCTATAAGGCCTAGTCTAGTGGGGACGGTAAGCCTCCCCTAAATGCTTTTTCACTCCCGTTGAGGCTCTTTCCGTCTCCTCCGACACCATTAATTAATAAAACTCATCAACATAAAATGGATAAAACGGCCATTAAGTGACCAGCGAAATAAAAGGTGACATTTCATGTAACACTCTTTCTATTCTGGTATCCCTCAAAGAGAACTTATACAATTCTTGCCCTGATAAAGTGGGG
Organism: Dryococelus australis; assembly: GCA_029891345.1. Lineage (NCBI taxonomy): Eukaryota > Metazoa > Arthropoda > Insecta > Phasmatodea > Phasmatidae > Dryococelus > Dryococelus australis. Next base: position 5,791,272 of record CM057008.1, read on the forward strand.
ACGCACTAAGGCTGTACAAACGTTGCATGAGGCCGAAAATGAATACACTGTAAGTTAAGTCCTGGTCATGCAGCAAATGACCAGGATGTGAGGCTGCTCAATCCCTGGGCTATAGAACAAAGGTACTGTTAAATTACACTAAAACAATTGAAAAACTAAATTATTTGGCACAAGATGAGGCAGACCCAGGGAGGATTGACGTGCACATCCACCTCATGTGATTACTAAGACGTGACTAATAATCATAGTGGTGGGCTGCCTTCTCACTGGCTGCATTTCCAGCCTCAGTCACATGATCAACTATTGATTAAAATATCCCATTATTAAATTTAATGAGATGAACAAACATGACCCTAAGTGAAAATTAAACAGAAAACATATAACACTTACAGTCAAAAAGTCAATGATAAAAATATAAAATATAAAATATAAAATGTAAAAATTACACTTACCAAGTCAGCTGGCAACATAACCTCCAACTTGGGGTTATGCTACACACGTTCACGACTCTGCTCATGCAGGTATAGCATTGCAATGATTTACACAGCATTAATTTTCAGTATACAACATGACAATAATAATTGACTCTTGAAAATCAACACTTAATAACTAGTTATTCTAATTTGGCAAATTTCCGGCATGTAGTTGATACGTTGCGCCATACATAAGTTTGGCTCATGAACGTCATATGTGAACACTGTTAAAAGTCAGTGTTTTACTGGTTCTAATATGGGTTACAATTCAGAAATATTACTTATTTACTGTTGTGCGCAGGAGCACATTAATTGGTATGGACTAAAAATGCCCCAATACAAAGCACGCAGTGTCCTTCAGAATTTAATTTGCGCATGGGAAATAGTAATTATCAATTTCACAAAATACAACATAATCAGCACTTAAAGCACTCTAATAAAAACTAACACACACAATACACTGCATCGCACGGGCGATGGAAGTAAATATTTTATATAACCATATAAAAATCGAAGACATCGCACTAGTGTGCTTGGTGTGATGCACATCACTTTCAGGCCTGAGGAAATGAGGACTCTAACATGGCACTAAAATTTGTTGACTAAATGGAAACACGTAATTAAACACACGGAAAATAATAATTCATTTATTGATTTATTGAACAAAGCTTAAAGTGCCGACCAACAGTACAGAACTTATGATAGATGGGCACATGAACATAAAACATAAAAAGACAATACATTACACTATACAGGACAAGTACAAACAAACAAGACAAACACATAGGACAAGCAAAGAAACAACAAATAATACACGAAGAACAGAAAGAAACTAATGATTATCCAATTTACACTATAATGTGCATATAGAAAGTTAATATTATATTACAAAATTTATCCTGTATAATGTCTATAAAGATTATTAAAAGTAATTTTTCCAGCCAAAAATGGATTGAAACAAAAAAAAATTGTTGTAAATATTAGTTCGTCTATTGACTAAGTCCTTTTTATGTGTTACAGATGAGAACATGGGAAAGGTTCTATGAGTGTATATATATATATATATATATATATATATATATATATATATATATATATATATATATATATAGGCGTTTTTATACCTACTTTATACTGTGCAGCTTGACAAATTGTAAAAGCTAAAAAGGAATAAATTAAAAAAGAGCATAATTAATATTACGACGACGTTCGTATAAAGCGAGAGTATTAAAACTGGCAAGTTCAAGTTCGCAGTTAAATTCATGTTACAGGGTAATTCTTCCATGAATTCGTTTATATATATATATATATTTGGATGTTCTCTCATATACTTGAGTCTGCAAGTGTAATATAGTTCCAGATGATGGAAGAATATTCTAATTTTGATCTAACTAAAGAATAATATAGAACGAACAGAGAATCAGGAGAATTAGTGGAAAAAGTTATAAATTTAATCAATAATAATAAAATTAAAAGGGCCATGAAAACAAAACAGAAAAATAACCAACATTGAATGCAACCACAGTGGAAAGCAAGAACAAGTAGCAAGTGACACAGGGGCCCTGAAGACCCAACGAGGGCGATGTTACTGTTGAGGTCCAGGTCTAAGCATCGGAGGAGGAAGATGCATTCGCACAATTCCCAGTAACTTCAGCAAAAGGTGCTAAGAGCTTGACGTCGCCCAGCAGTCCGTTGCAAGGGAGGGCAAGTCCTGTAGTGTCTGATGGAGCGGCGCCTACCAGCATCACAGTTGGAGCACTAGCATCGTAACTGTCGCCAGCACTCCTAGGGATGGGTTCCTCCAGCTGACACTGCGTTGCCTGTCATTGTGGTATTACCAGTTGGCAAGATGGGCACCAGCATTATAGCAGAAAGTGTGTCAGCGCTACCTGGGATGTCACTGGAGCATGATCAACCCCCACCCCAGTTGCCACCTGCCCACTTCACTCCCGGCGGCGACATAACCTGGTACTAGAGGATAGCAGTAGGAGCAGTTGCAGCGAGGAAAGCAGGTCGGCCGAGTGGCCAGGTGCTCCATGGCATGCAATGCAATTAGAGTGTAATTATTATTTTAAAAGGGCTAGAGGTAATTTTTTGTCACGCAAAGGTATATGGACAATAGAGACACCCTCTTAAGAAGTCCGATACCGCCCTAAGAGTTGCAAGTGTGAAATTGTGTGTTTTCTCTTATGTACCATTTTCACATGTTGTCATTTCCACATCATTTCATCCCTGGTTTTGCTGTCTATATAATGTTGTGTTATAAAGAGCGATTTATTAATGTGTTAACCAGCATGCACAATATGTCAGAGAGTTTTTTATGCAAGGGTGCAGTAACAAATAGTTCCGACGTGGCTCGATCCCCACCAACACGAACGGCACGCCTTGTCCCCCACTTTAGTCATCGCTAAGAGTAATGAAGGGCTGGACATGTACTACCATGTTTCGTGAGTTTGTGCGCCCAGGCGGCCATCACTTCTTGTTACCAGTAATTTCAATGCAATAGTGTAAATTAACCTTAACCATTTTCGTTTTGCCGCCTGGAGTTTCACATCTCTCCTTCCACAGTGCTTGCATTGCCTGGGGAAGCTTAAGTTTTCATATTTAACCATTGTATGGCCTTCCCGCCTTTTGCAGTGTAACCTGACTGGCGGGTAAAGTCCGATATGTGCATGTGAGTGGTTTTCTAGAGAAATGTGTAAAGTCATAACTCAGTAAAAGCTATATTGACTGAACTTATGTGTTTTTATTAGGGTTGCCTTCGAGCACTTAGGGGCACAGGCCCCCACCATTCCTGCCAAAGTGTATAATTATTTTTGCAAGTGTTTTTCATAATGGAAGTGTTCATTATTAACTGTAATGTGTGTAAAATCACCTTAAGAGCACGAGGTCAGCCTGAATAGGCCCCAGCTTGTCAAGTGAGGGCCTTGTATCATATTTTTGAGGAATTGTCATTTTCCTGCCTTGGTCGCCGGCCTTCGCGATGCTGGAAAAAGAGCCAGGTCTACCAGAACATCATGGTATCACCAGCACATGGACAATACTTGGCACCCCAAGTAATGTTACCATTTTACAAAACTCCAAACCTAACCTAATTATTGTACTGCTGCTCAAAACCAGCCTCTACACTCTGAGACTCCCTGACATCACATCAGATTTATTGTACACATGTGCTTCTGTTCATTTGCAGTGTTTGCTGAAGTATATTTCTTAAGGTTCTTTATTTTGCAAAATATTGTTTTGGTGCATCATCGCCTGCCCTGGATGTGGCAATGCGATCTTGCCAGTTCAGTGAGCATCCAAAAGTCACAGGCATTGGCACACACCATGCTTTGGGTGCCATCACATTTTCACATCAATCAGTATCATGCTATAACTTAATTTTCTTTATGGGAACCTATATTTTTATTTGGTACCCGGAGACACCACTCCACCTTTCCCGGGATTAGTATTACATGAGGAAGTATAACTTCCATGTAACTTATTTTTTGACGAATACGTATTTTACAGTTGAGCCCACCTGGTGAGCAAAAATGGCTTGAGCATGTGCAATTTGTCCTGCATGAATGCACGAGTAATGATTTTGTGCAAAGTGAAATATATGTGTTAACGTACCACACATATTATTACTGAGAGCTGCCTTCTTGGGGTTTAGAAATGCGAAACCCCACAATCCGACTTCCAGCATATTCTCTATTAATCCATTTTCGGTCAACATAGACATAACTATGCTTAACCATCTACTTAAGGCATGCCAGTCAGCCTGAATATGCCCACAATGTGCACATACATAATCTTCAGGCACGAGGGGAGCCTGAACTCACTTTAATTTTTGGGATGACTCAATAATCATCATCACTGAGGGAACAGAGCACATCTGTGTGGATGACCACACGGCATTGATATCACCAGCATCATCATCGAAACACTACCTGTCGATGGTGTCTAGCATGTAAGTTAGCTTCACCTTAAAATAGTTTCTGTATTATGTCACCACCCTTCGAAACCAGTTTGCAGCCTTCCCAGAGCATTTTAACTTAGAACATTTGCAGGTGAAGATATCTTATCAGGAGTACATTTCGTTGTATTGTTGTATAGCGGAACTATGCGACACTAGCTGGTGTTCAACCATGATGCAGAAGTAACCTTAAAATCATCCGAAGCAACTTGAATAATAAAAATTCGAGCTGCACATGTAACCCTCTAAAGAATTAGCACCTAAAACATAGAACACCATGTACTACAACACTAGAGGCATATCAATGTGGTAGTGCCCATATTTCCTGAGCAATGTCGTAATATTTTTTTTATGTGTTATTCTCGAATTTTACACACACAAGAAAATGACAACAGTGTGAATCTTAAAAATTGTTTTATAATAATAATTATTATTATTATGTGCCAGTATTTAGGCTACCATCTCGTGGCATTTCTCTCACCTCTCCCTTACCCGACTACCTGAACTTTCCAACCTCCTCACAGATACAAATTCCCCCCTCAACACATTCCACTCCCTCATAGACCTCACAAGCTCAGACTGCTTACCCCGCCCCGTTCTCCTCCACACACTCTGAAGCTTCTCACTGTTGTTTCCTCTTTCTTCTCCCTTCACACAGCCCCTTACTTAGCTTGCAGTGTAGCCCTCCCCAACCTCCCTCCTTATTCAGCACTCTGTACATCCTGACCAGCCGTTAAATTTCCTCCTTTCCTTCAATGAGCTCCACTCCAGTTCTTTCATCATCACTGATGGCCTATAGTTCCCTTCATTCTCACCAACCTGCCCCTGCCTACCCCACCTACCCTTCACCCATCTTGTTGCCCTTCTATGCACCTTTTCCAGTTCTGGCACCTCCACCTCCACATACAGGTCTCATACTACTGCAACATATTCTAACATCGGCCTTACCATTGTGTCATATGCCTTCTACTTCACCTCAAAGCTGATACCCTTCAGCACCCTTCCCAACATACCCAGAGCCCTTCTTCCCTTTGCAACCACCCTCTCTGCCTGTTTTTTTCCATTTGAGGTCTCCCTGCATTACAGTTCCGAGATATTTATATTCTGCTACTTCTTCTATCGCTTGCCCCTCCTATCTGTACATGTCCCTGCTTATCACCTTCTTCCTTGTAAGCCTCATTTCCTTAGTTTTTCTTACATTTATCTTCATTTTATTTTTTCTGGTCCACAACCATATCCTGTCAACATCCACCTGCAAGTTATCCCCTCCTCCCACTTCTGCATACACAACACAATCGTCTGCAAACAATCTTATTTTTCCCCTAATCCCCAAACCCGTGCCATTTACCATTATGGTAAATAGCAAAGGACCCAGCACATTTCCTTGTGGCACCCCTGACATAACCTCCGCTTCTCCCGATATTGCCTCCCCCACTTTCACCAGCTGCCATCGCCCCCTGAGGAAGTCCCCTATCCATTCCACCACCCTCTTGTCCGGTATCAGATACTCCACTTTCTTCAACTTTGTCCCATAAACTTATCAAATGCTTTCTCAAAATACAATGAAGCAGGCATCCACCTGCTTCCCCTCATCAACTCTCTGCACCTGATCTTCTAATAGACCAGCTAGCTGAGTCTTACATGGACATACTTTCCTGAAATAATGTTATGACTCTTCCAACCAATTCCTCTTGTTCACAACCCTCACCACATACTGGACCACCAGCCTCTCCATTACATTTCCCTTACTGGAAGTGAGATTCACTGGTCTGTAGCTACCAGGCCTCCCCTATCCTCACTGTGCTTGTGTATAGGTATCCTTCCCACCTTGTGGTAACTTACCCTCTCCTAAGGACTTCTTAAGCAGTACCTCCAAATGTTTCACCAACTATCTCCCACCAAACTTTAGTACTGTGTTTCATATCTCATCTGGTTCCCCTGCCTTACTGCTCTTCAAAAAACAAATTACCATTTATATCTCCCACTCCTTCATCTTAAACTTTCTCAACAGCCCCCGATCACTATTAGTCCGTCTATTTCAATCCTCCTTTGCCTCAAACACTGACAACTACTGGCCAGACCTACCATCCCTCCCTTTTAGCAGAGGGATCCCTACCTCCCCACCTAACCATCATTACATAGGTACCTAAACAATTTCCCCCATTCCTTGCCTTTTCGTTCATCCACCATCTGCCCTAAAAATACATTATATTCCTGTTTGATCATCCTTTAGAGCTTTGCATGTAATTTTCTACACTTCCTGTTTATATTTGTAATCCCCTGTCTGTAATGTGGTGGATCTCCCTTAGGCCATAATCTTTTCTTTGGCACAAATGTCTCCAACGTATCCTATAATGTTCTTCTCAATTCTTTCCATAATTCTTCTGCAGTTTCCTCCATGGACCACTTTTCAAACCTATCTCTCAGGAAGATTTCTGCCCCCTTCTGGTCTCCTCTACCATACCACCACTCCAACCTTTCTGCCGTTTTCTCTTCCCTCGTCCTGCCAAGCCCAATTTCCACAGTCAGGATATGGTGGTCGCATATGCAATCCAAAGCTATTGCATCAACTACAGAATTCCCAGGTCTGACCAACAACACATCCAGCATTGGTCCAACACCCTCCTCATTCCGCCTCATAGGTGTATCTTCTACCTGGAATAATCCTCTGTTGACTAACTGTGCTGCAATTCTCTGCCTCATATTACCCATTCCTTCTTTGCTCTCTATCCATTTCACACCTGCACATATTTAAATCTCCTGCTACAACAAACCATTGCCTGTCCTTCAGTCTGTCCACCCTCTCCTTGCTCATCTCAATTTCCTGTCATCCCTGCCCTAGTGATATATACGCTTGCCAGCAAAGTAAGCTTCATATTACTACCCCCACTTAAATTTCCATCACTTCAACATCCTCACTAACCCATTATACCACCCCTTTCAGTCTCTTCCTTAGACATATGGTTATTTCTCCTCCTCTCCCATCTCTGTCTCTTCTGAAGATGGTGAACTTATCCTGCCTATATTCAATGTCCAGTACTTCCTCAGTCAGCCAAATCTCCACAGCTACCACTATATCCACACCATATCCTTCAACCTTTCCCCAGAAGCCCTCCAGCTTGTACACACTCCTACAGTTCACCACCATTATCCTTATGTGAACACTCTGCTTTACCCTCTTACTTTTCTTACCCCCTATATTCACCCCTGCGGCCTCATCAGTGCTTCCCTTTCCATTTCTCTGAACTTCTGTTTCCTTGCATCTCTCTGATTGCTATTTCAACAATCAATGTTCAGCCCTGATCCGCTTCATACAGCCAGCTACTTCGCTACCTAGCATATTGCCTAGTATCCTCTTTCCCTGCTTTGTCAGATGAACCTGGTCCCTTCCTGCACTTTCCCAGCCTACCCATTTACTACTATTTATAAATGTAGCCCCCAAATCCCTACATACCCTCTCACAAACATCACTCGCAGCCACTGCTTTCCTGTAAGTTAATCCTTTTCTAACCAGCATGGCACTGAATACTGCCCTAGGGCTTGAGAGCTTCTCCCATACTTTACTCAGCAACCACCTGAGGTCCCACTCTACCTCCTGCCCCACCTCCTTTTGAGCCAGAATATTTCCCCCCACATTAATTGAAACAACCTTTGCCACCCTGCTACTTCTAATACTATTAACTCTTTCCTCAAAATCCTGATTTTTGCACCACCAGATGCTGCTGTATACATATTTACTTTTCTGATTTTCCTCAACTCCACCCTCTTTACAATAGAACTGCCTTGGAATACCACCTCTGGCTTATTTCCTACAACCATTTACTGATTTGTGCCCTTTCTACCCACTGGCCTCCCTTTGTCTATTTCGTCTCTTACCTTATCCCTCTTTCCAGCCTTCTGCAACACCATTTGATTCATTCTCTTTGACCAGACCTTCTTCACCCTTCTGGTCATGAACTGTCCATTTTGTCCTGCTTGCTGCTCTTTGCTAATCCCACCCCTACAAGCCTCAGTATACTGCTTCCTGCCTTCCACCACTGCCTGTTTCCTGTTCATATATTCTTGTTTTCTTCCTGCTGTCTACGATCACATTATCCCTTGCTATTATTTCCTGCTCTTATAACATCCATCTCTTTTCCCTTCTCTGCTTTTACTCTTGCCCTTCCTTCTGTACACTAGCTTGAATTTTGCTTAACACCCAACAAAGTCCATCAGAATAGTAGGATTAGCATTCCCCAAGTTATGTTAAAACATCACCCATATGGCAGTGAGACTTAATACAGAATACTTTGTAGGGTGCAAATTGAAGTTGCACATAGCACACTTTTGTATTTAACATTACCAAATAATGAATGTGATAGAAAGGACACTACCAAAAAGCATGTGTTTACAGGACATTGCTTTATACACCCAATGACATGTGAACAAAAAGTGCAAATGTTCCCAATGGCCCAGTACTTGGGCAGAAGATTAAAAAATCAATTTATAAAGGATATTAATTAATCATTATGTCGCATCAATCACACAGTTGTTATCATGCATTCCCATTCTTTCATAAAGCATTTGCAAGGACAGCGCATCCCCGTGATGTCATGTCACAACCTGTTAATATAGCTGTTAGAACCACGGGAATGTCGCCAATATGATAGCACGTTAATTAAAAATTAAGAGGGCATGTAAACATATTAAGTAATCATTCAATGTAAAAAGTGCGCAAGAGCATAAAGAGCTGAGAACTTCTCCGAATGCACCCTCAGCTTTCGCTTGCACGAAACTGAGTGTCGTTTGGAGTCTAGCCTTCACCAACCGCAGATGAAGCTGCATGGGAAAGAGGTGCATTTTTTCCTCGGTACAACCAACTTTTCCACTTAATCATTAAGTATATTAATAGCATTCAATAACAGGAACTTTTTGCATAACATACCGAGGGATCGACCATCAGTTTGCAGATCGTATAACTTTTCCGAAAGTACATGTAATGAATCGCCCTTTGTAAAGCAGCATCTGCTATCGGCAAGCCTAAGTGTCGGGTCCGCTTAACCTAATTTGTACAATATAACTGTTGTACACTTTCTACCACAGTAAAAGAGTATGAGTATAAGCCCCACTTTTTATTGCATTTACTTACCTTTCAGGTATTATAGGGCACAGCATCCTGAAGAACGCAGTAGTACTGTATGCATTTTACATTACGGGTTATGTCCCTAAACAGAGTAACTGCATTGTTTTGTATAATGGCATAAAAGGGGGCATGATAGTGTAAACTATCATACTACATTCAGTGTTCGTAAGTGCACGGCACCTAACTCGACTGAGTCCACCACGACAGAGACTCCAAAGATTCCCCGTTGGCAGTCGGCCTACCACCCCACATTGTAGGTCGAGCATCACCATCATCCCTGAGAGCCCTCCCACATCAGAAATGGCTTGCCCGACTCGTGAGGCATGACTTCCGAAAAGCTATTTTCCAGACGTCAACGAAAGTGCAACGTTACCCAGATAGGATAAAAAGCCCTCCCAAAACCACAGCGCCAATAAGAATGTGTGATAGAGAGACAGCTAGAAAAATGTATGAGCATAGAGTAAATATATTAATTCACATAGTCATTTAAAGTTGTTGATGTGCACACGTTGACGCTAGTCCAAGTGGCGTCCTTAGGAATTCCAGTGAAATGCCACACTTGGGCAAGCCATTTGACGCTTATCCTAGGCTGGACCATGGGGGACAGAAGTTATGTGAACAGGTAGTACTAAAATAAAAGTTCTCCAGTGGGCGCCAATGCTCATTAAGAGCACTAGATGGTTGAAGTTCTCGGGGTCATTCGGCCGGTGTCCTGCGTCTTGTAGGTATTGACGACTCTGAAATTACAAAAGTATATTCATGAATGCCATGTCTAGCGAGGTTTGTAGGCCACCCTCGAATGCCACCTCATTCCCAAGGGGCTATTCTGGCTTCCCCACACGATTTAGTAATCATGTTACCTTGGGAAAATTACTGTTAAGTGGTCGAGATGCGACCGTGAGTGAATAAGACACTGGAGAGTACTCATCACACATAACTAATTACTCTGTTAATCCCACACGGTCATGTACATTTATGATTCGCCATTGCAGTGAGCGACCACTGACGCTGCAAAAATAGCACGAAGCTTACATGACTTTAAGTGCGAAAGTTAATTCCGCCGACCATGAACAAACAGACCGGGGTATGAGAAAGCCCTTGCTCCGGGCGAGCAAGAACAAGTTTCTGGTATATTACATTGAAAGACGAACATAATTACATAATGATTGAGTTGAAAACAGTGAAAGCCCAAAGCGGCGCGGACACACGGCTGTCTCGCTACACGTCGATGAAGTTACTGGCATGGCAGCAGGCACAAGGTCCTGTGATTGGTCGCTGCTGCGGCCGAATATCACGTGATTTACGTGACTCTCATATTAATGAAGAAGTGTGCAGTGGATTGATATGACAGAAGATTACATTAAAAACTAAATGATCTGAGCATTCAATAATTATAAGACATTCTTCTTACAAAAATAAATATCAGTCGCTGTGCCGCTGTGGTGCGGATTTGCCATATCAGCACCCTAAACTAAATTGTAGCGGTGGGCGCACGGCCCACAGGAATGTTCCCGATTACAACTTACAATGCTATTATACTTAATTCTCAAGGCAGCACACTCTGATATGAACAATTACATATAAAAGTCACTTTTAATATATTTGGTAGAAACTCGTGGCTTCTCGTCATGTGGTTAGCCTTGTTGCCATATCTATGGTATATAACACCCATGGACTGGGCGCGGTGGCCTCTGTCGTAATGATTGATAAGAAATTATGGTTGTGATTATATGATTTTTATGTTAAAGAATGTTATAAAAGAAACATTTTGTTTTGTTATCTAAATTCCTTCAATTTTTTACCAAAGTCAGCTTTTACTAATTGTTTTTGATAACTATTTTTATATTAAAATGTAAAGTTGTTTTTCAAAACACAGTATTTTATTTCTAAACAGTTAATACCAGCATCCCTTTTCAAGAATCTGGTTGATTTTGAAATTTTAATCTTATTAATAATTTTATTTAATGAATGTATTCTTTTTTTTTTTTTTTTTTTTCATTTTAAATCGTCAGTGATTATCTGTCAAAGATCGCGCACTACCTTATGCAGGCAGTAGAAGTGTGTTTGAGCTCTACCAAAGAGTAAAACAGAATTGAGAAATGATTAACTTTTGGGCTTCAAGACTGCCCCAGTTGTACAAGCGCCTTGTGGTGGAATGCCCCCAGCAGAATTTGATACAGACCAGAAGCTGAAACAGAGATGGTTAGGGAGGAGATGTAGGACGGTGATCTTTAATTTCTATTCAGTGTTTAGCAGATGTTAAGTTGAAGCAGAAGAGGAGCTGTGGTGTACAGGTAATTGTGTAGTTGAGTGAAAGTGCCTCAACTTGCGATGTTTACCCCTACAAGAAAGTTTAGGGGTTTAGTAGTTTTAAGTAAAGAATACTTGAGTTTCCCTACATCTCCCTCCACTACAATTCGTCGAGAATTCAGATGCTGTTTCAGTCATTTTATTTTAGTTTTTGTACGAATTGGTAAAGGATGAACTATGGATGAACCACTTGATTGAGATCAATCAATTGATTAAGTAACAAGATTAAATAGGTAATGAATGTTTAAATTCCCCGAACACCAACTTACCCTTCTCCTCCTTTTACCCTACTCCCCTTTCCCCTTTTCTCTCTCCTCTTCTTTTCTAACCCCCCTCCTTTTCGGAATTCCACCTTTTCCCCTTCCCATTTTACGGCTATTTCACAGTTTGGTGTTAGGCGCCGTCTAGTAGTAGTGGTAATTTCTAAATTTCGTTTTTTCTAACCTATGCTAGCCAGCGGTAGGCTGGTTTCATTGACATACATGTTGTAACTGTTTTTTTTTTTTAATAAATTATAACCAGATTAGATTGCCACAGATGCCCCTACTGGATGCCCATTATATTATTTTATTAGTATATTTTATTTTATTGATAACAAAGTAATTTCATAGACATTATGTAGTAAGATAAGACATTCGCCATTTCGGTAATTTAAGCAGTAGCCCTGGGGATAGGTAATGATTCATATTTGGCAGTGTGTGTGTTCAATATTTTGTAGACCAAGGGTTAATTGTACTTTCAGTTTATGCAGATAGTGTAGCTTTTGTTTATGTCAACTCAAAGAAAACGTTCAGGACAGGACGTCAGATGAAAGCTTTTTGTTGACGACTGGTAAAGTCACGGTCTTTTGGGTAGCTTGGCGTCGGAGCTGTATTGCTGCTCTCCAACGGCGACGCGGTAACTTTCGCTGCTTGTAATTGAATCGCTTGCCACTAGGTGGCACTAGTTTTCTGGGTAAAGGTCAACACCCTGTCGATTATTTGTTTTCGTTTTCGTTTGTCACGATCATGATTGAGTTCTTGAATTTTGATCACACAACATATAGAAATTAAAATTTTTATACAATTAAATAGTTTTAATAGAAAGTTGGTAAAGGATGAACTATAAATGAACCACTTGATTTATATCAATTGATTAATTAAGTAACAAGATTAAATAAGTAATAAATGTTTAAATTCCCCATACACCAACTCACCCTTCTCTTCATTTTACCCTACTCCCTTTTATCCCATTTTCCTTTTTCCCCTTTTCCTTTGCCATAAAAAAGAGAAGGAGTGTTTTTCAAGATATGACATCAAAAGCTTGATGTAGCAGTCTGGGAAGTCTGGGTGTAATTTATAAAGAAGCCCCACATGGAAAACTCTATCGAAAGCCCTTTTCACATCTAAGAATACTGTAACCGTATATTTGCGACAATCGAATGTATTTGTTACATGTTCGACATGCGGACTAACTGGTCCACAGTGGAATGATTTTTCCCAAAGCCAGATTGTTCATTAGGAAACAAATTAGTATTGGGAATATGACTGTTTAGGCGGGGCAATAAAAGTCGTTCATGAATCTTAGAGAGCGAGCTAAGCAGGCTATTGGGCCGTAGTTTTATAATTGGGTCGGGTATTTGTCCAGTTTGGGAAAAACAATTACTGAGGCACATTTCCAGGGAGCAGGGAAATGGGCAAGATTAAAACTTGCACTACTGCACTCTGCTATAGCCTCGAATATGATGTCAGGCAGCTGCTTGGGGACTATAGCCTGCAGGGAGTCGAACCCACGTGCTCTTCGGGGCTTCGTATATTTAATAATACATTTAACCTCCTCCGCATGCATGGGATCTGGTTCAGCCACTGTGGGGTGCCTCAGTCGCACTCGGATGTCCCTATAAATTTGGGCCACAAGAGCTGGATCAGCTGAATTTATATTGGGTTGGAAAGCCTGTTCTAATTGATTGCCCATAGCCTCAGCCTTCTGCTGAGGGGTATGAGCCACTTCTGCATTGCCTTGAAGAGGTGGGATTGGAACACACTTCTTTATAAATGCTTTTGTCATGTGCCACAGACTATTATCCTGGGTACATAAACGAGATAGTTTATCGTTCCAAATTTCAGCCTGCCAAGCAGTGATTTCAGTATCAATACACTCTCTAAGGTCATTTATCTGGGCTTTTAATTGCCGAGATCTAGTACAAGAATAGACCCCTCACAGCCTATTTTTGCGCGAGATGATCTCCCCGAAATGTTCAGGAATCTTATATGTGCTAGTTCGTGGTGTTTTCTCCGGGACAAACTTATAATACCTGTCTGGATTAGCTCTATGACGTGTTCCACAACAGATTCTAATTCATCATGAGTACTAATGGGAGCTAATTTCCTCGTCCAGATAATTCCGAAAGCCAGGCCAGTTCCAATGCTTATATTTGTTAATTTTACGATTGTGTGTATTCTGTGTCGATTTCTTCGAAAGACAAGCGGACAGGGTAATGGTCTGAGCCCAATTCATGGAACACTTCAAAATATAATGCCATATTAAGGCCTTTATTAAGCACGATATCTAATGTATCGGGCCTATAATTTGCTTGATTGGAGTCAAAAGTTAGTTCGCTGGGCATATAAACAACGTAAATATGTTGCTCCTGGTGTCTAAAAAGAGTATTCCCATTGGATGTGCGCGCGAGTCAGTCCCAAGTGGGATGTTTTGCATTTAAATCGCCAGCAGCAAGTAAAACAGGATAAGCATTAATTAATTAATCAATATCTGCATGCAGAAGCATGCGGCCTGGCGAGCAAAAAACTGAATAAATCCCGATATTTTGATACCCCAATTTAATATTAACACCCACAGCTTCAAGTGTCTGATGTTGCAATATTTGGCAGTATTACATACAATTGAGTCATGAATTAGTATTATGACACCGCCACCGGCTCGATTATCGTCTTTTCTGTAACATTTAAATTCAGTAATTGAAAATCTATGCCGAGGGTTCAAATGTATTTCGTTTACTGCGATAATAGGAATCTGGTGGCGAGAAATAAAATCTATCAGCTCTTGTTTCTTACTGCGAATGCCATTAGCATTCCAGTAAGCAATATTATGTACCACACTAAACCTAAGAGAGGGAAGACTAGTGTCATGCCCTCTAGCAGCCATTGGTTGGCTTAGGTAGGACTGTTGCAGCTCTGAAAGATGCAAAGTTTTCCTCCTCGAATTCTTGTTTGTTTACCACTTATTTGACAAAGGGGGATTCCTTGATTGACAATGGGGTGGGCGATAAGGATTCGCAAGAGGCGGGAATTCCACCTCGGAAGGTTGGCCATAGTATGCCAAGGCACCATAGACATTTTAAGTGCTAACTGGGCGGTTTTGTGCAAAACGTGGCACAAAAATATTTTCGGGCGTGTGCTGTTGTGTGCCTTGGACAACAGTCCAGCCATCTGAAGACTGGGCAGGTGCTTGGTGTGAGTACATTGTATTGAAGGGGGGGGGGTGGTTGGGAGGGAGGGCGGAACCAATGGGTCACTGGTGTAACATATCCTGTCGAGGCTGTGAAGCGACTACAGCAGAGTATCTGCTCTGCTACTGCCTCTTCCTTCTTTCTTCAGGTGATAAAAAAAAACTCAATTTTTTTCTGTTTTATAGGCCTCACAAGGCTTATAGTTGGCGTCGTGGTTACCTCTGCAACACACACACTTCCGTAGCGACTTATCATCCTTGTCCGACAAGTCGCACTGGGTAGTTGGATGTCCCTCCCACAGAGCCTACAGCAGAGAGGTGTAGGGGTGGCAAACACGAGCTGGACTGAATCGCTGGCAGTTAGAGCACTGAGCTGGGCCCTCAGGTCGCTGGAACTCCTCAACTTTAATTACGAGGCCACGGAGGCCTCGCAATGCAAAAATGGACCCACTTTTAAGTGGGTGGAAGTTCCACCACCCACATATGAAGGGGCTGTCTGTCTCTCATCGACAGCTTTGGTGCGATCGTGATTTGCTGGAAGCCCAGGTTTACAGTTGGTTGGCTCAAGTTTTCCTGGAAAAGACTACATACTGTGGCGTAATTACACACCACAGTATGATACACAGTTATAGACTGTATGCCAGGCCATTTCGGCATTGTTTGCTGTGCCTGTTGCACTGAATAAGACTGTGCCTGCTGCACTGAAGTATTAGCTCCTTCCTTTGATGGGAGGGGGGAGGGCGCAGATATTTCGGTGGCTTTACATTTTTTTGAGGCTGCATCCTCCTCCATCACGATAGGCTGACCGTCAGACATCGACGGATGAACAGGGGAGGTGGGGGGAAGTTCCCCGAGGGGCCTAACTTCTAAACTCTTCTTTCTTCACTTTAAAGGAGGAAAGCTAAAATTAACCTGAATAAAAATTTACTTATATAACAATCGGCTTCCGTATACTGATTTCCCTACCTCGTCCCTTTACCGGAAACAAGGCAAGGGGAAATCAGCAGCTTGACAACAATTAAGTTATCCCTTGTTAGGGGTGTACCTTTTATCTGTGCTCTTTATGAGAGCACAGTCCTGGTGTTGCAGAACTCGCAGCTTCGCTTCTAACAAAAATATATACTTCATATTGCTGTAGTCGATACAAAATCGGCCTCGGCCAGGCAGTGTGCTTGTGACATTGCAAGAATTTTTTTTTTTTCTGACTACCCTATAATTAAGTGTTAAGTGGAAGCCTGGTGAGTAGAGCAGGATTTTAATGTGTCTCAGGGCTAACCCCTTACGCGAACAAGGAAGCGAAATCATACTAGGATACGTGAATCATGGCAGAGAGGGATTGGGAAGCCATGGCCGGCAATTAGGGCCGTGACTACCTCCCTAAGTGTACTTATAGCTAAGCTATCACTAGACGTGACTGGAAAAAACTGGCATAGGCACTGTAAAATACCAGTCGACAGAATATAATTTAAAATGATTCATGCATTAAACAGAAATGCTACAGGAGACAGTGTGTGTGAGGAACATGCTCGTGTTAGTAGAGATGATATAGCTTGTGCAGAGGGGACAGGAACTTTAATTATCCTTTGCCTTGGCAAGTGGGCACCTCTCTGATGGGAGAAGTGCGCTATTGGGCGTCTTCTCACCGATTCCCTATTAGAACCTGAAAATTGGAGAGAAAATGAGTTGCCAGTAAGTGTCAGCTGGGCCAACACTTACTGGTTTTTTATATCCTGAGAAAACAGGTTGGCCAGACTCCTGGGATTCCCCATTGGCCGTCGGCCTACGATCCCACATTGATCACCAAATGAGCTGCCACTGGACACATCAAGTCGCCCTTGTCTTAGGTAAGAGGCAGGTCGAGCATTACCATCATCCCTGAGAGCCCTTCCATGTCACACAATAAGCCCGCTTACCACCTATGAGAACAAAGGCCTCGACGACATGCACACAATAAACAAAGAACACTATTCCATCATTATAACAAATTTCCACTTAAAACACTGATCTAACTAATTTTATTCTACTGACTACCATTCATATGTTTAAACTTACTGCTTTATTTTATACTACGACGTGGTAGACAGAAAAAGTGCAGGAAAAATTCGGAATGCTGAAAAAGAAATGAAGTAATGATTATAATTTATTTAGAATCTCTCTGAAATTAAATGCTATTTGAAGAGACTATTTAACAATTATTTACAGTACTCAGATGGATTAAATTTCATTGTGCAAAAATGTCTCTTACAAATAAAATTTAAATGTATTAAGGAACTGGAAATAAATCTCAACATCCACTATATGTTTTCGCATAGTAGACAGCCCAGAAAAATTACTGCAGTATCTCAGTATAAAAATATTTTTTGGAAATGAATTTTTAAACTAGAGCCCATCAGTAAAAGTATTGAGAGTGTGAAATTTTTTTTAGATTCATTCAAATTTATTTGATTAAATTTGTTGATTGAAGAAATTTCAATGGCCCTATTTTGTCTTTTAATTGTGTCAAATATTTTTGAAGGCGAAATTTTGACAATGTGACAGGGCAAATAGGTACAATGTGCTTGCTGATGAACACTGACCAAGGCGGCCTTGCGTTACTCAAGGATTTCACTGGTCAGTAATTTCAGTAATGTGAGCTATTGTTCCAATACCACTGAAGCCACTGGTGGCCACTGATGGTCGCATCTGACAAGCACCCTGTGTGAGGTTACAACCGTTACAGAGACTGCTTATTTTATTTGTTAAAAATGTTAGTGTCGTTAGGTAAAACCTAGGGTTTGGCAGGAAGTTAAAGTCATGTTCGAGGAAACTATTCTAACGGAAGGTACAGGTGCTGAGGCAATGACTTATAATAGTATGTTGCTGTCAGAAGATGCCCAGAAAGCAGTAGAAGGTAAGTAAATTTTTTAGTGTTTAGTCCAAATACTGTGTGAAAATTTGTGAGGTCAGTGTGTCCGCTATACTTGTTTATATTTTCCTGGATGCTGCAATACTACTGCCAGGGGCCTGTTGCACAATAATTTACAAGTTAATAATATTATTGACAATACTTGTAACTTGCAGAATTGTGTTGCACAATAAGGATTCATAAATCTACAAGTTGCCAGTTGAAAAATTAAAAAATATTAGTGAAACTTAAAAGTGTTTGTTGCACAACTGATACAGTTTCTACAAGGTCGTAAATAATATTAGCTGTCACTAATATATTTTCTACATGTTTCAGTTGGTTAATAATTTCATATTACAAGTGAGGTTATTTAGTTGTTGATGATGTTTATGTGTTACTTTTAAGAATATTATAATGCAAAATTTGTGGTTAGACTCATACAGTGATGAAGAACGTGACAATAGAATGCCGTACGAACAGAGAAAAGTACAAATTTGTTGGAGAAGAAAAATTTACAGGGCAAGAGTGCATTTTAATTTTACAAATGTAGTTGAGTTTAATGAGAGGTTCCGAATGAAGCCTGATAAGCTGGAAGCATTGTTGCAACAAATTGGTTTGAGGTTACAGCATGCTACAAATAAGAGTGGTGCTTTATCTCCTAAGCAACAGCTGTGTATAGCTATGCATTGGCTTGGAAGTGGGGCTCAATTTCACACTGTGGCAGAAATGCTTGAGGTTCACAAGTCCACAGTTTGTAAATCTGTTGCTAGAGTCGTGTGTGCTGTAAACAGCAAGTTAATTACTTCAGTGGTTTCATGGCCTGAAGATATTGCTAGAGAAATGGATAGTTTCTACAGAATTGCCAACTTTCCACATGTTTTTGGTGTAATTGATGGTTCCCTAATACACATAGCTACACCTAGAGTAAATGAAGAAGCTTATGTCGACAGACACAGTGAGCACTCTTTAAACTGTATATTTGTGTGTGATGCTCATGCAGTTTTTATTATGTTAGTGCAAAATGGTCTGGGAGTGTGCATGGAGCACGTATTTTACGAAACAGCATGTTGCATCGTAGAATTGAAGAAAATAACCGATTCCCCAATACAGTACTGTTGGGAGACTCAGCTTATCCATTGAAACAATAGCTATCTAACCCACTGCATCATGATCCAAACAATGTGGTGGAAAATAGGTACAATCGCAGGCTAAAGGCAACAATACAAGTAATTGAATGTGCACTCGGTATACTGAAAGAAAAATATCCATGTCTCAACCACCTTTGTCTGAGTCCTACATATGCAGCTTCAGTTGTGAAGTGTTGTGTCCCTCTTTGTAATTTGCCAGGAATGAAGGCGAAGACAATATTATTCCTATGAATGAAGAGAGGCAGATGAGGTGGGTTACGTTAATGTAGGAAATAAGTAAGAAATTGAAGAGGCAGACAACGAAGTGCACGTGGGAGGTGGTCTCAGACAGCTGCAGATATTACAGTTAATAATGTAAGTGTGTATAATAAACAATCCATAACATTCAAATTGCAGTTCACATGTCAAATTATTTGTGCCCTGTGTAAATTAAAAGTCTTTATTATTCTCCACTCTATTGTATTATCTCAGCCAGTATATTATGATTGTAATTTTTACAGGAACAGTTAAGAACGTGCAACACGCATTCAATAAAGGTAACATTTTTTAATAATGTGCTTGATTTACATCTTCACAGTTTGTACCTTATTCGGAGACCCATTCAGCTGCATCAGCATATTCTTCAATAATATATATTTTTCCTACTTGAGAAAAACCATCTGTAAATTTAGAGGGGCACAAGCCCAGCTCCCCCTCCCGAGCTGTAAAATTTGCAATGCTCTATAATAGCTTTATTTTTCCAGTATTTCCACTGATAGTTCCAGTTCCCTTTAAAAAAAAAAAAAAAAAAACAAAGATTCTTCCGACTCAGCTGACGAAAGCACATTCATAACTGACTTCTCTATAACAAAGGTAAAGAAAATAAATTAATATAATTCACTGTTACTACTAGCTTAGTGGGATTAGTGTCCTATTACATTATTTAGAATAAATTTCACTTACCGACGCGATATTTTATGATACTGTTGTTTGATGTGATCCAACTAAATTCATATTAAATGCTAGTAAGGCTCAAAACAGATGGTTCAGTAACTGGCGGCTCTTCAATTTCATGTGCTTCAATATTCATATTAATGTCTGAACTCTCTTCTAAAGATTCTGAATTGTTCAAGGCAGCAACAACCGGCGAATCGTTGCCAACTATCTCCAGAACTTCACAGTCAATATCTGTCAGTTTAGCATTCGTTCGCCCATCTGTGCCAGTTTCCCTTGAATTGTCTTGCTTTTCCTGGTAAACAAAGTAATAAAAACATTTTGTGTCATTGACAGCATACCAATCTAAGCTTAAAATTTCAGTGGATACTTTTTGAGGAAATTACAGTGAAAATAATTAATATCTTCCCAACATTATGGGTTACAAACAGACACATGAATAATTTATGTTGTAAAATTAATCCATATAACATCTCATATCTAACTCATGTGTAATTTTTTCGGTTATATTAAGCTAGATAATGTTTGTGTTAAGCACTTTACTCACTTTATGAAAGTCGCAGAATAGATTGGTAACCTACATATTCCTAGTATGTAATGAAAATTATTTATCATTGTTGAATTCCTTACATTCAGCCACCAAACATCTCTCGAAATCTGCAAATTCCTTATCCGTTGAAATGACACCAAATGTCTGTGGTTACACACTTACTTCTTTCCATGCCTGCATTTTGTGATTCTTTGTTAGGGTGCTGTTGAATGCCCCAAAAAGTATCCCTTTTATGTCTTTGATTTTTTGAAGAATACACAGTTTAAGTTTGCTCTGTTCATCCCGTTTACCCATTTATTACCGTAACTTCATAATTAAAACTAATGTAAATGTTATATGCTACTTGCTCAATACTGAAACAACACAATGGTCATAGACAAACAAAACACTGTTTTGGGTGGTAGTTTTGCCAATAGTTAACGCACAAGACCTAATATCACTAAAATAATTAACAAATATATACTTAACCTGTAAGCTTTGAGTATTACATTTGACATATCAGCTGACTTGAAATTTGAAATTTAACTGGTAGAAATCGACTACTATTATTAGTATATGGTTTTTATTATGCAACACAAACTACTAGTACTAGTAATTTGTAACGTGTAGAATTTCACTAATATAATTAGTATCATTATGCAACAGGCCCTAGGGGCCCGTTTCACAAAACTACAAGTTATTAGTTACAAGTACTTGTAAATTCAGTTTCACGAGCAGTAATATCTACAAGGGATTGTAATTTGTGTTTCTGAAAAATTTCGGTACACTTGTAATTACTAGTTCTTTTCTACAAGTGTTCTCGCTTATTTTACAAGAAAACAAAATGCCGAAATCAAATGAAACTAATTTTACTGCACTGTACAAGTTCAGAGAAACGAAAGATGTCTTGCTAGGTACTTTTTCAGATAAGATAACGATACCCATTATATACACACAAAAAATAAAACTACATATCCACACTTAACCTAAATGTTCTTCGATGTGTCTGACACGCAAGTTCATTACATTTTTTAAATCTTATTCTGAATTGCTTATAAACATTATTTTTCTTTATGTTTCCCAAAAACAAAGTATCAGAAATTCGTTTTATATTCTATTATATGTCAAACAAGTCATTATTAATAACTTGTTGAAATTTCTACCCATCTCTCCATTCTTGTAAGAAAACTATATTTTTTACAAGTGTTTAGAGCAGACTTGTAGTTTAATGGAACGGAATAACTTGTAACAATTCGAAAACTCACTTGTAATTGGTAAAAATTCACTTGTAGAATCTAGTAATCACTTGTAGGTTTGTGAAACACGCATTTTTTTTACTACTCATGAGTTACATGCCTTTTCACTTGTAACTTGTAGTTTTGTGAAACGGGCCCCAGATGTATGAAACAATCAATTAATTGATAAAGATAATTTTTCTCTCTTACTGATGACTATTTCATTATTGCTGGCGAACACTGGTAAACCACCAGTGATTACAGTGCTTGTCAGTAGTAACGGATGGTGGCCCAACAAACAGAGATTTCAGCAAATTTAGTAATAGCTGGTAGTAATGGAATATGGCCAAATTAACAAAAATATCAAAAATATATGTGTATCCCATTTTAAAGATTTGGCTACCCTGATTATGCTGTTGGTATTTTGACATGAAGAAGCGATTTAATTTTGATGTTTGTAAAAACATTTAATATGTACATTAGGGGGAAGCAGTTTATTTCTTAATCGTAAATCTATTTCATCAATAATGATCCGTCATGTGAATATCATCCTATTATTTCCATTCGGGGAGAAGGAAATTTAATAAGCTAAGGTTGTATTATGTCACTGTACCTGTCTGAAGCCGAACCTCACCTGGTTTTGAATTGTCACATGATCAGTGTTATCAATTTTTTTTCCCCACATTAAACTTCGCGGTATGATCAATTAATTGTACGCATTTGCATTTGAGGTGGTCGTTCTTCAGTCTGAAGTGAATTTTGGGAGGTTATGGTGCGATAATTTTCTCAAATTATTTTGATTGGCCATTATGATTTTTGTTTGCTATTTAATGTCGATATGTTTATTATAATTCGTTGTAACATAGCTTTGTTATGCCTTTTAAAGTTTTTTTTAAAGTGTCGGTAGTTCTGGGGAAAATTAATTGTAAAAGAGTGAATTGTAACCAATAGAATTAGAATGGCAGATGAGATATTTGCATAGCTAAAGTCTGTAGATGCTTTGCTTGCACTATGCGCTGTTTATAAAAACTGCATTGTGTACGAAGAAGATAGTCTTTATAAATTGATTTTAAGGACTGGTTTAATTCTTACTTGAAAAACATGTTAACTTCCCTTTTAACATTCAGGGAAACCTTTCAGTAAAGCTACCAATAAAATTATGGCCTACGGATTTCTTGGACTAAATAAGAATTACATTTAGACGGGAACACCAATTGAACTCTTGAGACTAAAAATTAGGTAAGTTTTTGGTCAAGAGTGTCTGTAGTGCATGTTAGTCTAGACACTCCTGTTTAATTTTAAAGAATGTTTACACACACATCTTCATAGTATAAGATAAAATCATAAGTTCTTATAGAATTTACATTTTCTATCTAAGATTGTAATTTGTATTGTGTTGTATACATTTAAATTAGTGTAGTCTATGCATTCAATAACAATTTCTAACCTGCAATTGGGTTTGCACCCGGTGGCTTCCTTCCCTCATCCCTTTCCACTCTCCAGTTTCTTCCTAAATCACCCATCTCCTTCACCAACTACTCCCTCAACTTCCCCCCACAGTTCTCACAGCCATCCCCTTTCCATTCACTTACATAACTTCTGAAACTTTCTACTGCTTGCACCCCCCCCCCCCCCCTGTACAACCCCTTTACTGAACGTCCATTTATCTTCCCCCACCCTCCCATACCATCCATCATCCTGTACTAGGGATGTGCAGTCTCGTTACATTCCAGTATTCGTTACTCCTCAATTGAAGACTCGTTACTTTGAACTAGTTACTTAGCTAGGTTTATATTTTTCTGGACTTTCGGGAGAAAGCACATAGGCCGTGAAGAATGAATAGTTACTACAGTTCCGTACTTGTTACTAAAACATTTCTACTCAAATGTTTACGCTTTCTTGACGCAACCAATTATTTTTGAATAAAATAATAAATCGTAGATAAGTAATTGCACATATAATATATGTTAGGTAGTCTTTTGCAGCATAATTTGTTTGCATTAATTTATAACAGATAGGCACGGAGGATTGTTGTTCTAACCCTTTATTGCCCAAGAAAACAAAATATAAAAATAACTTTTTATTGTAGTTTCATTCTATTTTGGTTATTAACACATCATTTGTCATTCAAGTACAACTCTTACAACAACTTAATAAATGACTGTATTGTAATGTTTATTTTGTGAAAATGTAAATTTTTTTACTTTTTTTGCCTTTCTAGTAGCCTACTTGTGAAACACTTTAAAAGTGATGCACGGAACTAGGAAAAAATGCTAGAGTGAAACAAAAGTTTACCCCCTTCCTTCACAATATGTAACTGCTGTAGTTCTCACCCCTTCGGCTTCACCAGCTGGTGGGTAGAGAGGAACCAGTTACTATACATCTTCGCTTCATTTGCACAGTACCCCACCCAAGACAGCTTTGTGAATAGGTACTAGAGTAATGCATATTCCCAATAATCGGTACTTGTTACTTTGGATTCAGCACAGTAATGATAACTAAAGTAATGAGTAGTTACTATTCGCCCATCCCTATCCTGTACATCTTGACCAGCCTCTACATGCTTCATGACGTAGTCAAGGAGGAGGGTTGGTACTCGGCTGTGGTATGTAGTTATTGCTGGATCAGGAAGGGGAGCGAGTTCTCGCCGAGCAGTCTTATGTGGATCTTGTTACCAGGACTTGGTATGAGTGAGTTGTAGCCTGGCTGCTGTTAGAATATTTTATCTTTGTGCCGCCATGTGTGGCAGGGGTGCTGTGGGCTGTGATAGTTTTGACTTCTGTGTGGTCAGTGGATTTGTACGTACTTGTTACCAGTGGTCAACCATGGTGTATATTTTCCGTGATGGTTAAGAGTCGTACATGTCCGGTAAATTAGACGTTTATGAGAGTGGTGAATGTTTATTAATGTGCGTTTCCACCGCTGCTGATCTGGGTCTAAATGGTGACGACTGTAGACGTGGAGGACTTTGGTGCTGTTCCTGAACGAGCAACAAGCATGAGTGAGTGGTCGAAGCAAGGCGTGAAGGAAACGCAATGGCGATGAGCGACGAGCCGGTGGGACGGTTTAGTTGGAGCCAGCACTTCGTGGCTCATGCCTGTGCGTTGAGAGTTTTTTTTTGTTCATCAAATTTACAGGTTCTGTTCCGATGCCTCTACAATCAAGACCGTGATAACCGAGGGCAGTTTCATTCTTCTAGTCTGTTTCGTATGACTTCAGTAAAGTTTGACGGACGTTGTGACCAACTTACACAGCATGTAAACAGTAAACACCCCCATTTGCCAAGTACTGTGCCAGCTGATGGTTGTTGCAGGATGCGTGTTATTATGTTGGCGCTCTTTGTGATGATTGTAGAAGAAAATAGTACTCTGTGAACTAAATCTCAGGTGTGAGTTCACTTGCTAAACAACAGTGGTTTCAGTGTAGGAGGAGATTTTGTTTTGAGGAACACTTCCAGTGTAAAATTCCCTGCAGATGGACATGTAAACAACTTGTGTGAAATGGGACGAGTGTTCTTTATATCTGAAGTGTGTACAGACTCACTCTGAGTGGACACTCTTGTTTACTTACACTAAATACTGTTGTTTTGACACTGAAGAAACACACTTGGTTTGAAATATTTTGGAAATATTGTAGGCGTATCAGTGTGCAAGGACATCAGTCAACATTACCACGGAGATACATTAATGTAACATTTCTCAATTTGATCACACACTGCACTTAGCATACTGACTTACCGTTGGTTACGGACTGGAAGCATGATTACTGCTTCCTGTCATGTGTTAGTACAAGATGTGAAACACTTGAATTGTGGTTGCTAATGACTGAACCTCATCACTCTTGTGCTTTCAAGCAACCTTCCAAACATCCCGAATAAAATCTATTTGTGACATCAGTATGAAATTAAACCAAAATAATTGTGTAACAATACCATACTAGCATGCAGACGGTGTGTACTGGGGTAATCACCTGCCTTGAGAAAAGAAAACTTATCACAAGTTTCATTAATTTCTCTTTTTAATATTCTTCAGAAAATATTACAAATTTGAAGCTCACAGATATTACAATATCCCTATGTCTTGCAAAGCGGCAAAACCTTTGGCTTTAGCAAACTTGTTAACTAATTTCAAAATGAGCACTGTAGTATAATGTTATACTGTTGTCTATACTTGTGTTAATATTGCTGTGTTCAAATATGTTTTGAGTCCTTCCAGAATGTGATCATTATAATATTTACATTTTATTTATGAATTTCTTGTTACATCACCAATTGGAATATGTAAAAATAAAAGAAAATACAGAATTTAAATTTTCATATTATCACAAATTTAAAATTACGTCAAAACTAGCGTCAACATCCTAGGCCCTATATGGAAATTATTACATAAGTTAGTTTAGTAAGATATCTAAAAAACTTTGACAATCTCTTCTCAATGATGGATGTAAATAACCAAAGATGAATGGTATCCATGCAATTGTTTTTTTGTCTGTAGGTATCAACTTTTAAAATATGACAATGTATAAATATATAAAAAAAGAATTATTTTATTTTAGAAGAAGGAGAAATGCATTGGTATTCCAAGGGTCATGGGATATGGAATACATGAAAATTTTTTGCTGCTGATGCAATTGAAAATCAGATGGAGAACGATGTAGAGAATCTCATTCAAATGACAGCAGAGGCGCAGGCCCAGCACCAGGATGAGCAACTCGGTATTCTCGTGGACGGAATTCTTTGGATTCCCTATTATCGAGTACTGAAATTCGCCTGCAGTATTCTACATCTGATTTATTCCAAGTAAGGTTTAACCATTTACTAAGACAAATTCGTTGTCTACTTCAGACTGATACTGTGTGATTAAAAATGAAATGGAACTAATGTTTGAGAAATTAATCTTTATAATTTTTTTTAACAAAATATTCATTGTAAAAGAAAATATGGTTTTTATTATTTAAAGACCAGAATGATAACTGCGAAATGGATTACACCATTGTGTTTTCCAAATCAAACCAAAAGCCCAGAATATGAAAATGATGTACTCTCAAGCAAGAACTAGCCACAGGGGCAAAATAATTGAATAAATTTCAACAGTCTAAATCACTAATGAATTCAAGGTTCATTATATCACATTGACGCCGTCGGGTGAGACGCGGAGACGAATGAATACGCTATTACTGACTGGTAAATGGGCGCCAGCGGTGGTTCCTACACACAGCACTTTTGAGACTCAGGGACTCTGTGGGTTCTGTGTGTTTGTCTCACCCGTGCGTACTTACAAAACACTTTGCATTACTAAACATTGCACTTTGAAATAGAAATGAAGTAGAAGCTTCGTTCTGACGCCACAAAGACACATAGTTTTACACTGGTAGAATTGTTTTTATTTTGCTCTAGTTACACATTCGTGCCAGAATTAAATTAAATGGTTAACCTCGGACGTGACTAGCCAGTTCCGGTGGGTGATTCCCCCAGCATGTAACTCAACTTGCGCACTCCTAGATGAATGATCTCTTCGTGGTGCCAGAAGACACAGTTTCGACAAGGAAAGAGATCCTACATCTGCTAGGGTGGACTGGAGGGTTTTCCTGGAGACAGGACACAGGGAGTTAGAAAAATAAAGTTACTTTGGGCTTATTCTCTTAGTAACGCGTACTCGTCGGGACTCGTCCCTGAACCACGTGTTGTGTGACAACGGTCAAACACATAGCAGGCTCAGATAAAATAACATCGCCATACAAATTACACAAAATAGCACTTAATGAAGGTGGGGCACTACATGAACAGGCAGAATAAACACGCAGTTGCGTGAAAACAATCTTATTTGGCGCGGATGCCGCTGGATGAAATTCGTAGCTGACGACGTGGTGCAGATAAAGTTGCAATACTTCCTGTGAAAATCAATAAAATTCCATCGGACAAAATTACGGCAGCATTCAGAAAATTATTCTCTATGCACTTTGAGCATACAAAAGTTTCTGGCCTGCCTGATGGCTGGAAAAATCCAACATTGGTAAGAGACCGCGTGGTCATGTATACAAGCATCAAACATGAAATTACAAGAACCCTTAATTGAAACAATACATATCAGCCTGAGAATATGATGGTGCACAAGAAATTACAAGAAAGAACACACTAAGCGCAAGGATGGCGCAGATACGGACTTAGCGTCTAGTGACCGCGTGGTTGCAACTGATGTGGCCATAAAAAAATTTAACATGATAAAACCCTAAAAATTTGCACATACAAAATTAGCCTCAATATTGCTCGTAGCAATTAAGCAGAAATTACAATGGTAAAACCCTTAGCATGGGTTGATGTCCTGATTTACAAAATGTGCGGGCCGCGTGGCCTCTTCGCCATTCTCTCTTCTCATTTCCATTAAAATTCAAAAAGCCACAAGGGTGCAAAATAATTAGTTAGGCGGAAGCATAATGCAAAGGTTAACCGGTATACTGCATGAAACTATAGAAATCTAACTCAGTGTAAAAATATGATGTGCGTACGTGACAGTGTCTTACCTCGCCAGCTCTCCTAGAAAGACTGCCCAGAGGCAGGGGCTGCGTGGACCTACCATGGCTGCCTACGGGGTTCACACAAGCGGAAGTGCTATTCGTGCCGAGCAAAACGTTAATACGTGAAAATAAATGGCACATAATTATTTTTAATACAAAATCATTAAAGCAATTTTAAATCCGAAGTATTGCTATCAAAGAAATGTCTTTTGAAGTTATTCACACCTGAATATCAGTGTCCAGCTCTTCAGTGCAGCGCGCACTTTAAATTTCAAAAACCAACATGTCGCAGTATTATGAAAAGCACATTTTTACCATGAAAGAAAAAGTACATGATGCTGAAATAATTTCCTTTGGAAAGTCCGTGGTTCTGGCGGGCTGTGCGCACTTGCCACCCATGTGTCAGTGAGGACGGTGAGTGCAGTCATGGCCGAGCTGTTGCAGTCTCTTAGTCGGCGTCAACATATACATGTTTCTCGTTGCATGAGTAATCAGGGGACTGTTTGACACATGACGGACTTTAGTGATTGGTCCCTTCACTGGCCCAAAGTGATTTTGGTCTGATGCTAGACTAGACGTGTCCTGGTGGCGTGCGACTTATTCTTTGTGTTAGACGGATGCTTTTCCTGTATACAACTTTGGTCTCATTGGCTGACAACTGGGTACGAAATCTGGTTCTGTTAGGACTGCTCTGCGGGTGACTGTTGGCTCGTGCTGGTATACCTGGACAGCATTTCTCCTGAGGCTGAACTGACGTAGACTCGTCGTGAGACATGCTACGGGTGGTTTCTGAAGTCCAGTGGCTTTCTGCTAACGTAGTTTCTGATTCGTTGGTGTACGATGGACTGGAGGAGTCAGGTTCCCCACTGAGCAATGGGGGGTTCCTTCCGCGGGTACCGTCGGTGCTGTACAGTATGGCGTGAATTATTGGGTGTTACCCTTCAGTTATCTTAGTTGGTGTCTTTAAGATAGTTGGTGGAGCTGGAGCGGTGAGCCGACGGAGAACTGCAGCTTGCTCTCATGGATTAAGTAGCTCAATCCCATCAGGAAGGGATTTAAGTCCCCAGGGAGATTTATAGGCAGCCCTTGCCTGTTTCACCCTCTTTTGAATACCGCCAGTGTGGGTAAATTACATTAGGATAAATACCTAGGATCAGACCTGGTAGTAGTGAGGCAGTTGATGTGTAGCATGTGGACAGTGTAGGTGCTGGGTCCGCTGACCACGTAGTGACTCGCTCTCAAACTCCAGCACCGGAGTGAAGATTTAGTTGAGCTGCGTAATGTCAACAGTGGTCCTAACATGGCGTAGTCCTAGTAGGATTGGTCTTCCCAAACCCAGAAAGTTGCCTTTCTTGGCACCACTAGTGGGCGATAAGAAAGGCAATCTCTGAGCTGACAAGCCGAAGGAGTGTGTCCGTAGTGTCGTGGCTCTGCCGTTCACTACACTAGGTGCAGAGAAAGGGTCGTCTTCCAACTCTGGTGCAGTGAGTGCCCCAGAGGTGCTGGGCCCCCAGACCCGAGGAAGTACCCCTCTCTGCATCACGAGTGCGCAATGAGATGGGCACACCCTAGACTTGGAGTCCAACTCCCAAGGAGTGATATCCTAGTGTCGGGCCTCAACCGTTCACTATACTAGTGCTCTGAATGGGTGGCTGTCCAAGGTGGTTCTATATGTTGTATGAGGTGTCACTACGGGAAGAATAAAACCCTGGGCTGATGTCAATGGGGAAAGGATACTAGGATACAGAAGTGATGTTCGAAAATAAGAGAACCAATGTTTATTCCTTTTTACGAAAATAAACAAGGATGGTGAAGGTACTACCTTCTATCCCCTAGGGCTTGCAGAAGGTAAACACCCTACGAGAAGCAGGTGGAGGTGACCTACACAATGCTAGAGGACAGGCAGATTAACAAAACAGTTAACAGACTTGGCTTTGCCTTGCTCTACTCTGCTCGTCCAGAAGGGACCAATACGTGTCTAAGTGTACATCTTGATGACGTAGGATCTTTGGTTAAAGTTGGTACGAGAGAGGAATCTTCGGCCCTACGAGAGCCGCGGCGAAGAGTTGAGGAGAGAGGTTTAGACCTTCAGCACCATGAGAGTGCGCGATGAAGGCCCAAGGTAGGAGACAGATGTCAATTACTTGAAGACTTGTTACGAGCCCTTGTGTGACCTGCTATTTATACTCCTCCATCCAGTTGTCCTTTCTTCTCTGGCATAGGGGGTTGTCTTGAAGAGGGGGTAGCAGGTGCAAAGTGCATGCCGTAGATCCTCTGTGCGAGTGATGTCAGAGGTCGTCGTAGGATCCAGGTTTCCTGCCTCGGAGCTAGTAGTGGCATCTGGCGGTGTGCTGCTGTACTCTGTGAATCTCTTTGCATGACTTGGTGGCTTGGCCGTTGAGTAATTGTAACAGGCGTGGAGCATCTGTCATTTGCCTTAGTATGTACAACACTCTCTGGCATCTCGCTGGTGGTGGTGGCAAATCAAACTCCATTTCAAGTGCCCCATGTTTGCACTGATGAGTAGACGTTTATTAATAATAGTTGAAAAGACATGTGTCAATTTGCTCCTTCTCTTCTTTCGGCATTGACTCATTTGGTGTGAAAGAACAATGAAAGAATGAAATTATGCAAAGGGAATCAAGAAAAATTTTCTCTCTCTACATTGGCTTCTGTAATGGTGCTGGGTCTGTACCAGAATCGCAGTGTTCCCACCACTTCTATGGCATGTTGGCAGGCTGCTCTCGGCGGGTGGCAGCACTGATTCCTTCTAGAGATAGTGTAGTCAGCTAGACAATACTGTCACTCTCGGTTGTATGGTGCGTGTTCCTCCTCTCTCTCATTCGTAGCTGGGCCGGCTGCATGAGGATGCCTGGTATCTTCATTCCATGTAATGTGTGTCTCGCGAGGAGTTTCCAGAGTCTGTGATATGCGGGGCTTCCTTGATTAATGTGTACCGACCTACACTAACAGCTGTAAGGCTTGGTTACGTACATATGGCTTGAGATTAAACCAGTGGAAAGAAGCAAGAAATATTGGCCGGCACACAGAATAAAATGTGACCCTTGGTAAGTAATTGCATTTAAAATATACAGTAAAATAGAAATAAAATTTTGCCCAAAGCCTTACTTGCAAAGGCGTGTGTTTCTAACTAACTGCTGTAGCCGCCTGGTGCGGAAATAGTCGACCACTGTCTTTGGTCTCTCAATCTTACGCACAGCAGAAGCTTCACATTGCAAAAGTTACGGAGATTTGTCAGCCGAGACCTTCCGTCATCTCGTCTGAGCACTAAGCTTGGGGAGTGCGATTTTGATGGCAAACAGGTATTTGACTATTTACAAAATCCTTTCTCACCATCATACATCGATATAGAGAAGATATACACATAATACAATACCCTTCATCAAATAATGCACTCAGAACAATGTTACATATTCTAAAAGAAGGAAGATTTACATCACAACGTTCTTGATGTCTTGTTAAATTGTCTCTCGTTTTTGAAAAAGAATATTTGCGTTACTACTATTACAATACCCTTGGCACACAACACAACACATCTGCATATTCAGAGGCAAAAAATTAATTTCACAACTTTCTTATTGGCTTGTTAAACTGTCTTTCATTTGTGAAACTTTAGGAACTTTGCCATATTTAGTTACAAATGAGACACACAGTTTAAAAACATTATGAAAACATTTTTAACAACATTCTGTAAAATTGCATTAACAGCAAACTTGACTTTAAATAAATAACATTATTTACAACAATATGCTTTACTTTAAAACGTGAACATAGCCATCGTTAGGAAGACTTTTGCTGCTTTCGTAAAGGGGCTGATGTAGGGCAATTAACTTCTTCAACTCACATACCCTACTGGAAAATAATACGCCTTTTTCAAATTAGCAGTGGTTTTATATGATGCACTCACTCACTATTCTTTTTTTTTATCATTTATTGACTTATCACATACAATGAGTACATCCACATTGAACGATAGCTTTCTGACTGCTAAAAAAAAACATTGGTTGTGTGTAGCACATCACTCTCATTTTTGGCATCTTCTTTGGCCTTCCCCATTTCCTCAGGGCAGTGTGTAGTGAGTAAGGCCAGGTGAACCTGACGGTTGTCCTCCAGGGGGCTTCTTGGTACTGGCCTGGCACTGAGTCCGCTTGGTAGGCGAGTGGTGGCTGCAGTCTCTGGGCCGGTTGGGGCTGCGTCGTGGGTTCACCCTCGGCCGTGGTCCGAGACAGACCGACAGGCGCTCGAGGATGATCGGCTACCCTGGTTTCTGGAACAGTTGCCAGGGGCAGTGGTTCTGATGGTACTACTGCCCTCCTGGCTGGCTGGATTGATTTGGGTGCTCGGCAGGCGGCCTCCCTCCGCGTTGGTTGGATTTTGGCCCCGGGTGTCGGCCTCGGCAGAATGCGACACCGAGACTTCAGCGACTATCTGGGGCAGGTTTTGTGGCAGGTTTTCTTCTGCTGTCCCTCCGTGTCCCTCCGGCTGAAGGAGGATGTGCTTCCATCCGTTCAGGTAGGCAAGCCGCAACTTCACCCGTGGGGGAAGGGAAACACTTGGGTTTCAAGGGCCTTGGTGGCTTCGTGCGGGAAAGCCAGACAGTTGGTTGCTTCCGCGCGCTGTCTAGTTATGGCGTGGCCTAGGGTACCAGCTAAATTAAGGATTTCAGAGGGGCCTGGTCTGGGCTGGTACTTCTGTTTCGGTCCCCCTCGAAGATGGTGTCATTTCTGATGTGGTCATGACGTTAGTCTGCATTCCCGGTTTCTCCCCGGTTTGGCTGGTTGGGGCCGGCGATACTAGGTTTGCCCTTCGTGGGTTGAGCTTTTCGGGTGTCACCAGTGCGCTGACCCCTTATTCTCTGCCCCCTTTTGCCACCGGACTCGGAGGTGCCCGTGTCGGTTGAGTTTGCCAATCCAGCGGGCTGTGCCAGAGTATATCACTGGCTCTAAGTGTCCATCCCCCTCGTCGGGCTTCTATTTTCCACTTGAATTCAATGTGGGTAGACGGCAGCAGTGATCGTCACATCTGGTTGCTTGGTCGAAGAAAGCCGTGCTTGCGGGGCAGCCATTGTAGGGGTTTTTTACACGGCGTCCGGCGCTTCCGTTGTGGTTGAGGTGGTAGCGTCTGTTAGGGTCGGTGGCTTCTCGGAGCGGAAGCCGCACGTGACGTCAGGCTTTTTGGGCATGGCTTAAGGTCACATCACTGCTTGATTGCCAGGGGATTACGCAACACTTTTCTTTCCCTCTGATGTGCAGCTGGCATTGCTCACAGACCACCACGCACTTTTGGAGCCAGGGCTGCTCCAAAATAACAGCTTCTCCCATTTCAGGTGACACTAAAAACTTACCATGGGTGGTCATTTCGTGGATGTATACGGGTAGTATTATTCTGCCTTTGATTAGTAATAGGTGGTCATTCTGTGTCATCTGTACTCTGCCCATTTTTTGGGCGTGAGCAGGTTGCTGAGGATAAAATTCCCAGTGACTGCGGTGTCAATCACAGCTGCGGGGAGACTGCGGAAGGTTGGGTCCCTCGATTAATGTTTATAATCTGATGTTGGACTCGGCTTTCTTTCACCCTTTGTTTCCGGTGGGGTCTGCCCTTTTACTGTGCTGATCCCGGCATTTCCCACCTGTGAAGATCCCTACTGCTGGGGTGCCTTGGGTTGCAGACCGCTAGTTGCTTTTCTTTTTACCGTGTGGTCGCATGAAAACTGCCGCTTTGTGCAGTCTTTGTGAAAGTGATACTCTAGGCAATACCAGCATTTCTGATGCGTGGGTGAGGTGCTGGAAGGGGATGGGCATGACCTTGTCTCCTTCCCTTCTCCCGGCACCTTCTTGGCAGGTGTACTGTCTCTCAGTTGTGGTTAGCTGTTGTCAGTACCCCACTGACAGGTCACACTACCGGCTGTGGGCTGTAGCGTGTGGGTGGCTTGGCCTGAAGAAGGAGTGGCATGTACCACCAAGCTGGGTTGAAGTTGCTGGCTGCAGAGCGTAGTCAGTGTAACCCCACCAGCTGACGTCAGGCTTTCTGTGGCAGCAGGGTCTGCAGTCTCCTATCAGGCTGAAACTGTAGTCTGTGTAGCAGAGTGGTGTGCTGTGGCGGCAGGCTAAGGCTCTCGTTCTCGCCATTGTAGTGTAGTCTTTGGCTCTGCGGCTGTGTCGGTAGACGCTCAACTGCAGGTCTGGAGTGGGAAGGTGTTGCGTCCTCCGGCTGACATACTGATTCCATGAGACGTCCATCTCATAGGGCACTCTCAGATCTGTGGGAACTTCCCAAAACAGTATTAGTAACAGGTATACTTGGACTAACTACAGGAACATCAATAACGAAATCCCCGGGAGTTGCCCCCTCTGGTTTACCTGGTCTTACACTTGAAATGAAACCATCTACTAGTGGTAACTCCAGGTACTCAAACAGTATAGCCTCCTCTCTAGGTGCGGGCTGTGTTGCTGGAGCAGGGGTGGTGAGTAGGCCCATCAAAGGTGGCAGGTCCTCGTGGGCGCTGGTTGCTCTGAGTGTCGTCCTGGACTGAGACTGCATTCGCTCTGCAGGTGCTGCTCAGTCGACATTCTTCGTTAAAGATTCCTTGCAGGCGGTGGATACGGGTGCAGGCATAGCAGTTCGTCATGATGTAGATGTGGCTGTTGATTGGGCGACACTTGCTAGCTCACAGTTGCTGTTGGCTGGTCTTCCTTGCTTCTCTAAGATGATACTTTTATCAAAGATGTCCTTGGGTTTGTCAGGTGAGCAAACTTCTTCTAAACTCTGTGGGAGTGGACGGTACAATCCTTGCATTGCGCAGTGGGTTGCCCTGTTCCCAACTGATTCAAAGGAGTGTTTGAGTTACCAGGGGTGCACCTTCGACTACTCTGGCTACAGGGAATTGAGCTTCGTCCTGACCAGTAGTCACGTCAGATTCTCTCTTATCTGCTTCAGAGACTTCTGAAGGTTTCTCTTGGGTGTCGTACTTAGTAGGGGCCGAGGCGTAAGGATGTATCTGACCTCTGATAACTTTCCTTATTCTGCTGCGGGAATCTTCAACCCAGTAGCTGTTTTCCTGATGTCCAATAACTTTATGTAGGCATTCCCACTTGCCCACCAATCCTGCGCTGAACTTATTTCCACCTTTGCTCAGTGGATGGCTTCGTAGCAGGACGGTTTCTCCCATTGTAAAAGCTTGTATGCCAGTGCGAGGGTGTGGCTATTTCCGCTTGATGTTGGTGTCCTGTTCGTCCCGTGCTTTATCAAAGCGTCATTCAGCAGCGTGGCGTACCTCCTCAGAAGTGGGCATTGAGGTGGGGGAGTGTTCCCACTGCCATTCCCTTGGTTGACGTAACGTATGTCCGAAGAGCAATTGACTTGGGCTGGAAGCAGTAGTCTCATTAGTTCTTCGTCTTTGAGCGAAGAGAATTTTTGGCAAGTGACGGACCCAGTACTGGTGTTCTTCCTCAACATGGAGCCGTAGACATTTCTTGTGCTCCTGGTTTCAAAGCTCGGTTAGAATAGCCTTTGGGTGGTAGGGCGGCGGCTTCCAGGTTTCCACTCCCCAATCTTGACAAGCTTTATACAACGTGGTGCTAGTAAACTGGGTCCCGTTGTCCGACAATATACTTTGGGGATACCCCCCAGCATGGAAGTATCTCTTGGTTAAACTCACGGATTATATGCGGTGTTTCCTGACCAACGAGAAAACATGTCCGTAATGATGAGCAGGAGCGGTTCGCTCGAGTACTTGTGGGATATGGCCCCATTAAATCGACACCGATTTGGTTCCATGGCACGTAAGGTTTGCATGGTTTGGCAGTGTTCCGTCTGACAGGATAGCTCTTGTGTTGGCAACACTTAGAACATTGCCTGATGTGCCGACGAGCATCACAACTGATTCTATCCCAGATGATTCTGATGCTTATGGTGGCTAAAGTTTCTTGGGTTTTCCTGGATGCCCTGTGTCTGGATGATCGTGATAATGACGGCGCTCGTAGAGCTTGGGGAATCTAGATTTTCCAAGGTAAGTTAGGTTGGCGGGTCGTGGACCATACGTGTTCACACATTTCGTAGCGCTGAGGATATTGTTGTAGCAACGTCTGGATGTCAGGATCAAGCTGTTGATGACCTTCTATCTGATGGGTCAGTTGCAGCTGAAGTAGGCATATTTGTTCCTCCGACGATGTGCGAGACTCTTCCAGAGGAAATATCCGTGCTATGTCTTCATCCGGCTTTGCCTATTCCTGTTGTCTAGGCTGGCGAGATAGGGTGTCGGGTAGGTCGTTCTGCTTCCCAGGGCAATGTTGAACCTCAAAGTCGAATTCAGACAATAACAAGTCCCAACTTTGCCTTTTTATGCTTGGCTTCCCTAAGCCATTTCAGGGTTTTGTTGTCTGTTCGAAGGATGAAATGGTTTCCTTCCGGTTGGTACCTGAACTTATGAATTGCCCCTAAAATCGGTGGGGTTTAACCTTGTACTGGTGTACGTGATGACCAAAGGTTGTTGGTTGTTGTCCTCTTGATACAAAACTGCTCCGAGTCCTGTCTGACGTGCGTCTGTCTATAATATTAGAGGGCCTCTCCTTGTTGGCGATGACCCAAGTATCCCATTAGAACTTTGACTGACATCAACCGCTGGAAGGTACTGACATCAACCGCTGGAAGGTGGCCAGTGCGTTCTTCAGTCCAAACTGCATTACTTGGAACTCCTTCAGGTGAGGTCAAAGCAGTATACGGGTGACTATCTGGGTGTACGGAGATCTGCCAGTGGTCAGTTTGCATGTCGAGGGTGCTCAAGATGCTACCTTCGCTGATGTCTCTGTGTGTGAGCTAGATCAAGAGCAGGTTGGGGAGTAGGCAGTGTTACATCATTAAGGCCCTTGTAGTTTACGCAAAAGTGTAGCTACCCATTCTTGGGTACAAGCACAACATGCGAGTTGTACTATGATGTCGAAGGATCTGACGCTGTCTGGTAAGACATAAGACGAACAATGACACAAATTACTTACGGTGGGTGGGCGCCAGCTGTGTTTCCGAGTCACCATACTGTGAGACTCAGGGTTCTCAGGGATGCTGTGGGTTCTGTGTGTCCGTCTCACTGGAGCGTCCTTACAAAACACTCGTCAATACTAAACAACTTTATCACTGAAAATAGGCAGGTATTTGCTGTACTGATGCTACAAGTAAACACACAGATTTGCACTGCAGACATACCATTTATTGCTCTTCCATTACAAAGTCGTGCTAAAATGAATTAGTGATTTTAGAACTCTGACGTGTCTAGTGAATTCCATTGGGCTAGTACCACTGGCTCGTACCACTAGCTCGTAATTACTCTAGTGCATTCCTAGGTGGATGACTTCTCCGGGGTGTTTGAAAATACAGCCCCCACAAGGAAAGAGATCTACAGCCACTAGGGTGGACTGCAGATTTTCCTAGAGACAGGACACGGAGAATTATGAAATGAGCAGTGGACACGTGTGATTATTTGGCATCGATAATGTGGGCGTGTCTCCCAGCACGTAGTGAGCATGGTGACGGCCTTTACACATAGCCGGCTAGGACGGAAATAATGTCACAGTACAAATTACACAAAGACACAAATAAAGATGAGACTGTATGGGACACGACATGAATGGTCACAACAAACACGCAGATGCGTGAAAGTATATTTAGGTGGCGCGTATGCTGCTGGATACACTATGTAGCGGACCATGTGGTGCAAGTGTAATTGCAATAGTTTTCAGAAAATTCAGCAAATTGTCATTAGACAAAGTGGTAATGGTATTGGGAAAATTATTCCCGTGAAGATCTAGGCATTGATAGTCTTGTAGCACGCCTGATGGCGGGAAAATCAAACATGAGAAAGAGACAGTGTGGTCATACATACAAAGCATCAATCAAATGAAAATACGCTGAACCCTGAATAAAACATTACATACAACCCTGGAATTAATTATGGCGTACATGATATTGCACAAATAAACCCTTAAAGCTCATAGATGGTGCAGATACGGACTTGGCGGCTGTTAACTACGTGGTCGCGAATGATGTGGCCGTAAAACAATTTAACATGACAAATCCCTAAAATACACACATAGAAATAAAGCCCTTAATATTGCAGAATGTCCTTAATATTACAGAAATTACACTGAAACACCTTTCACATAGGCGGATGGTGCCTGATTTCGAAGTTGTGCGAGCCGTGTGGCCTCTCAGACATCTTTCCTCCTTCCTCGATTAAAGTTAAAAAGCCACAAGGGTGCAAATTATTAGGTCAAGCAAAAGCATAATGCTGGAGAATGTCTGGCAAAATGTATGCAAGGCAAAGGTTAACCGGTATACTAAACGTGAGCTATGGTAATCTACATCAGTGAAAAAGTTTGAAGTGCGTACATGACAGCGTCTTACCTCGCCAGCTCTCCTCGACGGACTGCACAGAGGCAGGGGTCGCTTGGACCTACCATGACTGCCTACAGGGTTCACACAAGCGGAAGTGCTATGCACGCATAGTAAAACTTTTAATATTGAAAAGAAATAAATTGCATACATGATCATATTAGACTTTTAAATTGTGAATTTTCTGTGTTCGTTAATTGTTCTTTTAGGTAGAAGGCGTTTACGCCGGAATAATAATGTCGATATTCTTGATGCTGTGCACATTGTGAATTTTAACCAAACATTATACAACATTTTTGGAACATACGTATTTAACATTTAAAACACTTGGATCCTGAAATCAATCAAAAGACATGCTTAGCAGTTTAAATAAATATCCTGTTACAGGAAAGTCCAGGTTATGGCCGTTTCGCGCACGTTGCTGTCCACGTGTCACGTGAGTGGTGAGTGCCATCATTGTCTTGACATGGCTGGCTGTTAGCCGGCGTCAGATCAATGTTCCCTTGACGTTTCATTTCGTCGATCTGCTCTATAATAATGCGCCATTGTCTTGCGGAGACTCTGTATGGCTTATTATTAATGGGGTTGTTATCACTGAGAAGAATCTCATCCTGGATAGTATGGGTCTGTCGTAGATTCCTATTAGTGTCAAAGGCTGAGTCATGCTTGTCTAATACCTCTTTTAATTATGCGAATTGTTTAGGGGCCAAGTTGTGCTGGATTTCTTTGGTGTTGATCGCTGTATTTCACGTGGTTCAGTTGGGGATTCCCAATTCAGGGTGACTCGGTGGTCGATGCCCAAGTAGAACTTATGTTTCCCATGATCCATGATCCATGATACATTGTTGGCAACTGAGCCATAGATGCCCTAGGGTAACGTTGTCTTCGATGTCTGGGGGGACGAAGTCCGCTTCTGTCTTCATGTGTACGTTGATAATCAGGTTAATTTGTCCATCAAATTGAAGGATGCAGTCAGATCTTGCCATTTTAACAGCGGTTACCTTCCCGTTTCAATTCACCGTGTTGATGTGGCAGTAGCAACTCTCGTTGAAAACTATAAAAGTCAGATGTTTTAACTTAGTACTACTATATATGTACTGAGTTTGGTGAAATTCGGTTTACACATTCAAAAATTGTCACATATAGATAGACACACAGACAGAAAAGTAATCTCATAAGCTTTTCTTTTCTTCATAAATTAGGCTAAAATGTTATGCTCTGTGGAGCATGTAACTCAAAAGACGTATGAAATGCACAAATTGTGAATTTGAGGAATTTCGTTAAAGCTTCCACAAATTGCTAAAGTGGGTTTATGAGCGTGAGACACAAAAGGTGGAACAGAATTTTTTGTGCTTTGTGTAGAAAATTGATTCCAGCATGTTTGTAACATTGAATGTTGCTTAAAATTTTCGTGCAAATGGTGCACAGTATCTAGGTAGGAGGATTTCCTAATTTGAGGTGTTTATAGTAAAAATAAATGTAATGTAGTGACTAGTTTTAAGTAGAAACATGTAAAGGTGCGTGAAGTGGTGATAGATTTGTAGATGACTCTTTGTGGGTTTGCTCTTAAGTATTGTCTAAATATTTTAGAAAACATGCTGCACTAAATGGTGATCTATTATCGTGGATATTGAAATACCTAGTAGGTAGGAGAATTCAGAACCATTGTTCTCACAATATTCCTGTTATGTGATGAGTCCCAATGCTGAAAATTTACTTTTAAGCTCACTTAATATGTTCAAAAATCACATTTATTGTGAGAAATTTTGTAGTTTAAAGAAAGCATGATTTTTCTATGAATGAAAATTGTTACCTAATTAGTGTTCTTTAACTATGCACTACAATTGCCTATTTTTCAATAGGGATGTCATTGAACTTAAATAGTTATGCTATCTTGAAAAATAGTCTTGCTGTAAAATTATTAAATGTATTCATTGCAACGTGATCTTCAGTGCAGATAATGTACATTTGTTTTGATTGTTTGATAGTCCTATGTGAATCTTCATTACTGGTCAAAAACTATAAATGTCTTGCTTTAAAATTTCATGTTTAAAAGTTGTTTACAAAGTTAATTTTTGATTGGACTTTGAAAAGGTGAAAATGCTTTTGCCAATAATATATGGAGGTGACCTCTGTGTCTAGTGTTGACGAGGTTGCCATTGGACTGTGTACATCGCAGCCTTCGAAGTTGACGATTGGAAATCACAGCTCAATTTTGTTCAATCGGTAGAGACATGAAACTTAAAAGGTGCCATGTTAAAATTACTAGAAATAAAACATTCATGTCTCGGATTAGTTTTTCATTTTTATTTTAAATTCCAAATGACAGGTACATAATCTTTCAATAATGCAGAATCACTGTCAGTTGGACAACCAAAGCAGAACAGTGCCGCAGTAGTTCACTTATTGACGTCACTCCCAAAACTCACATTGCGAGAGAAATCTAAGAGTACGTCCCATGCTCGACATACTCCTTTCACTGCTTGTAGTAAACTGTTAGCGGGCAATAGGCACTTGGAAATCACATTGCCTCATGCCTCCCCCACTCTTTGAACCTGGGTGCCAAAAACATGACCAAATAAGGGCATGGCTTGGCTCCTAAAATCCCTCCCACGCCATGCCGAACTGCATCACAATTAAAAATGATCAAACTTCTAGATCATTCTCGAAGGAAAAGATGTTTACGAAAGTGGTAAAAGCTATTATCTCTGCATGCTGGCGCAACCTGACGACAACTTCAGAAAAAGCAAGCGCATGATAGATAAACCCTTGAACATGGCTAAAACTTCAAATACTGATAAGATATTACACTTCCTCGCAAAACGAAAGAAAATTAACCAAATGTCCCATTTAATTATTATAAATAATATACAGTGTTACAACCACCTTGAATAAACTGTGGATGTGTGCGTCATTTTTAAGAATTGAATGTTGTTTAAATCTGTACACAAGTTGCCTACCCTCATAGCCTTGTACAATAAATGCCTAGTTAAATAAAAAAATAAAGAATGCTATGGTCTTGGCTTCTGGGTTGTAGTCTCATCACTGTCGTGTTTTGACCTAGGGGCCTTCTGCCTGTATGTACCTTAGGCTGTGCAGGGGTGGTTCCTAATAGGCTGGGGCTCTTTACTGATTCCTGGTTGAAATATCCAGCTGCTATGTTGTTCGAGATGTTGGGACGAAATACGACGGTGATGTGGATATGTACAACCCAGGGGTCAAGAAGATCCATTTAGTGGCTGTGAAAGATTACGGACCATATTAGAATGAATTATACATATGACTATGAAGAAGTGTGCAAATGAGCCAGTGTGTTGGTTACAGGGTGATGGTCGATGATGATCCGGCAGCACAATG
This sequence comes from Dryococelus australis, assembly GCA_029891345.1. Lineage (NCBI taxonomy): Eukaryota > Metazoa > Arthropoda > Insecta > Phasmatodea > Phasmatidae > Dryococelus > Dryococelus australis. The sequence continues at coordinate 5,833,585 of CM057008.1, forward strand.
AAGTTATGGTGAAGCCGCAAAGTAATGTGCGCTGGCGGCAATGGATACCCCTGGCCACACAGCAAGTGAGTGTAAACACTTTTCTATCATTAGTGTCTAGTCACCAGTTATTTTACATTTTATGTTATGTCTTTGTTAATTTGCCTAGTGATTGGGCAGTACAGTTATTTTGTTTGCGAAAGTCCAGGGCCCTATTCTGTTACTTTAGCATGCTTAAAGATACTCGCTGCGAACATCACAGTGACGCATGATGTTTTTTCAACCTATTTAAATGGACTTCACCTCATCAGTGCGAACTTCCTGCCACACCCAATGGAGTTTGATTGACAGTACAATCTTCCAGGTGGCAAGAAATTGTACTGTTTACTCAACGTAAAAGATGCACGCTCATATCCCGAAGAATAAATGAGCTACAGGTTGAGCTGGTGACATAATTCAAGGCCACCTAGTACTATAGTGCGCCGAGGGATGGCACTAGTAGTATTGATCACCGACCTAGCAACAGCTGGAACTTTGGCCGGTGACTTCACATGTTTGAGGCTGTCACGCCACCACCCGGACAAGGGCTAGCTGGGAGAAATAAATACAGGTGCACAGCCCTTGCAACGTCAGTCTATGTTTCTTCACCGCACTGTACGGTGTCGAAGGAACCGTCAGCAGCAGCTCGCTCCACCATCTTGTGTGCTGGGGCTATCTTCTACCACCCACGTCTCCCACATCTTCGCCCAAGCCTTCGTAGATGCCTCTGCACCTCGCAGACTACCTACAGGAGCTCCCTTCATGTAAGTCGTCAAACACTTCACACTTTTGTTCGCTTCAGGAAATCCAGGTTGCTTCAGGACAACACGTAGCTTTAGTTAAGTCAAGTTCAGTGGCGTGTAGTGAGTATTTTTTACAGGGTAAGCAATATAATAGCCATACATATTTAAGTGTGTTTTAGATAACATTTGCTAGTGCCGGGCTGTGGTTCCATTTTTAATTTCTACTAACAAACGCAACTTCCAACTTTGTTTACCGTCCACATGTATTTACAGTTTTATAATATCTAACATTAGTTATAAAAACAGAAACTAAATGAATGTAATAATAATAATTAAACTGACTGTTATTTAGAGAGCATATTACAAATGATAAGAAAACTCCCGTTTTCCCAAACACTTCATCCATTTTCCAAGGAAAAATGAGGACAGGAGGATGAAAACAGAACGACTGCTTCCCTACCAAAGGAAAGCGGCAAGGTAACTCGCTTGCTAGTTCGACTCATCGCTAGTTGCTCCCATTTGTGGAAATAAATACTAGATAGCAGCACTGTTAATGTACAGTACGGAAGTTACGAAAACTGTGTTTCTCGAATTGGAAATGGGAAACTGAGAATTAAATGTGTTTAATTTTAAAGTTAAGGCGGAAGCTATAAAGCGTCAAACATTTCCAATATGTATAGGGTAAGCATTGCTTACCTTGCGTCTATGGAATAAACGTCACTGGTCGAGTTGTTCGTATAACCACTTAGCCTTCCTACCTTGCCAGTTTTAGAGCCAGGTCACCTTCCTCTGTTTACCATAGCCAGCTTCCGTTCAACTCTTGTTTGATTGGAGGTAGTACAAACCACCATGTTTATTTCCTTTCAGGAATAAATATGATTTAATCCAACGTAGAATATTATTCCCAGTATTGCTTGCACCTTTCCTAGTTGACATTTGGTCTGTCAAGACACGCAAGACTCTGCGGAATATTTTCTGAACCCAGTTTTCCGAACCTCGTGCAGGAGTGCCAGTTTCACTTCAGGGCTACTCGTACGTCGAAACACACCCATAAGATGGCCACCTGTTCTATAAACCCCGGTGTATAGTAAGGTAGAGCCACAATCACTAGGAATTCAAACCTCTTGGCGGCTAGACATTCAGTCCAGGTTATACTCTGTCCATCGCGCTTTTGGTGCCGGAGGGAGTATCTGCTTGTGTCTTGAGGGCCTGGCCCATTGGGGGCCACACCCATGTGTTGTGGTCATCAGCCATTGTGAAACCCAATGCTGTGGTGCTGGACACGGGGATAGGGGGCAGTCCTGGTCTGTCAATTATGAAATGTGGAAGTACACCTAAATAGGGACAAATGTCACCTGCTCTACCTTTGCAGGGCTGATAGTAGAAATCTTTATCCTCTTGTCCTACTCCCATCAGAGTAGTATTCAAATGAGGGATAAAAAGTCTGCTACTACCTCCAAGTACAAAAAAGGGCTTAAGCCACACAGCCAGTCCTCTATACTGGTCAGGCTCCTGTTCCACGCTAAGTAAATAGTCAACCTCACCTGGTGTGTATGCTCTCTCACCCACCAAAACCACTTGGGCCATGATGAGCCTCATTTGTTAAAAAGATGTTACGCATCAACAGTATGTCACATGTTAAAGTTAATTAATATGGTTAATTTTGAATTAAAAATAGTATTTGTTTGTTAATAGATTCCTGAATGAATTTTATACTTTAAAATTTTCCTTTTCTTCATGACAATAGTTTCCAGATAGTCCTAGTTCATTTTGAACTTGATGCAATACCAGCACTAAACCAGGGGCCAAGCCCATTATCTACATCGTAGTTATGTCAGAGGTATTAGTAACAAATAACGTATTCTTTTTAAATTTATTCCAGACACGGTATATATTTTATTTGTGTGGAAGTATAATACAATCTAATACAGTACTTTCTCCTCCTGGAAGAATTTTAATTTTTTTTTTCTGGAGTGTATTTGTTTGAAATAACCTTATTACAGTAGCCATTTTACTTCCACTGTTGTCCATAAAGACACCTTGTTGGCCTGTCTGTATAGAAATGCAGTTATGAAGGATTCTGAAGACAGTCATGGCGACATTTGGCGTTACAGAATACAGTTTAACCTTTACAGATTGTTACGCGGGTAATGTCTTTCTGTAACGACAGTAAAAAGTTACAGACAGGGCCCATGTGCATAGTAGTTGAAATACAGAAGGTGCTTTTTTCTATAAAGTATATAATTTTCAAGTGGAGTTTCAGTGGCTAACGGGACTGTGGTGTTACAGTTGTCAGACCACAATCCTCACATCAAAGCACACTGAGTACGATTCCCTGTTGTGGTACGCCTGGATTTTCACATCTGGGAAACATGGTGGATGTTGCCATTGGCCAGGTGGATTTTCTTGGAGTACATATGTATGTTTCCTTCATCTCCTAATTGTGTCGCTGTTGGATACTTGTTTTATTTCACTAACATTGACTGTAAAGACAGTAGCTTTGAAGCACTGCCCGAATCTCCCACTTCACTTCTCATCTAGGTTGAGTAGCTAGAGCAGTCACCTCCCACCAAGCAAACCGGGTTTTATTCTGGGTGGGGTCACTCCTTGATTCTTGTATGTGGGAATTGTTCTGGATAATCCATTGGTTGGTAGTCTCTTTGGCATCTCCCATTTCCCTTGCGCTTGCATTCTGGTGCTGCTCCATATCCACCTCGTTCCACTCCACTTGAGCAGTTAACTTGCCGGCCTCCCACCATGCTGAGCAGGGTTTGAATTCCAGTGTGGTTGCTCCTGGATTTTAACATGGAGTAAACATGGTGTACTTGTAGGTGGGTGTTCCGAGTACATCAGTTTCACTCACCATTCCATCTGTGCCTCTTATCATGTTGGGGCAGCGGTGACTGAGTGGTTAGCCTGCTCACCTCCAACCAATGTGAACTGGGTTTTATCCCTGGCGCGTCACTCCTGGATTTTTGCATGTGGGAATCATGCCGCACGATGCCACAGGTTGGCGGGTTTTTCCGGTGATCTCCCATTTCCCTCGCACTTTATTCTGATGCTGCGTCATACTCACTCATATTACCCTCATCAGCTCTCAAGTCCTCTCTGTTAAGAGCCGCCCAAACTTATTCACTTGCTCTTATCACATTCATTTTTGTGTGTCGTTGGTGTGTTAGGTGCATCCTAGCTGCGGCCTCCCTGGCCTGTCAACCTTCTCTCACGTGGGAACTCCATGTACAGTCATAATTTTTTATTAGATTTTAAAGTATTGTTTTGTGTTTTGGCTGGACTATTTTTGTGTAAAGTAACTGTTTTTTTTTCCAGCAGTACATAGGGCTGCAGTGATGCATGTGGTTGTCAGATTACTTGCTCCCCACATGAGAGACGAACTGGGTTTGATTCCTGGCAGGGTCACCCAAATTTTTGCATGTGGGTTGTCAGGTTTTCTTGGAGCACTTCCGTTTTCCCTTCTTGCATTCTGCTACTGTCACATTCTCACCTCATTTCACCTGCTCAAGCATTCATTCAAGACCTTTTTGTAAAGTGTCAACCTAAACCTCTCAATTCTATGTGTAGATGACTAAGTATTTTAAGTTTGGTTTGCTTGTATGCCCTGACAGTTGCGGCTGCATAGTCTGGTGCAAATAATAGCTTACAACGTGGAGGCAGGGAAGAGGACAGAGTATGAAACATTGGCATGTAGGCCCAGCAAGGCCAAGTGTGATTCTGTGAAGACATTGTTCTATTACACTCTGCATACGACCACCATGTCTGCTCCATTTTACACCAGCGAGAAGATAGAGAACTGCAACCCCAAGTGGGCAGAAGTCGAGATGACCGATGTTGTCGGTTCCATCAATGGTAGGTTGGTCTAATTGTTTAATTCTAGAGGTGATCAGAATATTTGAAATGTTCGTTACAAATATTGTAATAGAAGAATTTTTGGGCTTCTCAGGGGACCGGGAAAAAGTGAACATTCAGTCACATTGCATGTCCACTCTGCACGTGTGCTTTATTTACTTTCTAATATAGCATACTGTGTGTTTTATAATACGTAAGCTATTTGTAGTGTAGTGTCTACATATTAGTTCATGTGCACTTTTAAGGTTGCTTTTCAGCACCCCAGTATGAGTTTAATCTTTTTTCATTTAGTTTTTCATGTGCTTATTTTTGTGACATAAAAAAGGACTAAAATGAATGTGTTTACATTTTACACATAAAAATTCTATTAGGTCTATTCAATTAGAAGGGTTACAAAGACATGCACCACATGTTTGTCTTAGAGTGCCACCTACCTGCTGATTGCATTGCGTAGCAAAGTGTTTTGTTACGAAGCCACTAAATGTTTTGCCATTATACTGATTTATGAAATAAAACACGTCGCACAAGTGATTAATAATACTCTCGATATATCACGCACATTATAGATGCTATTTCCAAGCCCTCGGACATAGCTAACAACCTGATTTTTCACACTGCTGTGTTTGGTAATACACTGGTTAGACGCATGTGAAACTATTATAGGGATCTGCAATGAATTTTTCTGCAGACTTCCCAGCAATAAAATGTGGTCACCGCCTAAAGTCTTACAGGTACATGCAACACAATGGAAACACTGCAAGCCAATTCAGCGTTGTGGGTGCAGGAGTGATGGGGCACTAGGTATGTCTATCTGTATTGTTCGCTCGCTTGCTTCTGAGATTGAAACATAGTAGAAAGCTGCTAGTAGACAGCACAGTTAATTATTTGTCAAAGTCCTGTTGAGGTCATATATGTATAGGCTTACCACTGAGTGTGTCCAACTCCTTAAAAAAAACTTGGAAAAATTATAAAAATTGTCTGGTGTAACTGGGGTCTAATGGTTCCTTTGTTTAGATATGAAGCTGTAAAAAAAAACATTTTGACAGTACTGCTGGCATATGGTTGGAGATATGCACAAACTACTAAAATTGTTGTAGCTTACTGATTCTCGATACGGATGCGATGAGATTTTACTAGGTGTGCCGTGAAACTTTTGAGACTTTGTAATTTTGCTGTTAAAAATCATTTTAAAAATTTAACCCGATAACTGATTTTGGAAAATGAATGAAAGAAAAATATATAAGAACACAAACAGATATATTTTTTTAAATATAATATTTGAGTATTAATGAAATATTTGAGCTTGTTAGTTTCTTGTGTTACAAACTTCACATTAATGTGCATCGAGGACTCGCTACAAATGATAATGTGCAGCAAACTGAAAAGGTTGTGTGTGTTGTGCAGGTGTTGTGGTGCGGCTGTGGCTTCACCGTGATGGGAAGCAGGACCATGTGGTGACGGTATGGGGAGTCTACTTCAGTGGACTGGTATACCTGGGACGCAGCAGCACGTGCCCCGACCCTGGCCAGTTCCTCTCCAACACCATTGTGTTCCATATGCACGGGGGCTACTTCACGGCACCCCGCTGCTTCAAGGAGCCACCTCCCAGCGTGCGTCGAGCCCACGTCTTCCTCCCACCTGCTGATGTGCGACCCAGCTACACCCTCAACTTGCTGCTCAGGTAATGTGTGTTGGCAATCACTACAACTAGAATAATTCCTGAGAACTTCATCAAGAGTTACACTTTGAGGTGTACACACAGTTACGGTGTTAGCATTTGAGGCAAGCCAAAAGTGTCAGTTGCCTATATTCACCACTTGGGGAACACACATTCTGTTTGTCTAGGTATTTCCACTTACCTCCATCCCATTGATCCGAGTGACACTACACACACTTATTGTGATATACAAAGTTCATTACTGGCTGATCATCAGTTACTTTGGTGCTGAAGTTATTGTGATATACAAAGTTCATTACTGGCTGGTCATCAGTTACTTTTGGTCATCAGTTACTTTGGTGCTGAAGTTATTGTGATATACAAAGTTCATTACTGGCTGGTCATCAGTTACTTTGGTGCTGAAGTTATTTTGCCACAATGGAATGTCTCGTGTAAAAGGATTTACAATTGTTTGTTTGTTTTTTATATATGTATATATCACTAGAGGTCTGAGAGTACTTGAAAATTGTGTTCAAGCTGAATCCTTGCTTGTGGCTCGAGCTCAGCTGAAAATATTTTTCATACTTGAGAAATGTGATCATCTTTACCAATGTCAAGTCGTTCAGTCGCTGACCGATGAGACTGTGTTTTACTGTGAATGGAGAAAATAACTCCTTGTTTATTAATGAAACTTAAATATTTAAATGACAGCCATGTTCCAGTAAATGGATTCCTCACAAATGGAGATATGGACATTGGTTAACAGCAAAATTAGCCTAAAACTAGGCTGGAAATCCACCCAAGATGCAATGCCTGACAGTATGGTTTGTTTTATGTTTATTAGAAATAAGGGTGCACTTACACTGGACACTTATGTTATGACAGAAATGTCAAGTGTCGAAGAGAAATAGCAGAAAGTGTTTATACTTGACACACATTCAGCTGATATTTGTGTCTCCAATAAGTATCTCGACAGTTACTTGGTTGCCAACCTGTTTACACTAGTCACTGGACACAAGTAAATATGAAGTCTAAAAAGATTGCAGCAGCAATGGTTATGTTAGAGAATAGTAGATTAAAAGGAAAGAAAAACGTTCTGTGTGGGTCCGTGATTGGATAATATGACGGCATACGTTTGGTGCGTTCAATATGTTAATGAAAGAATTAGCTGTGAAAGACGCAGGTCAGTTTCGGAATTTTATACAAATGACTCCAGCCACCTTTGATGGGCTAGTGAGATATGTGTGAATTATAAGCAAGATACAAGAATGCAGGCAGCTATTTCAGTGAAAGAATGCCTTGCACTGACATAACAATGTCTGGCAACAGGTAAGAATTAGATATAACCTATATGCTGTCAAAATGTTCTTTAAAACTATCTGACTTTCTGATCGTGTTGATATGGCATGATGCTAATGAAATAAGGTGAAGTAATATTACCTATATAAAGGATAGGTATAAAGTTCTATTTTCCTGAAGGTCATATAGCCTATTTTATTTTATCATAACTTCACAGCAAATTATATGTGCTTGAAACAATGTGAAATGGTGACACTCTAGCATAGCAAGGTGAAGGACTAGGTTGTACTGAAAAAAAAAAATGATTTTCGTTTCAGGAGATTCATATGCGAGTTTGAGTTACCTATTTCGCATACCAACATGCACAATTTGCATTATCATCCCTGAAGTCTGTAAGGCCTTAACATATGTCTTAAAGGATGAATGCATGAAGGTAAAGTAAATATCTTTTTAAGTAATGTATACAGACTGGTTTGCAATACAAACAGTATGTATTAAAAACATAATAAAGCAGGTACCACTAGGGTATATTCAAGAAAGGGGTGAGAAGGGCATTCAGGGATAGATTACCTTAATAAGGTGATGTAGGATATTAAATACTGGTACCTCTACAGAATATATACAAAGAACATTTGTTTTACTTATTAGTTTATTAACATTCACAGTGACAGATAAGATATTATGTACTGAACAAAAAAAACTAATTATGTTAAATTTACGAAGTGCATGGAATATAGATACAAATCAGAGTTCGTACATGCAGTCTACTAAGAAATAAATGGTAATCTGATTTTGCACTTTACATCAAGTCACTGTGATGTGCCACCATGAATGACCAGCTCTGAAGATTGAACAGAATCGTCTATTATGTACTCTGCCGCCATTGTCCAAGGGTGGTGTGCGGGAGTACTGTTTGCATTTCTCATTTCTTCATTGGTTTGAAGAATGATCCTCTGTATTTGCGTCTTCACTGTCCGTTTCAGAGTAACTGTGGAAAGTTGCTGCATTTCTGAAGCAACATATGCCCCCAACACGTCAAACTCAGCTTCTTTCTTAGACAAAGTCTCGTATGCCTTTTCTATCATCATAGAATGCTTGTCTGTAGGTGTAGCTTTTTTCTTTTTGGCAGGTGGTGTGGGAGTAAATGTGCTCGATCTTGAGACGCTCCTTGTTGTTTCTTTCACATTGGACGGACCAGTTGCATTGTTCTGGTTGTCATCGTTAAGACTTTGTCTCACTGTTCAAGGTGTCTGTGAGCTGGGAATCCTGGGAAAATAGCAATCATAATTATATTTTGGGCACACCAAATTACTCTGCTATTATAAAAGTAGGCCTAGTTCTGTTCGTATTTAAGAATCTCTTATGTATGTTTCAGGCACCCTCCATGTCATACCTTGGCTCAACCTAAGCAAACCATTACGGATAGGTGGAATTTCCCAAAATGTAGTGGTGCACATGAGGGGAAGCATGTTGTATTGCAATTCCCTGCTTACTCTGGAAGTTATTACTATAACTACAAAGGCCAGCACAGTATCACTCTAGTGGATTCAGAGTACAAATTTATTCTTGTGTCTGTTGGAAGCAATGGCAGGGTATCTGATGGTGGTGTATTTGCTGCCAGCGGGATCTCATCTTATGTGGAAGAAAGCCTTTCTTCACTTAAGAATCCACTGCCAGGAAGAAATTTACCTGTACCAATTGTAATTGTTGCAGATGATGCATTTCCTTTGAAGCCTTACTTACTCAAGCCATTCCCTTATAATTCAGAAGGTTCCAAGAGAAAATTCAATTACAGACTGTCTAGGGCAAGATGCTTCGTCGAAAATGTTTTTGAATTGTGTCAGCTGTTTTTAGGGTGTTGAAAAAGCCTTCACTTTTGACCCCAGATCGTGTCGATGCAATGGTGTACGCTGTCTGCTGTCTGCACAATTTTCTTATGTCGAACAAGTCGTTAAAAGAAGTATATGTCCCAGAAGGAACTTGTCCAATGTGGTACGTGGAGGGAAGTAGCAGAAAATCTGCTACCCATTGCTCGACAAGGAAGTGGAAATTATTCCTTCACTGCCAAGGATGTCTGGGAAGAATTTATGCAATACTTTGTGTCCCCAGTGGGAGAAATACCTTGGCAGTATGGAATATGAATAAATTGTGTCACTGTTGTATGTGTTGTAGCATCCTAGTGCTTCTGTGCACGAGACTTCATTTCATTCGTCATGTTGACTTGTGTACATTTGAAAGTGGCTTCTTGTAATCTCTAATGTTGAAAGGAATGGTGGTGTTTATGTTTGTTGTGCACTCTTGTTCATTGTATGTACATTTGAAAGTGGTATCTTGTACTTTAAATTTATCATGTTATAAAGGAATGGTGGTGGTTGTTTGTTGCTTGTGTGTGTTCGTATTTACTTTACATTGAAAAACTTTTTGTTGTCATGCTGTTTGTGTGTATAGGTAACAGTTGTATATTGTAGTGATTTTTATTGTATGTATAATCTTCATCTCACATAAATATGGATGGCCAATAAATAAAGTGTTGAACAGGATGTTGGGAGTAATTATTATTTAACCTAAAGTAATGAATTGTTTGTGGCCATGCCATTAATTCATTCATTTTGAATCATTACAGAGAGCAATTACATGCTGTTTACTTATCAAACAATATCAATACGTAAAGCACACATTAATTTAGATTGAATATAAAATTGATATAATATTAAAATACATTTTACACAACAATACACACAACCCGTAGAATATAGCTTAGTTATATTTATAAATTATGAAGGTAGGCCTACATTCCGGCTACCTGGACACCACACATTCACATTGTAGTGAATAAACTGTCCACATTAAGTGAAATTAGTTATCTATTAAATGAAACTCTGTGTTGATACGATAAAGGCATTTACATAAATAGTAGGGATGGGAGGAACCCAGATTTTGGAAACGAACTGAACTAGTACTTAACCCAGAATATTTTTATTGAACCGAACCTTTAAATTTGTACACGTACCGAACGAACTATGCTATAATTTGTCGAACTGAACTCGAACCGAACTTTAAAAATTGTCTTATCCTTGCACATATGCCTTCATAGTTCAGCCCTAAATTGGTGCACTTGTGTGTGTGTGTGTGCGTGCATGCATGCGTGTGTACACACACACACATACTCAAGTAATGAGAGTTTTGTTACTGGACCTCTGGACTTGGCTACGACGTGCAAAGTGGAAACAACATACTATATACATACAGCCTTCATAGTCAGCCCCTATTTGTTCAAGTATAAAACACAAACAAATACAACCACATTTACAATTTCATGTCTAATTCTTTAAATGTGTGGGACTAAAATAAAGAGCAAACACACATACACAACCTGCACAGTTTCACCACATATAGTTCCAATATGTATTGGCTAAATTTTCTAGAGTGGAAAAAAGGTACAAAATTAACATATTAACTTTTGGTTTTTATAGGTTTGGTTGGTATGATAATTTATCATAACACTAGGAAATGTATCTTTCTAGTTGTTTTAGACATGGTACGTGAAAACCACAAATTAGCAGCACAAAAACATGTTAATTGAAAATGTCATTTCCCAAAAACTCAAGCAAATCACTTATTTTGTATACAATCATTTAAACAAATAATAGCACCTGGTTTTGTGTACTAGTTAAAGATATAATGCTGTCATCACTGCTACAAAAACAATAATCAAATATGACTTGTTCGGTAATTTTTGTTGTGTTGCAATGTTATTTTTCAATTTCTTTGAAGTGAAGTACCGCATTTCCTCATATATAGTGCACACCATGATTTTTGCAACAAGTTCCAGGGGAAAAAATTTTTTTTACTAAAATTGCATCAACAATTTGTGGGGCCTTGTTTGTAAGTATGTGACACATTATTTTTTTTATTTTAAATTAATTTGTGGTGTTTGCGATATATTTGGAAAATATTCTAATTAAATAACTCGTGGGGCTAAAAGCCATAATATTGTGGCTTTCTATAAGGTCACTGTAACCTTATGGTTGTTAAAAGAAGAATGCCAACAACTGAGGTGGGCGGCTGGGTTCCTTTTTTTTATGCAGTGCCAGTCGTTAAAAGAGAAGTCCGTTGTATTTACATCCCACAACACTGGTCTTGACTCATAATCACTTATAAGTTCCTCCACATCACTTCTTGCCCATTCTTTTCTAGCCATTCCTTCACAAAATATCTGACACTTCTCGCAAAAGTATACCGCCCTTGTACTACTGATATAAATATCTGCGATACAACTGTCACTTCATACACTGTGTTTACATTTGCAGGCTATAAATGTCTGAGATATGGTGCAATAAATGTCAGACACTTAATATCAAGATGTGTTTACACTTGAGAGCTAAAATGTTACCGACACTTATCACAGGAGTTCAAGTGTTCTCACACTAGATTGCAGGTTCGTCTCCATTTACACTTGAGAGCAGAAAGTGAAGCAATATGTTTCGTGATACTCACATTTGTGTCAGACATCGAATTTCAGACTTGTTTACACTGGTAATAGAAATTTGTGTGACAGATTTTTCGGGCTATAAATGTCCAGTGTAAGTGCACCCTAAGACATTATTCATTCATGAGAGTAATTTTTCAAAAGGAATGTGTTACAGTTAAAGTTATTCCTCATAACTGTATATTTGCACACAAATTCCCATCTAAATTAGCATAAAAACTAAGGCTCTATTCTGGCGCATGATACTTCCTACTCATTATCGGCTCTGCATAATCACGTGCCTCCAAGGGAATCGAACTCAGGCTGGCCGCCTCCAGACCAGCACCCGCGTAATGTTAGGAAGTCACGTCGATGTCCCCGCCACTTGTAAACCCTCTGAGAAGCAGCCGTGGGCATGCAAGAGTTTGCCCTTAAGCGAATGGTGGATATCGCTCACAACCACACCCAAACCTCCCTACTGCCACCCCACCAAGAGATGGCAGCAGCAGCGCTGCCCGGTCCAAACCCACAAAGAGGAGGTGGCCGAAGATTATCTGAAGCAAACGCATGCAGGAACCCTCCAGCCGACTGGAATATAACACAATGCGCCTGGCAGAAACGTCAGTTATCCAAGTAGCTTGCCTCAGCACAAGTCGTGCTAAGACTACCTACTGCACAGCCATGCTTCTCAGCATTCTACAATGTGTACCAGTCTTCTACCAGTTCTTTCAGCTGATGACGCCTTCCCCACCTTAGCAACCGACACTTGCTGTCAGGAGTCATCACACCCGACACGTACACCGCACGTGGTGCTCCGGGCCCCTTCAGGATTACAAGTCACAATTAGGGTCCAGTTGTTTTTCACAACTACTTAATTGTCAGCTGTCATCCACTCTTCAAGCCAGGCTCCTCAAGCCAACTGGCACCATCATCTGTCTTGCTCTTGTACAAAGTCAGTTGAATACCTAGTGTGTGTAGAGGTAGGAGGTAGTACGGGTCACCACGTTTCTATTAGGGAATAAAACACGTAGTCCAGCTAACTTCTGTGTTTCCTTGCTCTGCTGTGAATGTGTGTCTTTTCTACAACCTGGTAAGCATCACCCTTGAAGGGAGTGGCAGGGAAGCGTGAATTGACAACAGTTATCGAAGTGGAGTAGGACTGCACGTACATCACACACAGAACAAGTTTGATGGCCACCCTTACTGTGGATTTGGTACGTAGAGGTAAATGGTGCGCAAGTATGGTAGAGCCCCGACTACTAGGAAGAGACAATACAAAGCATCTGGGCCAAACAAATCAGCTAACTTATTCCCTCCAGAGCATATAAATTCGCCAGAGGGGGTGGCAGGCCTAATGTTTGACCCAGGTACTTATGGAGTACACTTTATAGCTAGGGGTTTGTTGCCTGCCGCATTCCACAGTATGAACCTTAGCACCTTCCCTGTCCATGGCGTACACTCACCGAGGAGAGAGCAGGAGGAATGCCCGGAGGACAGCTGCTATCCTTGCATCTCACCATTCCATAAGTATTCAGCGTACATCAGCCCACAGCGGCAAGTCTCCATGGGAGAGAGCACAAGCTGCCAGACAACTATTGGAGTCTCATTCCACTACCCTTCTTGTTAATCTATTTGGCCTCCCGTTTAGGGTTCCCGGAGCTGCTCACTCTGCTGTCGAAGTACTCTGCCAGGAGTACACTCTCCCCTTGAGAGTAGTTCCGTTTGACTCGGAGGACCCCAGGGAGGCCCAGCACCACCTGACCGGCACTCCGGTCGCCAGCAGGCGGCAGCCGAGCCAGCCTGCCCTGCCATTCTCTCCAGCCAGAGCCAGAGTCAGCGTCTGCCGAAAGGGAGTGACACCAGTGGTAAGCTAGCCCAAACACGTATGTCCAACACCCGGGGGCATCACCTCGCCCTAAAGTAAGTGCTCGATGCAATCTAAATTATATAAGGGACCATTGCAAGGCTGATGGGTCACAGACGCCTCTGCAGTAGTCTGCCTCCAACCTGCACCACTGACCTGGTGCAGAATTGACGACATCCCTTTCTTGCAGTAACATCCCTTTCTGTGGACTATCATGCGTCAATTCATATGGCTACTTGTTTTTCACAATGTACAGAATCCTGAGATTTTCACGATATTTGCTTTAGTTATTTGGAAAAAAAAAAAAAAAAATTGTGCAAAATTCACATGTGAAGTAGTAAAGTAGTTGTTGGTTCGAGTCATTAAAACTTAAAATTACGTTTATTTAGATTGTCTGAAAACTTTTTGAAATAAACTTGATATTAGTTTTCTATAGGGCAATATAAGTTTCAACAGGAGAATTTTACATTTTTATAACATTAAAGGTTGCAGTGTGGAAGTATTACAATATAAATACAATGAAAATTTGTTGCTGTGATTCTGTTTATTCAGTTTTTTTCCATAACAGTAGTCTTTTTTTTGGACTGTACCAACGACTATCCAATTTAAACAATACTAAAAAACCAGCATGCTATGACTCTTAAAACATACATTTACCACATCCATCAATCATATAGTTTGCTTGAAAACCAAAATATATTCGGAACAATAGTTTAGGTATGAATATAGTGAATTTTTGGCAGTTCATTCCAGTTATTTACATTTTACTATATTTCTCATTGGTACATTCACCAAATATTGCATGCTTAATTAGTTTTTGAAGGCTATGTGAATGTAAAACAACACGAATAATCAACTGCTGTTTATGATGGTATTGTTTACATTCCGAAACAGTTTTTCATTCGTAGGTTGGTGACAATGAGAAACTATCTCATATTCTTATTCTTTGTACGTGTTTATTGCACTCGTAGGTTGGCAACAACAAGAATGAATCACACAATCTCTGACACTGTATTCAACAATAGATGGCCTTGTTATTGTAAACGGAATTTGAAATGAGGTTAGACCCGTTGCTGTATTTTGACGGCATGATAATTATTGGAAACTATAGTCTGTATGTACTAGTAAAGATTGTAAATGTTTAAAAAAGACTTGGCAAAAATCATCGCAAATAAATCAGTTGTGGTTATTTTAACTGAGGGATTGAGCATGGCTCGGCCGACGAAGTAACGTTGAACAAAATTATTAATATAATTAAAAACTAAATTTAGCTCAATTTCAAGAATTGAGGTTTTTAAAAATATGAAAAGGACTGGAATTCAAGTATTCACAGTGTTTTTGATTTTACTAACATATGAAGAACCCGGAGGACCACTAAACAAAACATTTTGCCACCATTCCTTTCGGAAAACTAATTACGGCTGCCATCTTGCAAAAATGCTGATATTCTTTGCTTGCGTCAGCCTTACCAACTGTTGCAGCACACATTTTAGTAATGAAGTCACATGGTACTATTTACAACGCAAACAACGTTTACAACACAAACACGTGCGCGCGACGACACATTTTCCACGCGGTTGTGCAATTGCAACATTTCACTGGCTAAGCCAGCTTCATCAGGCGACAAGTTGTAGGAAACTGCTGTATGGTGGAAGGGTGCTGTTGGTAGTAAACCTAGCGGCTGGGTGTGAACTTGGGTGGGGCAGAAAAATTTGATGTGTGCCGCTTATTGAGTTTGACACACTCCGGCTGGAGCTTGCTACACTTTCTAGGCAGGGAGAGGGTGTGTGAGACCCTACCTCCGTCCGGGCCTAATTAGAGAGTTGGGCTGAGCTCGACAAATATGAGTGCGGATTCCCTCCGGGTTATGCCTAATTTTCCCTTCTGCGGTGACAAGGATTCTAATGGGTATTTCTTCTGGTGGGTCAGGGATTTGCCCATGTTGAGAGACCTAGTGGGGCACCAATTAGTAGAAGTGCTGGGAGTGGATGGAGAGGAATCAAACCCCAGGATGAAGTTCCTCCTAGGTAGCTTGATCTTGCTCACCGTGAAGTCCGTCGAAAAATTACTAATTAAAATAATAAGAAAATACATTAATGGATATGAGTATGATAATGAGGTGGGGATGTACTAATTACGGCCCTGGAAAATTGTTGAATCTGTTTCGCGTATGCTGCCAAGGTGCCTGAATGGGGTTGGTCTGGTTGGCTTATGTGTTGGGACGTAGTCAGTTGCTACGGTAACCACCTTGTTTTTACGTACCAGTTTAGGAGGGATTACTACGTTAAAAGACTTTCCCGGATACGGTATGAATCTGGTAAGTGGTAGGGAGAGTTTTCTTAGTGAGCACCTGCTGTTGTGGCAGTTTGACTACCGGCTCACGTGATCACCAGCTAGATAACTCGTGTGATCTACGAGCGGCCACAGCCAACAGATTCCTAGTAGCGGGTCCAAATAAGATTTGCAATTTTCGTCAATGGTAGTAACTTCCCTGATTGGTTTGACGAGTTTCGCCACGAGCCGAGACGGAAGCAATGTAGGATTACTGGGGGGTTCGGTGGAAGCTATTTCATCTGACTGAGCTAGCTCTCATTGTGATGCCCTACGAACTAGTCATCTGATCCAGCTGTTGAGTCCACCTCCTTTCTTATGCATCTGATACTGAATGTAAATTTGCTAAAATCAATCAATTCTTTTAATGTGCTCTTAAACACACTAATATTTAGGATGGTGCGCTCGTAACCTAGGAGTCAGCACTCAAGCCCTCTTGGGTGTGGTCTTGTACAGACACTCAGAGGTAATGAGCGTGTTATGAGACTATCTAGATGAGCGTTTCTGCGGATATGCTCGGGTGTACTGGACACGCCTCGAGAATCTCTGGTCTTATTCACTCTAAAACCTTATTCCGGCACCAAGTATCTCAAGGGATTCTGCCCGTTCATGCTTAGTCCACGGCTGTCGCTAGATTAAAAATGAGCCATCAATTTAAAGTAATTTGAATCACAAATAAATTACCAAAAAAATCTGTGTGAGGGAAATAAATAACTACCTCACCAAAGGTTAAATTTAGCACAGCGTATTTAGTGCTGTTATTTGAAAACAAAGGGGATGCGGCTCTTTGTAAAAATAGCTAAAATAATTATATAAATTATTTTACTTTACGTCAGGTGTAGGCAAACCTGATTATTCCAGGAGTAAGGATGTTGTAATACCTTAGGATTTTGACCAGGGGTTTTCTCCGTGGGCTGCAGGGTAGGCGTTGGAGCTTCTAGAGAAGCAGTCTTCCAGCTACTGGGCCTGGAGGAAAGCCTTTGCAAGCTCGGAGGGTCTACTTCAGACCCAGGAGACCTCTCCGACCTTACACAGGTCGGCAGGCCGGCTTACACTGACGAGACAATTTTTGCTTCTCCTTATATATCCAAAATTGCAGCTTGTTGGCTGTCGCAGGAGTGCGGAGGTTGTTAGCCTTCCATCGCAGGGGTATGTTATTTCAGGGCGGTGGGCTACGCCACACATTTCTTATCGCCCTGGCTGGAGGATATTTACATATTTATTGTCTCCTCTTGAGGCTAGGTGGCGATGACGTCACAGGCCACAGGGGTGCTACTCTGCTGCAGCATCTCTGTTAACTTGATCTATTCTGGCATGTCCGTGGCTCGGTGGGTAAAACAATCGTTGGCTTTGGTGAATGTATTGCCCACCCAAAAATTTGTATGCGATCTCATAAAATATTTTGTAATTATTCACGTGTCTGTAGTTGTCCAATGCTTGGAATCAATCTTGTAGCCATGGGATTAATTGCCTCCTGGCGTGTGACTTGCCCCTAATCGCTCTCAGCACTTGATGATGGGGCAAAGTCGAACGGTACAGTACACAGTTGTGCTGCGCAGTAGAGTGGCATTCGTCAATCACCCAACCCCTGAGCGATGTAGACCCATCTCAAGCGAAGCCACTTTTACTTCAGATTTTGGGGGTGACTCCCAATCTGGTAAATGTCACCGGGTTAACGGGCTCTCTCCCTCTTCCTTTTCTTTTGCTCTTATTAAATTTTCTCTAGCGAATTTGTATCCTTGCAATTTTCTAATATAATCCTTGTATTCATAACTGAATTATTGAGATAGTACAGGGTCACCTTGTTAATATTACTCACCTCATATAACACGTAGTCATTATTGCAATAGTGTGTTATTTCTTAGAACTACTTTTCAAATTTCATTACCAACTTAACTGTGAGTATTCATCCTCGGCCATTGTGACACACGTGGTTATACATACACAGTTGCGGGCAGTGATTTTTTTTCAAAGGTTGATTTCTAGAGTGCTTGCTTTATTGTGAACAGCCTTGATACAATGCTTCTTGCATGAAACCCAACTTGTATTTTAGTTGTAACAATGTACAGACATGAACATAAATTATCCCCAGAAATATCTGGAAAAAATTATTTCCTGCCCGATGAGAAAATTGTGTTGTATTCCCAGAATTTTTCCCACAGTTCTGGAAGCTGTATCAGATAATTATGGTTTTTTTTTGTTAATATTTAATAATGCAGTTGTATCATAGCCCAAGGAATTCGTGGGCTAGGCCATGACGAGTGTATCAGATTAATTTTTTTTTTACATGAATTTGGCCATCTATGGACCGCAATGTACTCAAGACTTCTGGTTAGTCAATCTTATTCTTTCTTCCTTCCCAGAACTTCCTCATTTTTTCTCCAACTGCTCGTCTCTGTTCTTCAGTCCACACTCTCTTGGATCTTGATTTAGGTCGGTCCTCTGGAAATATTACGTTGTCGATCAGTCGTCTAATGTTCTCTCTGTTGTTGAACAATTCTTCCATTATCCCAACTTTTCTGCATCTTTCCTGGTCTCTTCCATCCATCCTGTTGTGCATTTCCATTTTGCGATGTAGTTTAATATTTCCATGGTGAGTTTATTCTCATTCTTTATACGTGTCCATAATATTCCAGTCTTCTTTTCCTCATTGTGATTGTAATTTTTTCAGTATTTCTGTATAGGTCATCATTTTTCCTCTTGATCCACGTGTTTGTGTTTTTGAGAGGTCCAAAAATTTATCTCAGGATTTTCCTCTCTCTTACTTCCAGTTCTCGTAGTTCTCCTTTCTTGTTCATCGTCAGGCATTCTGGTCCATATGTTGCTTCTGGTTTGATGACTATTATAGTGTCTAATTTTAACCTGGATGGATATTGCTTTCTTATTGTAGTGGTTTTCTGTTATTCTGTATGCCAATTCCAATATTCTGACCTTTCTTTGTTTGTTGTATTGTCCAGTCCACTTGGTTAAATCCATTCTCATAGATATTTAAATTTATCGACCCTCTTTATTTCTCCATGTTCAGTTTTCATGCATGTTTCCCTGTTGTACCTGTATTCTATATATTCTGTCTTTTCGTAGGAGATTTCCAGTTGTGTTTTATTGGCTATTTCATATAATGTTTCCACCATGGTTTGTGCATCTGTTCTGTTTTGTGTTATTAATGCTACGTCATCGGCAAATGCCAGACATTTCACCTCCAATCTTCCTTTTCCTTGTCCTATACTGACTCCTTTCACTCCTTTTTATTTCGAAGGCCATTTCCCATGTTTTCATGATTTTTTCTAGTACAAGATTGACGAGAGTTGGTGAGAGTCCGTCCCCTTGTCGAACTCCTGTTTTGATTTTGAATGCTTCGGAGATTTCCCCTAAGAATTTTATTTTGGCTGTAGTACATATCTGTGTGTGTCTGTTCTATTAGTCTTCTGGTATTTTGGTCTATGCCTAACTCGTTTAATGTTACTGTTTATCTGTCTATTGAGACATAGGCTTTCTTAAAGTCACTGAAGGTGACTACAGTGTTCTTATTCTGTGGTGTTCTGGCCCTTATCGTTTTCAAGTTGAAAATCTGTTCTGCGCGTGATCTTCCTTTCCGAAATCCTGCTTGATATTCTCCTATATGGTATCCTGATTGTTGTTCTACTCTGTTTATTAGTGCCTTACATAGTATCTTTGATAGTAAGGAAATGCCCCTGTAGTTATTTACGTCAGGTTTGTCTCCTTTGTGGAGTGGGTGAATTAGTGCTTGTTTGCAATCATCTGGTATTTTTCCTGTTTACCAAATTCTTGAAATGACTATGTATTTTCTCCACTGCCAGTTTTCCTCCAAATTTCCACATTTCTGCTGTTATCCCGTCTTCTCCTGGTGCCTTGTTGTTCTTTAGTGATTTAATTATGTGTTCTATTTCTTCTAGTGTTGGTGATTCTGAGGGTGGATTTTCTTGTTGTGGTTCTCGAAATTCTAACCTTTCTGTTGGTTCTTTGCTGTTTAGTAATTTCTCAAAGTATTCTGCTAGTAGTTGGCAGTTTTCTCTGTTGCTCATTATACCAATACTCCATCTTTGTTTTTGAAGTGTAGACTGGGTGGCCGGTATCGTGATAATTATTCCTTGAATGTCTTGTAAAATTCCCTGGTGTTATTTTTCTGGAAATCCGTGTCTATTTCACCAAGCCTACTCCTGTCATATTTCCTTTTCTCGGTTCTGATATTTATTCTGGTATTTATTTTTTAAATATTTAATAATGCAGTTGCATTAGATAGTTATGGTATGTGTGGGATGTACAATATATATTCAATTTGCTCGCTCATGCCTATTGGCGCTCGCTCACAACTCTCTACTGCTTCTATTGTACTTTAAATATATACCATAAAAGTTGTTAATGGGATAAAATTAATTTAATTAAAAATTTTGGTGCAGCATATAATTTAATTTTGGTATGTATTTGGTGTACAGTAACTACTCAAGTTGCTCACTTGCCTCTTTAGCCTGTTCACGGTAAAGTGAGCACTTTTGAGGCCCAAGTTACTTTTCATTAAGCCATATTTTATCCTTTCACCACCTTTTAAAATAAATACTGCTATGCAAGTAACAATCACAGTGCGTATATTCCACCACAATCGAAAGTTAAAGGCAAAAATAAAATATATTTCTTGACTATGAGAGGGCTTTCCAAAGTCCTCACTTTACAGCTAATAGCCTATAACGGCGTTCTCTCGCAACTCTCGACCCATTTTTATTGTACCTCAGTTATGTACCGTAAAAGTAAATAATTTTGAAAATGATTATTGCAGTATATATGGGTTGCCTAAAAACACCTCATGGTGCTAGCAGCTGTGTGAATATTATGCTAGGAATAAAATATGTTATAATATGGAATACTTGTACTTTTACAATTTAATAACTTGTAAACAGTTTTTCCAATCTCGACCCGCGAAAGCTTTTTGGAATGCTTGCGGTAAGCTTTGGCATGCTTGCTGCCAGCCAAAATAATTATGGTACACATTTAAAAGTTGCTGTTAATATCTTGCAAACTGTTGGCTCCAGGTCAAATTTTATGGGTGGGTAAGAATGCTCGAAGTATGCACATTAAATTTTGGTATGCTTTTGAAATTATTGTATACATTCTGAAAGTATAAAGTATTGATGATATCAAGGTATTTCGGTATTGAGGATTCAATCCGTATAGTAATTATATCACTCACATTAAGATAATATTGACAAAACGAGCAGCAGAATTTTGTAACCGCTATTGCTTTAGATATCGACTTAATTTTTGCTAAAGGTAATTTGTTAGCTTTTAGTCACATGGACATGTAGATAGTCAGAGGCTCTGGGAATCCAAGTACACTGAACTGTTTAGCTTTCCAGTTGACGTTTTCCCAAGACCCAATCTCTTCCTCTTCAAATGATGGTTAAATTCAGTACGTTTCATGTTCATTTCAATATTTTGATTCCCGTGGTTTGAGAGAAAATAAACAATTTTCTTATTGAATGTAGATGTCAAACTTAGGGTGGGGACAAATGCCTATATTGTCCCTCCTCACTATTATAGAAGAGTTATAGTGGTTCACTGGGAACACAGCCCAGATACAATCGTTGCACCCTTGATTGACCCTGCAGATATATAACACGACTTACGCCCCGCTAGATTTTTCAAGCTCTGAGAATTTCTAGATGAACACGCCAGTGTTTTATCCCACTCAGTTTCATTATGTCACTTTCCAGGTTTCAAAATACTTGTTTGTCATTTCAAAAGAACTAAATTTTCGAGTCCATAACAGTTACACAAAAAAATGTTTCTTTGTATGTATATTGCTGCAAATTTTGCCTAAACTACCTATTTGTCCTCACAAGGTAAACACTGTACAAACAATAATATTGACCACAAGCTCAGTGTTGCTACATCATGATGTTTAATTGTAACTACTGCATTTACTCGTGTACAGTGTGCACCATGATTTTTGCAACAAATTTCAGGGGAAAAATTTTTTTAGAAATAAAATTACACCAAATATTTGTGGTGCCCTGTTAGTAAGTATGGAACCAATTATTCTTTTTTGCATTAATGTGCGGTGATTGTGATATGTTTGGAAAATTCTTTAATTAAATAACTTGTGTGCAAAAAGCCAAAACAAAAAAAATTCTAGAAACCTTACGCTTCTACTAAACATTTCCAGCTTCGGTTTTTTTTTTTCCTCCTTTCAACAGTGACCGGCTCTTTTTTTTTGCTGTGCTAGAATGTCACACTACACTTATCCCCAAATAAAAGGGTCTTCTCTGCCCTCTTCCCCCCCCCCCCCCCCCCCCTTGCACGAGGGAGCATGGCTCACTAGCCTCTGACATGGAAACAGAGGGATGGCGGAATTATCGACCGACCACTTCTCTCAACATATCCGGACTATTTGTGGTTAACACTCCCCCTTTCTCCCTTTTTTTTTTTTTTTTTTTCGTGTATAGCACACACCCTAGAAATTTTTTCCTTTATTTTGGAAAAAAGGGAGCGCTATACACAAGCAAATATGGTATGTCCTCTTAAAATGTTTGTTACAAGGACTTAAAGATTAAAAGTTTTATACTGAATTGCTGAAGGAAACAAATACAATGCCTAATCATGATATTGGTAAACTAAAATAAGTTGCAGTAATTGGTACTCTTTATAGATGAAAAAATATAATTCAATAATCAGATTGTAGAGTTCAGAACAGAGCTAACACACAGCCTTCACAAAGGCTATAAAGAAATGTCAGAATACCATGCTAAGACAGTTATGAGTACATATCTGGTCCTGGGATTCAACTTTGGTTTTATGACAGTTTTCAATCAAAAGCCCTACATTTTAAAATTCTGCAGATTTGAGATCTCCTCCTCTCTTCCCTCATCCCCCCCTACTATCTCTTCCCACTCCCCATTTCCTCTTCCTTCCTCCCTCCTCCCCTATTCTCCCTTCCATCACGCACCCATCCCTTTCTCCTTCCCTGTTAATGCAACAACTTCCAGCCAACTTTGCTGCAGTAAATCGATCTGAAAGCCAGCCAGGCAGGGTGGGCTAGTCGTCCAATACCTGGGTTTGAATTAATGGTTTATCAGTGAAAGGACACACACAGACTTGCATCATACCTCGTGAGGAGGTAGCACCTCAATGATATATGTTGGCAGCCTTTGCAACTATTATCAGAAAGTTATTCATAGTGGGTATCTTTAAGCAAGCTGAAGTTGTACTATAATAGCGTTACAGGTGTATTGTAGTTGTCACTGGTCTGTCTGTGGAGAGCGGAATGTGAATGGTTGCAGGCTGCAGATGATCCAGCAGGCAATGAGGAAGCAGATGCAGGAGGCAGAGGTTTTGCGAGAGAAGATCATGGTTGGGGGATTTGCTAACAACAGCAGTGGGGAGCCGCGAGAGAGCGCAATCTTGCGACGGCTGCTGAACAAGAGCCGGCCACATGCTCCGCAGCGCCAGGAGGTGTTGGAGCTGAAACGGCGTCTGGAGTGGGCGCGCTTCCGGATGCGCCTGCTGGGGGAGGAGCGCGCCCGCCAGCAGCGAAGATTGTCGGCGTGGGACAAGAGCAGGCTTGTGCTTCTCGAGGCCAACCACGACAGAGGTATGCACATCCCATCTTGTGTCTTACTGTTACAGTGACATTAACATGCCCGGGAACACAGCATTTCCAGTTAGGCATTCTGATTGAAACAAAATTAACCTAAACACACAAAACTCGCCAAACCAAACAATCAACATTACCTTCCATCCAACACATTTTCTTTTTGCAATATAAAAACACATCCTCTTTCTGGCTTCTGGTACTGCAATACTAGCATGCAGCGAAAGCACTAGGAACTATAACTATGGGTTTTGTAGTCCCGTTGAGTTAATACCCCCGGCTGTGAATCACTCACCCTGGTAATGAATTATTTTTATTAGTAGAAGCTAAACTTTTTACTTGATTAACGGTAACTTTAAAGGGAGAGGAAGTTATAAGTGATGGCTTGACTCTCATACAAATTTGAAACTTGAATTGACTCAACTCGAGTTTCATACAACTTGACTTGAAGCTGCAAAAGTTTGCCCATCACTAAAAATATCTAGTCAAAAATAAGAGAACCTAGAGTACCAGACACAAAAATAAGCATACCCCACATTTCTATGGTGGAAAAATAAATTTTCCAGAAAATTACTTTTCCATTTTTTTACAGAATGTAAGCAAATAAATAATAATTTGTATGTCCAATAAAGCCAAAAATGAAAAATTTTGTAAAGGATTATTTTAGTGTGCAACATTTTTTCATTTAAACTCAATTGTTTATGAAGCAATACAAGGAAAGCTCCAGTAGTTTGTTATAACAGATTGGTGTCATTACGCTCCCTGGTAAAGTAAAAAATGTTGTAAAAAATCCTGTATATTTGTAGTGAGAAACACACTTAAAAGGGCTTGTATCAATAATCACTTTTTTTTACTCTTTTGAATGTGTGGTGTCTTGGCATACCATAATTTATTCATTTTTATGAATACTCTCATCTTTTTCAGAAGATATCAATGTTAAAATGTTAGTTCAGTGAAAATACCCAAATAAGAACACCACTTCTCGGGTTTCAAAATAATGCTTTTAGCCATTTTGGAATAAGGACTAATGAGATTTTGCAGTCTCTAATAATGAATGACCCAGTGCTGTAACTTGCAACTCCTCTAGGATAGTAATGCACAATTTGGAAATGTGAGTGCTCTGTGGTAATTGTGTGTGTGTGTGTGTTGAAATGCGACAGGTTCGGAACTGATGGACAGGTACCAGAAACTGCACAAGGAAATAGAGCAGCTGCACGAGTGGAAGAAGAACCTCGTGGAGTTAAGAGAAGCTTATATGCAGTCCTCTGGCCAGATCATGTTTCGCAGGAAGCAGCTCATGTCTGAGCTGAATCTTATCTACCCCATTGCTCAGGTGCTGTTCTGTGTACTGTACTATGAAACCTTGTCAAGGCTCCTGCCTGTGGTCATTATAAACATGTGAAGATCAAAGCAGCAGAGCAATGACCGCCACATTGGCATGTCCATTGCATGAAACGTTGCCGCTACGAGCAGGACAAAGAACTAACATGCAGTTTTTTGCCATGCTGTGTATAACTGTGGGACATGCAGCAGTGATCCTGTCAGTTTATTAATTGAAAAGTTTTGAAATAAGATTCAGCGCAAGTCTGCAAATATTTACAGTAAAATCTTTGAATTCTGTACTAATGTGCTGCCAGGTGTTTCAGATTATGGACAACCAGGTATCAGAGAGATCCTTAGAGTATGGCTGAATTGATGCTAAGAACCTAAAATTTTATTTTATAATTGTCATGTACAGTAGAAACTATCCATCAAACACGGATGGATTGGATGTCTGTGTCCGCAAAAAATTAGGTGTCATCCCAACAAAATTCCTATATAAATACAGTAAAACTTCAGTATAACAAACGTGAAGGGACCTAAAATGTTGCTTGAGTGTTATAGTAAAGTTCTTTGCAGTGAAAACGCCTAACCGAAATTTCGAGCGAGGTGTATATGACATTTATGGCTACACAACTCATTATTTTATTAACTTCTTAATTTAAACTTAAGGAACATTATTACGTGCCAAGAAAAAGATTATTAGTTTGATTTTTGATCAAATAATTTATAATATGTTTGTAATTATATCGCACTATGAGCCAGTCGCTCATAAAACATTCAGTGTACTGATAATTTGATTACTTCTGGATGTTTATTATAATTTACAACATACATTTCAGCTTATACTATATGATTTCCAGTTTCAAGAGCATAACTATATTCTACTACAATACAGTCTAAATACGTCTAGGGATAAATGTATTTCAGGTTATGTAAGAGTTATAAACCACACAAGATTAATTTTTTCAGGAAAAAAAATTACCAAAATTTTTTTACTATTTGACAATGATATTATTTTCTACAGAAAGTTATTTATTAGCATTAAAAAGCAACATAACCCATATGTCATTGCAAAATAATAATATCACTCAGCTTTTATAAAATTTCACAGCATACCAAAGCAATTTAAATGACATGCTGGAGGTGCTGTTAATTTTTTCACATTCAAAAACCCTCATGCTGCTTGTAAACAAATGTCACATTGATCATAGATGCTGTACACGTGAAAATGATCTCGCTGCAGTGCAAGAGAAAGACACTACATAGTTCACTCAACTGCTGCACCACAAGTGCTTTGTGTATCGAGATGTCATTTTGTGTGACAATTTGCCTTGGTTTTATCATCTCCAGTTACATTAACATCTGTGGAATAGCTGTAGTGTGGCAGCGGCCCCTCTTTTTTTTTTTTTTTTTTTTTTTCAGTTATCTTAGGAGGGAAAAATCTGAATTTATGACATTAGTATGGAATTGAGTCATAAAGTGTTCATTGAGGTAACTATTTTATTAATATACCAAAAGTTATAACCTGAAAATTAGTTAAAATGAAGGGGAAAAAATCTATTTTATTGCATAGGCTTTTGTCAGGACAAAAAAGTTTGTTTGTTATAATGAAATGTTTGCTAACATGAAGTTCTTAAAATAATGCTTTACTGTAATGCTAAAAAAGTCAGTTTTTGCCAAACTCAAAATGTAATTTTTACCCCATCGATCAAACGAAAATTCCTGTGCGTCGCTGAAAATTATATGCTCCAATCATTTAACAATGAAGTATTAATAAAAAAGTGTACGTAGTAACTATACTCACCATGGCATACGAAGTCTGTATACAGTACATTATGTACTGACGTATGATGCATTTTGCGCTTAGAGAAAGTGCGCGCACACACACACGACTATGCCCCATTTCAGATGGCTACTCTTTAAATGGCAAGTCACTCTCACTTGCAATCAAAAATGGTAATGGAGGCAGGACACATCAACCAACCTCAATTGACGGAGACTCACCTCACCAAATAACCATGTGTTCCTTGCTTTTACCATTCACTTACACTTTACCAGAAGTCGTCACGTCAAGGCCCCTCTCTGAATCAGCGCTCCTACTACGTTGCGACTCCCGCTAAACACACAGTGCAAGTTTTGAATTTCGAGCCGCTGTGGGGATGCGAGCCGCCTGCTAAAAAGTCACTGCCTCCTCGAGAGTACAAGGGCAAGATGTGTCAATGCCGAACACCGAGTGCAAGAGCGCCATTGCAGATAAGGATCCATGGTTCATGCATGTGACGTCACAAGCTCCTCTCCCAAGAGGCGGGAGTAATTCTCCCGCTCCCCTCTAAGCACCTAGAAGCTGGAAAAATTACTATAAAAAGCATCCCATCCTAGACCTCAGGAGTGATTGCTCCACCATCTTACTGTGAGAGCAGACAGTGCGAACACCAGGGCAGAGTCCCTCGCCTGCGCTGGTGACTGCGAAAGGCCCAGTGATCGATCGCGACGCATAAAGCTCCAGAAGGTCTGCAACCTCCCGGAGGGCCAACACCGACCCGAGGCCTTCAACCTCTTTGGCCGCCTCCACTAGCAGCACCAGGGTTGTCAACAGACACCAGAGGCTCCCACTACATCATCCATATCACTCTCTCAATACCATCCCTTCCTTTCGTCCAAACAGGTATTGCAGGTCATGAGGATATGTCCCTCCTGGACCCTATCCAGGCTGTCTCCTCACCAGTTGGATGAGGAACACCTCTGTTGAATACACGTCTACTTCCATTCAGGACATCTCCGCTTAAGTAAGGTTAGGATTACCATTGAGGCTATTTTAGATCATTTCATTCTATTATTTAAAATATTAAATTTGATTCAGTTACAACATGTTCACGTCTCTTATCAGGCCATGCGTATCTCGCCAAATTGCAGAGACAACAATCTAGCAGTAGCCCGAGTTTGGCCAAGGTACGTAATGCAAATTGTATTGCAGTGGCCAATCTTCGGAGGAGTCCTTCACTAGGAACTCACCACACTTAAAAGTTTTGACTATGTACATGCGATCCTAGCTCTATAGTTCAGTCATGGCTAGTGAACAGCTGAAATGACTGGAGTTATACGGCAGGTCCCACTGGATTCAGTTGCACTCTTAGTAGCTTACGGTATGGCCACTGTTAAATCTGGCTTTGTCTTACGTGACTATTTATTTTTATAGTTCTTTTATTTCTGTCTTATGCCGTGAACACATAGGAGTGGGAAGAAGTTACGCTTAAAACAGTCATTAAGGAAAGTGAAATTAATAATAGTTATTCGTGAGACACAAGAAAGTGATTCTCTTTTCATGCCGCCTACTAGAGTAGCAGGTAGGATTTCATTACAGCATTTATCAATTGTTCTTCTTAACACCGACATATTGGGATATGGTCCCCTTTTCCTCCCAGAACCATACACTACTATTTCTCCTCACATACCACAAGGACCTCCGAGTGGTGAGAGCTCTCTTCTGCCGCAACCAGAGTCGACCGCTGTTCCACAGCCAGCCGCTCCAGCCAACCAGATGGAGAAGAAGAGGAAGGGACCACTGCCTCATGAACACCAGGTAAAGCGCAGTCCCATTACAGTGTATGTGACTCCCGACTTATTGTCTACACGTAAGCATACACATCCGATTGTGTACACCAGCGTCCTGCCCAGACGAGAGTAGTGCCTTGGTGGTACGGTTCCTGCGTAACTGGCATCGCTCTATTTGGAGGCCACCACCGTTATTCGTTCACGTACTGTGTCCAGCAGAATTTTAAAAGTAAAATAAAATCTAGGAGTTACAGTCCCCAAGTCATCCATCAAACAAGAATGCTCACAACCCCCACAATCTTTAATGAGACATCCCAACTTGAAGAGAAGATCCCACTTATGAGCTAGCGAGGGACACTTGTTGGCTCAGTACACATGCATAAGCATGATGCATGCCACACTGCGGGCGACTTCGCCCCATCAACGAGCAAGGAAGAGCTTGGGGCAAGTCACAACAGTGGCAGACTAACAATCATGTGCCGACAGAGTTGATTCCACGCGCTGGACAACTTCGGTCACGCTTATAACTAACCCGTTTAGTTATAAAATTGTACCGCCTGCCCAGAATTCCGACATGCGGTCGCCACCTCATCGAACCAAGATTGTTTTACCCGACGAGCCACTGACCACAGATAGCAGAGAAGGAAGTTACAATAGACACCACAGGATCGCAGCACCCCTGCGCTCTGTGACATCACAGCAGTAGCACCTCGAGTGGACGTAGTAAAGCTGTCGCCAGCCTCAACTCATGGTGATGAGGAATGCGTGGCGCCGCCACAAAGTTGCGATAATCAGTCCCTGGGGAGAAAGGCTATCATCCCCCCCACCCACGGAAGAGCCCTGAAGCACAGATTTTTGTCCTATATAAGGAGGTTCAGAAGCGCCTCTAGCCAGAGTTTGCCAGCTTGCCGGCCGCATAGGTCAGCGAGCTCTCCCTGGTCTGTGCAATAAAAACACATAAACAGATTATTACGGCAAAACATATTTATTATGGATTAAAACACAATTCAGCATGACCATGAATATGCATATCACCAGTCGTACCAACCAGCTTGCGATACAACCAAATCTGATCACCAAGTTCAAACTTAAGTTTCTTACGTGAAAACATGGTAGCGTTACCAAATATGCTAATAACAGCAGTATTATCAGCCTTCCCTTCATGAACTGGAAAAGTCTTCCAACATATTATATCACGAACATCAATGTCACTAATTTCCTTAGGTGCAGGATCCTTTTGAGTATGTGACTTCCTGAAGAAACACATTTCCAACAAACCACTACCTGCTTTAGCGGTTATTCCTTGAAGACCAAAACGGTACAAAAAAGACAACAAAATGTAACTCTCTTCTATATCCCCAATCTTAACAGTCCAAGACCTATCGTCCTTATTGACATTGGTGTGTGTCGTCTTGTAAGTTAAATGATCATAAAAAGATCAGGTGGATTTTCTACCCACGTTGTAAAGAGTACAGTAGTGATTTGTGTGGCTAACATCAAAAGTATTAATGTTAATGTTTTGGTTGTTGTTTGTGATGACTGTAACATAATCAATCATGCTTCATATTTGCATTTATTTGTCATAATTGTGTTCCTGGAATAACTATGATGAAATTGCTGTTTGTTTCACAGAATTTGGTACAGTGGTTCAGATTTTATGAGTGATTATGTTTTCAAGGTAACGTACTAAGAAAATTTTGTACGCGTGTATAGCTCACTAGTATTACTATGAGCTGACGCGCTTAAAGATTTAACCTAGGGAATTTAACATGGAAGATAAGAGCACGCCGGGTCGTTTGGTGCAATAAGGCGTGTAATCCGTAAGGACCTACTGAAGCCTCTGGGTGTCCGGTGCTCCCGCGCCCTACCCGCAGTGGTGCTCAACTCTCTCCTGCAAATTTACCCGTCAGTGCCTTGGGCATATCTGGAGAAGACACTCCCCCAAGACTGCAAGTCAGCAGGAAGGGAAGAGTATTGGTTCTGTTGTGAGGTTTTTGAGATTCAAAGGAATAGAAAGGCAGGTGTAATACCTAGTAGGAATAGGCATAGAGCGGTGAGCCCTACAGAGAGAACTGCAAATACCAATTGCTGTAGACTCTACTTGCGAGGACGCACCTACAGCCCCGGAGATCAGTCTGCGCCCCTTCTCGCGTATCACGCCGTTTGTCCATCAATCGGAACTTGACGCCTACCTGGGAATCTGTTGGCCGTGGCCTGATTTAGAATACATGAGTTACTACCAACCAGCTAAACACTCGCCTCCCGTAATCGTGCAGACCTCAGCCAAGACAAGGATACGAGCCTGCGCAATACGTGTACAATGCGTACAGTGACAGGGAAGGTGGTCAATATCAACTTACCCCATAAAACTGCCCCCAAATCCTGCCTAGTTGCCACTCCCTTAAATTTCATCCCCAATCATAGACTGACGAGACCAAGTGCTTGGGACTTACCCGGTAACGAGAGTAGGATTGAGTCAGCACTGCCAACCGCAATTCAACACCCTTTTAATTGTAACCTAGTACCATCCGCGGTTCATACCATTGCTAAGTGACCTGGGACAGCTGGCGTCCCGTTTATTGGCAGCCCTCTCTGTGAGTAAAATTGCACTCCCTGGCAGGAGTTATTTACGGTTCGAATCACCTTGGGGTTTGATTCCCATCTGCTCAAAAATAACCCTTCCACTAGGCGGTACCCATGTGAACCAACCACGACCCACCAGGCAGAGGCAAATATTTTGAATAAAGAACACACTGCGGAAGGGCTCTAACCACAAGTCCGTAGGACTTGGGTAGCAGCATCAACTGCAAACTACCACAACAAACTTTCAGACCGCATAAAGTAAGGTTAATAGACAACACAAAATAAATTTTCTTCACAGGTTTTCGCTTACGTCTTACTGCCCTGTGTTTAGTCCTATTTATGTCATTTACCTTTTCCGAAATAACCTGTTGTTGATTTCGTCACAATGTCGCACTTAACTCATATTCCGTAACAAAATATTGACGCTTAGTACACTCAACATTGAAAAATGAAGTAAGGTGTAAAGGCCCAGCATAGCTCTAGAGACCAGGGACACTGAGTCTCCTTAACAAGTATGGAGGCCGACAGATCTGGCGTGTTCCGTCCAGGAAAGAAACTACTCTTCCTGGGGCCAGTGCCTTGGGGTAGACCTCTGTTGAAGTCCTATCGCTCATTCGGCGCAGGAGCATGGGCGTCACGAGGGATGATGCTCAGGCCTATAGCAGTTTGTGGCTAGAGGGCTCTCTGATTCCCCTCAGTGAGAAGTTGAGTGACCAGAGTTACCTGCTACTGACCTCAACTGCCCCTCTTTCACAGCGTTCCCCACGTAAGGACTCCACTGTTCTCAAGTAAACAGCATTACCAGATTGTAGCTCGAGAGTCATAATGAAAGAAATTTTAATTGCCTTATTTATTTGCTTATGTCTCACATGATTTTTTGAAGTGAAATATTATTACCTTCTTTAAGAGGCAGACGTTTGCCACGTACACACAGCATTACCAACAAGTTTAGATACGTGGCCTGGGTTCAGTAAGCTTTGGCTTTCTGCGGTAGAGCTAATTTCCTCTCCTTGGATGGCTGGCAGGCACAGCAGGGTGGGAGCCAAGCAACCAGCATGGCATCCTTGCACCTTCTTTCTATATTTGTTAAAGGGGTAGATTGTTTCACTCCTCCCACATCTGATACTTCCCCTTCTCAGTCTCGCTCACTCTCACACACTGCCCAATCAATAACCTTTCCACACGCTCTCAACTGGTAAAATGTGTATGAGACGTCCAGAATTCGGCTTGCATTCACTGTTATAGTACAGTAAAACCCCTCCATTATGTCTCCATTTATTATGACCCAACCCCGAGGAACCGTGAAAAGTTTGGGTAGAAAAATTCGAAAATTTGAGGCATGTCTAAAAATAGATAGAGTAATCCCTCGCCAAATGTGGTATCTTGAACTGCGGTTTCAGTTGTGCACAGCTTTGTTTTGTAGATCTTTTCTCCAACGGCGGTAATATAGTCCATTCCCCACTGGAAGCATCTTTCTCGGAGCCCTGCTAAATATCTACTTGCAGGCCTGTTTTGTATCCTTCCACCAAATGTAAACAAACATTGCCACGTGACTGCCATGTAGCATCTGTCAAAATCAATGTTTACATGCCATTGTGTGTGTACATGTGTCCATATACTTTTGCTACACATAAACATAAACATTGAAATGTAACTTCTACTTTTATACCTGTCAAATGTGTTGCTTACTGTTTACAGCTTTTCAAAGAATTCTGCCGTAGGTCTATTTCAAAAACCATTTCTCACGAATATTCACAGTTTAAGCCTATAACATTATTTAGGTCAGTTTTATGACATTTTAAAAATGTCTGAATTGACGATAGTTGTTACGGTTATGTTACATTAACATATTTGTTTTCCACGACATAGCACATTACACATAATGCAAGTTAATATTTTGCCGCAACTGTGTTTAACACTTAAAGCTGCGGGATAATGAACTATAGTATTTAACTTTTTGTTATTGATACGTGTTAGGTTATTTCTTTAAAAGGACTGCCTCAGTTCGAATAACGAAGGAATAATCAGTCCAACGAAAAAGAGACATTATTATCAAGCACGCAACTCGTGTTGCTCATTTTTTGTCATACAAACTTAAAAGATAGCAGTGAACATGCACACAAATAAGTCTACCGTAACTTTTATTCCGTTTATATTTGTATGTTTTGCTACTTACTGTGTATTAGGTTTATTTAAATTTATTGGGGCTAGGCTTAGTTATTTTATTGGGATAGGTGGTAAATAACATTACATGGCTGTGTTTCAAACACCCAGGGCAAAATACAACGTTGTGATAAATAAACAGAAATGGATGTAAATAAATATCTTCGTCATAAAAACAGTTCACATTTAAAACGTATAAATAGTTGACATCAAATATTTGAAATCATGCACACACACACAGATCAAACATAATGATCACCACACAGCCACGCCATGCTATTTCACACCTAGCTGTTAACTAAACACACCGTAACAGTGTATTTATTACTGTTGTGGACATACACTGTTAACTAAACACACCGTAACAGTGTATTTATTATTGCCATGGAAATACATATTCATCACAACTTTGTAACTTTCTTAGGTAAGTTTTAAAAAAATGTCTACAAACGTGATGTAATTTGAAGTATTTTTCGGAGTAAGTATAATTTATGCTTTGTTTGGTAAAAAAACATGCCATGTCATGGCTCGTCACGTCTACCAACTTCACTTTTTTGTGCCCTGCCATCATATCTAAATATATTAAAATAAGTATTCAAACATTAAAATCTCTTTTCAGTTGTGAATTACAAATTCAAGAATCATTATTTTGCTCTAATAAGTATGAAATATGCTAAAATTGAAAACATGTATAATTTATGCTTACTAGCGAAGTGAAACTTCCCGAGTGTGAAAGAGAGAGAGAGAGAGAGAGAGAGTGAGTGAGTGAGTGAGGGACAAGCCTCCCTCAGCAGACAGTTGCTTTCTCGCTCAATAAAAAAACACTGTACCAATACGGTCTACTCACAATATTTTCTGCTTTTATTTTAAACTGTAAAAATGAGATATGTTTCCATCAGGACTACCTAAATATATAAATATTTCAATAGGCACAGTTTAATTTACAAATAGTATTCTAAAAAACTAGGTTAAAATAATATTTTAACTCAACTATTTTTGTACCGGCCGTTGCCAACACATCGCTACTCTCGCTGTTGTTAATTCATATTTAAAAAGAAAGAAATATTACAAGTAATACAAGATATTAAGGTAAAGTTTCCTTTCCTCAATAATACAGTACTCTAAAGTTAACCGCAGTGTTATATAATTGTGGAATACAGGTTATTGAAAAAACAGGTTGACATGTTATGCCTGGAGTATTTTTTCAAAGGTTGATTTTCATAAGTCACTTCCAATTGGGAATGGACTGTAGTTTTTATTATCCACGGTTTTCAGTCTATGGAAACTAGCCCTTGCTGATGTTAGTGGTCCCTCCATTTCTCAAGCTACGATCATAGACTTAGACATTTGTTGTCCCAAGCAGCGTGAAGCAATATATTACCTAATTCAGAAGGGGACACTGCTGTATTGTCTGTGGAAGTTTGAGGAGGGGGGGGGGGGGGGGGGGAGATACAGGCCAGGGCCGGGTCAGTGCGGATTCTTTGTCCTAGTTACATTTCGCCGCCTCTGGCTTACCCTCCCTGTCTTTTTTCGCTTCCGTTATCCCTCTTTTGCTGTAAAAACAGCGGCACATTACACAGACTAGTTTCTTTATCAGTGTATGTATGATAACTTCAAATTTAATCCAATGCCTTTTTTTTTTAGTTTATGTGCGCCCACGCCTACATAATATGCTAATTTTTTTAGGTGGGCAATTGTTTTTTTCTTGTGAAGTAAATTTTATGTGTAAAGTGAATAAAGATAAGTGTGTGGAAATAAAATGTGTTCTTATGTTACCGGTACCATATTATGGCGAGTGAGGTCATGTGCGTGTATAGGCAACGTCAAACGTTTTTGATGAAAAATTGGGGATAATTAATATTACAAGTTGACAGTACTAAATATTTATATTCCCGTAAACATTGCCGGGTTTCATCGTGCCAGTGCAGAGTCCAACATGCCGTCTACATTTAGTATAAATTCAACACATTGACGTGATTTGCATGTGTCAGCATGTTTTCCCAACGCCAGGCCGCTGTTATGAAGTGAACCGGCCCTGTAACGACGTCAGGAGTGGCGGGCAGTCACCACCCGCCACAGTAATCTTGTAGCGACCGACTGACAGCTGCCCAGTCTGAGTATCTAGGGCCGAGCTTCAGCAGCAAACCGCCACGCTGTAGAGGATCTAGGCGCTCGCCCAGCTACGTACACAGTCAGACCAAAGCGAGAGCACGGCACGCACACACGTATTGCTCAACGCCACCTAACCTTTTTGATTGCTATGTACCTCATAGCAATGTATGACACACGAGACTGTGTAATAGATCTTTAATAATAACTTCATATTTTAATAATACTAATATAATAATAATATAATAATATAATAATAGTAATAAAATAATATTTTAAATACTTCATATTTTAATAATTTAATAATTTTTTAATAGATTTTTACGACGAGGGGTGGTCCAATATGCCTTTCTTGGGTATCAAATTAATCAGGAGACGTCCAGCTATTAAAATATACATATTTATATTTAATTTATAAAGTGGTTTTTTATGCGCTTGAGACGATTGAACATGAACTTCATGTTAAAAATTGCAAGTTTTGGGGCATAGTAGTTAGGGGTGTGTCAAAATTGGCCCAAAATTTCCCTAATTTTTTATTACGACCTCTCCTCTATTACGACCCTATTCTCGGGAACCGTGAGGGGTCGTATTAGAGAGGTTCTACTGTATTTTCTGTTTCAGGGGGTTTGAAACATGGGGTTCAGTTTGCATTCCATGCCAGCTTACAATAAATTACATAGGGTACCTTGTAATGTCATATTCTTTATTTAGGCAAGTTGAGGTGACATGACATGTTTTTTAAAATTATTATTTACAGTAACACTACTAATACAGTAATACCTTTTTAATAATACCAGTTTTTGCTATGTTTATTAGTTAAACTTTATTAACAATTAATGTACAACTCTTATCACACTATACTCAAAACTAAGTTTAATAAGGTTAGAAGTTGTATTTTATTTATGTACATGTCATATCCTCATTTATTGAGATTCTTGATGTATGGACATATTGGACAGTCCTTGAAAAGAGCAGATAGAGAGAGTCCACTGTATTACACACTCAAAAATATTGATGTGAGGTGTGTTTGTTGGTGAAAGTGAGTTGATGCATTCCTGTTAAGTCTGACTGACACATATGTCGAGGATGTTTCCGCTAGACCAAAAGCAGGGTGGTTTACACTGGTTTTACGGTACGAGGCGAGGGGTGTTGGCTATTGCTTCCTTATTCCATGGTTTTGTGTGTTGCGGTTGAAGAGGGTTTCACCCAATGGCTGCGAGCTTGGTCTACTCCGAAGCGGCAATTCCAGTCGTAGGCTTCACTGCTCCATAAGTTGGGGTTTGCCCAGCCGTATCAGGTCTCTGTTCGGTTAAGCAACCCTCTTACCACCGGATGGCACGAAGGGTGAATGCAAATGCACTGTGGGAAGATAATTACTGTTAGCAAATCAGGCGCTACTACTTCGTCTAAGTTGGGCGCGCGCGGTCCCATTCTACCTGCCTGTCCTGCGTAGGATGAGGTAATACTATCCACGGTTTGATAGTAGTGTGAGCCAGGTATTGCTCTCTACGCCTCTTGCCACTCCTCACCTTGTAAGGCATAGTGAAACACCGGTCTGACAGTCTACGCAATACACATACAGGAACGGTAATTAAAGTGTAGCCCAATAATGACTTGCCGGCACGAGCTCAATAGGAGTCCCCACTGATCCCCCATGCATGCAGGCTGATCAGGGACGAGGAGCCGTCCGTGTGGGCCACCAAGCCTCTATTGGTTGTGCGTTCGCACCGGGTAGGCGGCAACCCCCAGGCTAAGCTCACTTCAGCACTAACTTAGTGCTCAAAGTGAGAGATGAAAAGCAGAAGAGTAGTGCACAATGGGTGTTTATTGGAGATGCAATAAACACATGACCTTGTGCTACCTCCTATCAGACCGTGGAGAGCTGAAGGTAACTGCAGTTCCACGTATAGGCGACCTGATTCTAGTAAAAATAGGGAGTACCTGGTTCTAGACAAATGCAGAATTTAAAGTTAAACTGGCTAAGAAAAGGGTGTTTGGAGGAGACAAAGTGAAGTTAAGTATATGTGTACGTGTTCGAGGGATATCGACGCGTAGTGTGTAGCCACTGGGGGCGCATTCGTAGCTTCCGAAGTTCCCGGAGGGCTCAGGACTAAATTAGTGCTCTGGGATGTTACGGGAGAGTTTGTGAAGAATAAACTGCCATAGTCCTGCTGCGTCCAGTCTTATATATGTGAGGCTTGTAGGTTGCTGGTGCAGGCTGCGAGGAGGGTGAGCATCCTGACTGGTCAGCGTTTCTACTTCGTGCCTCATCGGTGGTGCTTGGCCTTGCCTGGTGGCGGGCAGCTTGTTGGCTCTCAGCACAGGAGGGGGGGGGGGGGGGCATGCCTGCTGGGTTGCTTAATCTTCAGGTGAGAGAAAATCCGCTGATAAGTTCCTGTTGCCTGGTAGTGTGTGTGGCCGAGAATCCATGTTTAACATTCTCTGGCTCCTTCTGCAGTGATGGAAGCAGAAACATTTAGCGATGAGTCGTAATTGTTATTTAGTAGGGTGAGAGTTACACGTCGAAGTTAATCATAAATGTTGTGGATTCTAAAATTTGGAGGTAAACCTGATCTTGTAATCTGTATTATTGGTAAGTCTGTTGTGCTATAATTGTTTTGTAATGTGTTTTGTTTCATTGATTACAGGTGTCTGGGAACATCTTCAATATCTGTGATGTTCACCTGCCCAATTCTGAGGATTTTGCCTCCAGTGATGAAATAATGATATCAGTAGCACTGGGCTTTGTTGCGCATGTAGTCCAGATGATCTCCGTGTTCCTGCAGGTGCCGCTGCGATACCCACTGTTTCATTTTGGCTCCAGGAGTAAGATTATGGACCATGTTGCAGACAAGATACCTGACAAAGATCGAGAGTGAGTGTAGTAAATGCTTTCTTTCGTACACACCCTGCTGCTGGTTGGGTTACATGTAAGTGCTAGCTGATGTGTGCATGTACATCATTTGAACCATCACCTGCGTATCTGCCTGCTAAATTATTTTCAATAGTTACTATTAATTTTTCTAACATATTTGTTATTAAAATACGTGAAACCTTTTTTAAAAAGGTCTCACTTAAGAAGTTTTCCTGCTTAATAAGTTGAATAATTTTGCACCTTGTCTATAAGCACATGTATAATTGGACCCTTTTAAGACGTTTTCCCGGTTAATAAGTATTATTTTTTCAGTTCTTCAAAAACTTTTTAAGTGTTTTACTGTATTTATATAATCGGATAAGTCTGTTAAATTTTTTTCTGTTTCTCAGTTTGGTTCCAGCTATCAATTTTGTTTTCAGTCTTGATACTTTTTTTGCAAGAATTATGAGTAGAGAATTGAATTTTTTATTGGGGGGAGCCAGTACCGATACCAATATTTAAATCCGACTTGCTTTCACAATCATCTGAACGAATAGTTTTTAAAACCCATATTGAACACAGATTTAATTAATTTAATTTTTATATTTTTTATTCTCCGTTTGTGTTGGGTAAATCATATTAATAGGATGTCTTCTTATTTAG
Source organism: Dryococelus australis (assembly GCA_029891345.1). Taxonomy (NCBI): domain Eukaryota; kingdom Metazoa; phylum Arthropoda; class Insecta; order Phasmatodea; family Phasmatidae; genus Dryococelus; species Dryococelus australis. Next base: position 5,872,679 of record CM057008.1, read on the forward strand.
TTTTGGTTTTAGAAGACATGAATTTTGATTCTTTGTATCGTTTTGGCCAGCCAATTTTTAAAGAAACATGCGGTTATTTATAACCTATGAATTACTTGTTACAAAGAATCAAAACGCATAGAATCGTTTTGAAATGTGCTACAGCATTGTGAGAATTAAGTATTAATGCATGATCATTGTGGTTTTATTCCGCTAGACCAAGTGTGCAATTTTCGGTATCTGACGGGAGCAGTCGAGACTGCTCGTAACCTTAGTGAGGCTGCGCGGTCACGTTCTGCCTGTCTTTCCTTCGTTGGAGGGGCTAATGTAAACCGCTGCTTGGCAACTAGATGAGTGATCTTTTGTTCTCTACGCTGTCATCCGTGCCTTATCTTATAAGGCATAGCGTTTGGTTCGCCGCCGAACAATACACGTCGTGCACTATGGACGAGAAACTATTTCCTATAATAGTGTTGTCCAGTAGCCGCTTGGTAGCATGAGTTCGGTGTCTCCGGGCAATCCTCCACTGTAGCGGGCAGATCAGATATGTTGAGCCATGTGGGCCGCCACTGCTTCTACTAGACGTGATATTCAGCCAAGGCCAGGCTGCAACACCCAAGCCAATACCTTCTCCAGCACCTGGGTGCTCTGGTAAGGGATAATAACCTAGGCTTGCTGTCTCTCCTTGGTGGAAGGTATTCCTAGTGGTTGTGGCTCCTCTGTTCCTTCCATCCAGCATCTGGGTGTTTGGATGAGGAAGCAACAGGCAGCCGTCTAATGGTGTGTTTCAAGACTGGAGGACTCCAGAAGGGGTTCCTCAGTCAAAGCTAGTTCGGATTTAATGGTACCCGGTTTCTGTTGGCAGTGCACAGTGCGAATTATTCCTAGCCGGTGAAGTAGATATTACGCTAGAAATAAAATCGTGTGAATAGAGAACCAAGCTGTATTTATTGAGGACTTAATAAACACAGTGACCCATGCTATCTCGTACCAAGCAGATGGAGTATTGAAGGTAACCTTTGTTAGCCAGTTGTAGGCGACCTGGTTCTAAGCTAAAGGGGAAAAGTTGAACTAGAAAATTGAATATATAACTGCTGAACTAAAACTGTCTAATTGCGGGTGTCTGGAAGAGAGAAAAAGAAGTTAAAATTCCTTTGCTATAGTAGAAAGGTATATTGGTGTTTGATGGTTTTCAAAGACTGTTGTCCCAAGGGTAGCCGCGAGGGCTACTGAAGATTCGAGGTTGGCTGGAGACCTCAGCACTAAGGAGTGCTCGGGGTTTTCTCTAGAGAAGATAAAGAAATGACTGCTGGAGCCCCACTGCGCACGGACTTACATAGTCAGAAGTCTTGGCTGCCACGGCGGGGTGCGGGGAAGGCGTGTGACGTCCTTCTGCCAGGAGGCTATCGTGGGAGGAGAGAAGCCTCTCGTCAGCATTCTGTTTCGAGGATCTTCAGTGGCGCTTGGCCACGCCACGAAGTGGCAGACAGCTTGTAGGCACTTAGCGTGGGAAGGAAGGGGGAGGCGGCTTGCTCTCTGGTTGCGAAACTTAAAACCACGTGTTCGGCCACCAGGTAGATTTAAGCGGCGCACATTGTGGGTTGAAGTAAGGGTATATTTTACATGAAGAGGGATGAGTCTTAATCGTAGTTAATATTAGTATAAGCGGCATGTGGCGGCATCCCGCTGCACACTGCTGTACTTGCCTCGGGCCTCTTGCATGGTTCCGGTGGCTCATCGTGTGAAAATAAATTCCATTATTGGGACGTCAGTTCTGACCCGGTAGATACAACAATCTTGTAAGCAGATGCGGCTACACAACTCTGTTGACAACTGCTAGTGATAAGGTTGCACTGATGAGTAACAGTCGTTTATTAATATGTGAGATTTGATATGTATTGTCTGTGCACTTTGTTTCCCTTTGCCGAAATTCCGGTCTTATCTGTGTTTTTGATTTTTGGCCTTTTCTAATCCTCCTATATTTGTTGGTTTTTCCTGTCATCCCACTGAGTCATGCTGAGGTCACTGCACTTTCTTCGTGTGGAGAAGAGTTTGACACGTGCCGCTTCTACACCTATTATAATAAGACTCCGACTCATCGCCTAGGTGTACTGCTTACATCTCTACAGATGTGAGCAACACGTCGCATACCTCTACAGGCAACTGGAACTTCTGTGTTTTTGCTTTTCACCTGGAAGGCACGCATCCGGCAGGCACGCCGCTCCCCCTCCCCGCGTTTGATGCCTACAATTTACCCAGACCTCAGGCACAGCCGAGCAGACCCGACGAGGCACAAAGCCAGAACTGCTGGCGAGATAATTCTCAAGCCACCCAGGGCTGGAGGACGTCACGCCTCCCCCGTTCCCCGCGGCGCCAGCAGTCTATAAGTTACCACTATATAAGTCCGGCCACAGCCGAGCTCTGGAGTGATTCTTTTGCACCGCTCACAGCGCTCTGTCGCTCTAGAGAAGTTCAAAGTCTACAATTATGCAACTACGTTCGTCGATGACCAGTCAACTCGCGACATACAAATATGAACATTTTTCTTTTAACTTTATTTGTCTCCCCTCTAGACACATTTAATTAGTAGTATACCTGTAACTCTTATTTTCATCTAGAATCAGCTTTTCCCATTTATTTAGAACCAGGTAACCTACACCTGGAACCACGAAGTTACCTTCAGCTATCCTCGACTTGGTAGGAGGTAGCACATCTCACGTGTCTATTGAACTTTCAATAAACACACATTGCTTTCTAATTTGCTACTTTTATTGCCACGGTGTATATCTGTGTTCACAGTTGGAGGTAGATTACGCTGTGCACTGCCAACCGAAATCCGAGGAAGTTATTAAACTGAACTAAGACATACACATTATACGGCTACCTGTTTCTTCCCATCAAACACACAGCACTATTAGTACTTGTGGGGAAGAAACTGTAATGCCCCAACCACTAGTAACACCTTCACATCAGAAGGCACGACACACTCGGGTTACTTCGCACCACTTGCACTATTAGTGCACGTGACGGTGACCTGCAGCGCTGCCGGGTATTCTGGGTGGACGCACAACCAGTAGAGGTTTGACATGACTCCGGTTCAACGTCCCTGATCAGTCGGCTTACGGTGGGGGATCAATGGGGACTCTTATCGAGCCGGCCAACAAGTCACTATTTGGGTACACTGTTAGTATTTCCCTTTCAGTACACTGCGTGATTTATAGAACTGTTACTCTATGCGTCATGAGAGGAGGAGTAGTAGGAGACATAGAGAGCAACACCTGGCTCACCCTGCTGTCTGGTCAAGGATTGTATCACCCTATCCTACGCAGGATAGACAGGCGGAATGGGTCCGTGCCGCCGAATTCAGACATCAAGCAGTTGCGCCTGCACCGATAATATTAATTGAGTTTCCACCGTGTGTCCTTTCCAGCTACAAGTATCACCCTGTTGTTTACGGCTTCTTAACTGGAGTGGAAGTTCGCCTAGACTGGGACAATTTGGTCTTCTGGATGAAAGAAGCATGACTTTGGAACATTCGTGCAGGCAGTCACCCCGCTTAAGACTAAACTTACCTCAGCTACCTAACTAGAGGTGAAAGTGTATCAGAACTAGTCAACACTCAGCGCTTCAGCCCCGCTACCAAAGACGCTTTTGGTCTAGCGAGTTTAAATATGTAACTACCGTGTCCAGTCAGTCTAATCAGACACGTCAAGTTCTTCACAACTTTTTTGTAGTTCTGTTGTGGAGTACCAGGATCTTCACCATCGACCTCCTCTGGGCATTGGTTGGATGCAGACACTCGAGAAGAAACCTGACTCTGGTGCTTGGTGGTTCTACCACCCGGATGCCCGCTGTCATCCCCATGGATGTTCATTCATCATTGTCTTTAAGAGAAGTAGTATATCTGGCTATGTTAGTTGGTCAAGAAGCTAGTATGTGTATCTCTGTACTTGTACTTTGGGAGCTCTTCCCAGTTCTTCAACCTTAAAGTCTTTTCAGACTGTATCTACTCTTCAGTGACTTTGTTATGTGTATATTTCGTACAGTGTGTATGTCAAGGTTCCAAGAGTGACTCATTTAAGGGGAGGGAGGTGCGATGGTGGCTCTGCTACCGTCTATTAGTTTTGTTAACGAACACTTGACAGCCAGCGCTAAGTGACTTTCTCGTTGGTACTTGGCTCCCTTCCTCTTTCCTCATCTCAATCCCCTAACTTTGAAACTCCTCAAAATGCATCACAGTTTTTTCTATGATCTGGAGTGTTAATAAATAGACTTGCACACTGTCCCCATCTTCTATTCTCCTGGCATATCTAACCTGAAGTACGTCAAAGCTACACATGGATTTGGTTCATAATATTTGATCGCCATTTGCATTTGGAACAATGCACCATGTCGCAAGACACAACCCGCGCCTAGAATAGGTGCATATTACAGAAACGACTTTGTCCTATTCAAAAGTTACTTTATGCACCTGGGTAAGTCAATCCTCTCTAAACACAGTAATGGAGGCAGGACACGTAACCAATCTAATTTGACAGAGGTTCAACATGTCTAATTATCACGTGATCCTAGCTTTTACAATGCAGCCTGAACTCTACAATAAGCAGTCACATCATTGCCCCGCCCCAAGAATAGAGAGTTCTACTTTGCCGCTTCCGCTGGAAGAACAGTGATCGCTTTGAATTTTCACGCCGCTGCAGCGGAGGCAGGCCACTCGCCATAAAGTCACGGCCTTCACAAAAGCATCAGTGCAATATATGTCAGCGCCTTGCACCAAGCGCTGCGCCGATAAGGATCTATTGTTCATGCATGTGACGTAACAAGCTCCACCTCCGCGAGACAAAGCTAATTCCCCTCCACCTTTTGGCAACCTAGAAGTGTTTGAAATTAGTATAAAAGACATCCCATCTCAAGGAACACCATTGTGCACTGGGTCGTAGTATCGCCCTCATCCCTTTGGCTCTGAAAGTCGAGAACAATGCCGGTATCCCCGCTCCTCCTGGCTGTGAAGGCCAGAGTGACCAGTAAGAGCAGAGTCCCTCGGTCGCGCTGTTAAATGGGCAGTGTATCAGTAAACAGTGTTCGACGTCAACAAGCTCCGGAGAGCCCTACCTCAAGAAATCCTCAACCTCTTCGGCTGCCTACAGATGCAGCCATCCAGAGGCTTCAATCCCTGCGGCCTCTATCAACTCCAGACCGTCACTGCCGACCATCAGAGGGTAACACAGTCATCCGTAACCTTCCCCAAATACCTACCACTGGCAACCTAACCAAGTTTTGAAGGTCACTGTGATGTTTCCTTTTGGACACCCCTTAAGGCGTTGGCTCTTTACCGCTCTGGTAAAGAAATATTTGACCACATTTGTCTAGGTTCCTTCTGAACAGTTTCTTAATTTCAGTTAGAAAACCCAGACCATTATTTTTCAATTGAATTAAAATACAATTTAAACATATTTTACTAGGTAACCTTCACCTGACTGTAACAAAACCTGCTTCTGCAAAAAAGTTGAATATTAATTATTTGATATTTGAATTCTTTGATATTATTATTGAGTAAATTATTGACGCTTTATAATATCCTTTCATTATATGTCAACTCTTTATTTGTGTGTGAATTCATGATGCTTGACACGTGTCCGAGTAGCTAAGGCCGGATCACGGTCGTGTGGCTTTGGTTGCACTTAGGCCAGTTGTGCTTTCAGGGTTTATTTATAGATGTCTTGTCGAGTGGTGGTTGGCTGAAGACGGTTGATGCTGGCGTAGTCTCGTTCTACCTATTGGTCTGCTGTAGGGGAAGCTAAACCACCCGGCAGCATGGCAGTACGGCAAGCAACTCTTTGCTCCTCCGTATTGCGCCGTCTCACCTTAAAAGGCATAGAACGTGTTTGACTGCTAAGAACTGTGGGTCGAGCACCGTGGACATGAGTGACCCTATAATAGTGTTGCCCAGTAGTGGGTGGTAGCACGAGCCCGGTGCCTCGGAAGGCCCCCCAACTTAGCAGGCGAACCAGAAGTGTTGAAGCCATGTGGGCTACCACTGCTACTGCTGGGTGTGAGTTTCCCAACCAGGGCCAGGCTGTAGCACCTAAGTAAATACTCCCACCAGCACCCAGGTGCTCCAGTAGGGGTACAACTCAGGTGTATTGTCTCTCCCTGGGTGGAAAGTGTGTCTAGTGATTGGGACTCCTCTACTTTATTCCTCCAGTATCTGTATACTTAGTAAGAATAAAATAGATGGCCGTTTAATATGTATCAGAACTGGAGTCTCCAATTATAGCTTGGTCAGCGGAACTTGGCTCAAGATTCTCCTAGCAGCTGGTTCAAAAGTACTCTATGAATGAGACTCTTAGAAGAAACAAAGTTGTGTTTAATAAATTCTTAGTAAACATAGTGACTCGTGCTCTCCTACCAAGCAGACGGGTGACTGGAAGTAATCCTACGGTAGCCAGGCGTATAGGCTGTTCACAGTAAAGTGAGTACTTTTTAAGCACCTGTTAAATTTATCTTCCAACCAATTTCTAGCTTTGGGCCATTATTTAATATAAACTTTGCTATATGTCTAATCAACACAGTGTATACATTTCATCGTTCTGAAAAGTTAACATCCAAAGTTGCAATAAATTATATTTATTAATGGTTAATATCTGTTGGAAAGGCCTTAAAAATTGCTCACTTTACCGTGAATAGCCTATAGGTGACCTGGTCCTAGGTTAGTTAGGGAAAGTGAAATAAAACTGACGAAAATTGCTTACGACAAAACTAACTATAACCGGGGTGTCTGTAGGAGATGGTGAAAGTGGTGTGTGGTATGTCTCTAGTTACTGAAGAAGCATCCGGTAACTTGGTAATTCGATTGGCATCACTGGACGTCTGGTTGAGGGTGCTGCAGAGCTTTAACGGTGACAGCAATGGTAGCAGCCACTTGTAACTGCTCAAGTCTATTTATTGACGTCAATGCTGGTAGCCGCTGGTGGCTGCGGAAGAATGTTGAGCAAAGTCCAAGGTAGGCAGTTCCGGATGGCTGCTGAAGACTGTTGAACAACGACCAAGGTAGGCAGCCTTGGGTGGCTGTTGATTCGTTGATGCAAATGGTAGCAGCCTCTGGATGGTTGCTGAAGAGTGTTGGGCTGTTGATGGCAGCCTCTGGAAGGGCTGCCGAAGATCTACTAGTTGTCGGAGGTCTCCAGCACTGGAAGTGGTGGAGCAATCTCGAAGACTCACAGGAACAACTCGCAAGGTCCGCTGCGCACGGACTTATATAATCAGGGTAGCGCGTGTTGCAGAGGTCGCGAGGGAGGGCGTGTGACGTCCCTCTGCTATGAGGTCGGAGTGGGGGTAGCATCCTCTAGTCATCTCTCTGCCATCATGTTACTTTGATGGTGCTTGGGCATGCTCCGATGTGGCTGATGACTTGTTAGCTCTCAGCGCGGGGGGGGGGAAGATGACGCGCCACTTGCTTGCGTAACGCCTCGTATCCACTTGTCCGGCTGCCCGCCAGGAGTGTGGAAGGCAGCGACTTCCGTGTATGGGTTGACGTGAAGTTTGACTCAGTTGGGGGTAGAACTAGGTATACTAGGTTTGCAGTGAGATGAGTTATAATTGTAATTAAATAGTTGTTATAAGCGGCACGCGTCATGCTTTATGATATCTTATTTTACTTGTCAATAAACACAATCCTACAATTGTAATTAGGTGCTTTCTCATTTCACTTTGATTATTCCCTTTGCTTTTGAATCATTGAGAATTAGATTGATCCTGCAAGTGAAAGCCAACCCTGCGTATTCACCACTAAGACAGAGCTCACATACACATTAAAAAGCCACTCAGAGGTTGGTCAATAGACCAATTTCGGCCAAGCCCATACCACTAGCAACACTCTTCCATCCGTAAATTCTAGTTCAATTGGTAGCTTCCTACTCTGCCTGACGGAGGAAGATCTGCCATCCTCACGCGACCTTCGGTGGAGACTCGCCTAAGAGTATTGTCTGTCCATGATCTTCGTATAATATGTATCTCACGCTCGGCTGGCGAACGGCTAAGCAAGTGGTACACAGTGGAGATGGCACGGCCGGACGAACCCTTAGTTAGATGTACATATTAGCCCCCTCAATAATTGCTTGTTTATTACACTGGCTTTCCCTCATGAGGATAATCAGAAGTGTTAATTGGTTATTAGTTCTTTCTTGTTGGATCCAATTATGGCCTTATGCCTCACCCACATGAGAGTAGGCGAAAACATAAACTTAAGAAGACTCGTAAAAAAAACTATAATCAGAAATAAATAACACAATTTTTCCAGTGTCTGACACAGTGAACCCATTATTTGCACCTCACATACACACAGGGCAACGTGTTACATTTGAATATTTATAAATGTTCCATTGTAATCTTGAGGTCGTGAAAATTGAGTCTGAATTCCTCCCCGACTCATACACTGCCATTCCTTCATGCCCCTCCTACTGACCCTTCAGCAGTACCAGCACTCCTCCGTCGCTGCCAGTGTTGGTCGCTGTTCAGCCACAGTCCTCATTCCAGCAGCCGCCAGTCTCCAAGAGAGCACCAGTGCCGAGTGGACACGTGGTAAAGTGATGGAATGTTACTGTGCCAATTTCACTTGATTTCATCCCTACTCGCAAACCTACCAGACCCATTTTATTTAACAGCAAATTACTCAAGTGGGAGTAACCTCTCCTCGGGGTATGATCCCAGTGCTACTGGCATATGTGTATTTGAAGGCCACTTCCTCTGCTAATGTCGGCTCTGTATACTGTAGGTCAGTGGAAGTGAAACTCACCCTAGGAGTTCTCCAAGCTCTCGACCCGTCTGAACGCTTGTAGAACGGTTAAATGAGCACACCTTCCCAGCATGGAGAATGTCCACTTCTCTCCACAGAACTAGCTGATGATCCTGTGTGCGATTCCTGTCGAAGCTAGGGTTGTATTTTCTTCACTTCACCTTTTAGCAGTCATTGACTTAGTGTTATTGTGCCTCGTGGTTTACTGCATGGTTTATTGTGTTAGAACAACACGCCTCAAAGTTTTAAAATATTGTTTAAGCGTTATTGACTGAGCAGCTGGTTGAGATACGGGTGTGAAACAGTGAGTCGTGGGCATTTTTTATTATAATTTTGGGCTGGCTTAGTGTGTTTAGTAATGTTGTCTGTTGTAACATGTAAACTAAACTGGGTTGCTGTGTGTCTTGATTGTGTATTTTCTAATGAGTAGTGTCGTCATTGTCTGCAGCCTCATTTGGGTTGTCCAACTTCTGTTATTTTTCCACGGTTCCCTTGTCCAAGACTCTCTCGTGTTATAGCTTTTTATTATTGATAATTTTTAGAAATTGGTGCTTTGCTTTGGTTCCCTCAAAACCACCACCCTTTTTAATAATTTTTAATTGTGTTTTATTAAGTTTTAATTTGTACATTTTATTCGAGAAAGGATGTAACAGGTCTTACCTGGCTGCCCTTTCTTGTCATATTGTTCCTATTTCATAAATTTGTTCCTAGATAAAATGTTTACCAAATACCATATCAGTATTAACGTTTTTGCTTTATGAAAGCTGAAGTTATTAATGTACACTACTTATGAATTCAGTATTAATTGGAGTGATTTTTAGCTGAGCTCTTTTTGCATTATGTTGTGAAGATGTTTTAATATGGTATTTTGAAGAGCCTGTAAAGTGATTAAACTGAGGTTCAATGACAAGCCAGAATAATAGTACCGTATTTAGGCGTGTACAGGCCGTATGCATATGTAGGCCGCACCAGAAGTTTTAGATGAAAAATTGGGGATAATTTATATTTCAAGTATAGGCCGCACTGAATTTTTGTATTCCTGTAAATATTGTTAAGTCACAATTCCTTACAAACAAGTCCGACTTAATTTCTCCCCTACAAAACAATAGAGACAAAAAAATTTGTGTTATGTTGCAATGTTTACGAATATACATTGTGCGTTTACTATTCTACAGATGGCAACCTGACTTGAGAAAGCAAAACCACAGCAACATGTTACACAAATTGGCGTCTTATCAATGTGCACTTGTAGAGAGCCATGCCGGGTGTATAGTAGAGAAATTATTTTCTCATGTACGACATCTATGCGCAGGCTCCAACATGTTTGCATTTTACGTGTGCTGCTGGATGAAGGTTATTTGGTTTATGAATGCAAGTGAACAAATAATTGCATTATTTTTTTATATATTTATTTATTTAAAATAAATAAATTCTTTCCCTTCCCTTCCTTCCTGCCTTTAAGAATTAAAACATTAAAATGTACTGTATGTAGATAAATTTCTAAACATGTTTTGAGGAAAAAAATTTCAAATAAATTTTTATGCCAATATTTTGTATATAAGCCACACCCCACTCTTTGTAGTCATTTTTTTTTTTTTAAATGCATAGTCTGTACATGCAGAAATACTGTGATTTTCTGTATCAGATGGATTTTTTCTAAAACTGATTTGTGCTACACCTGCTAATATTACTTGGGGTGTTGAATACAAGCTGTTGGCGATTAATCAGAAACTTCATTTTTGTTAATATTTAATGAAAATTTTTTTGTTAATGTTTTTATATCAATTTTGTGTACATTCTGGCACCTTTATACAATACATATTTTGAACCTTGTTGTGTGTAAAGTTAATTTGTGGCTGAACGCCACAGTACTGTTTGCCCAGAAACTCCAAGAAGCAGTCATGTCGACACCCCCTGATGTAGAATTGTACTGTCGGCTGAGCCATCTGCATCCTCCAGTGAAGGCAAATCTAGTACTACAGCTCGCCACTGGAGAGCAGCACCCACTCTACTCCAGCAGCTCTAGCCTCCAAGTGCCTCACACATAGGCAATGAGAGAATCACACCTCTCACAGAGGAGATAAGAAATAAATAGCATCACCTCTAAACCCTCAAGACGATGCTAGCTACCCTCGCACTCTGTACCTCTTCAAGCTCCTTCGTCGATATCAGTATAAAAGGTCTAGCACTCTTAAGCTCTTCGGTCTCTGCTCCTCCACCGCTCGCAAGTATGGAGGCAGCCATCTGGGTGCATGACCAATGGGACATCTGGAGATCTCACCATTCGTGAGGGCTAGGGTCTCAACCCAGCTGAAGGCATCGCCGATCAAAAGCTCAACACCTTTGCAGCTGCTGACCCGCCTTCTGCAGCCACCACAGATCCCGCAGCTTCTGGGATACTCAACCACACCAGAAGCTCCTGAAGACAGCGCTCCTCACCTACCACGCCCCTCGTGGTTTAACACCCAGAATCCCTTGGTAGCAGGTCACATCAATGTCCCTTCTGGACCTCCTCCCTGCCCACTGGAGGGTGCGGCAATGACGGCAACCACCCTTTTTGTAGCTGCCATTCCTAATTGTTTGTTCAGGACACCCCGTGTAGTTAGGCACTGTCAGATACATGAACTATTTTAGAATATTTTCTTGCCAGAGTTAATTCATCCAAACTATACACTTAGCTTCACCCAGGTCGCCTTCACCTGAATTTTCATGACAAGAATAACTTCCGTAAATTAAGATGGGAGCTAGTGTGCAACCACCTTGTTTTCAATACGTTCAATATAATACATATTTTAATTTACTTCTCTCAGTTTGTTTCTTTTGTTTTGAATCAAACCCCCTTGTTGTAAAACATACCTCTACTGAGGAAAAACCAACATTCCAACAACAAATGTAAATACACACATTCTTTAGAGGCATACCTAACTCTGCCAACTGGTAGACCTACGGCAGCATCCAAAATCACCTAGTTACTCCTCTGCTAGGAGAATAACATGCGGTCGCGCCACCTCTTCAACTCAACGAACTGCGGACCAGTCGACTTTGATAAGGAAGTTGAAACGATACCTTCAAGATCGCAGCACCCCTGTGCCCAGTGACGTTACAGATGCCGAACCTCTGGCAGAGGAGGTAAAACTGTTGTCAGCCTCAATCAAGGGTGATAAGAAAATACACTATGCCACCTGCTACCAGAGATAACCGATCCCCATATTGAGAGGCTTGCAACCCCATTTCCCTGGGAGATCCACCAAAAGGAAGCTGGGACTATATAAGGAAGCTTCAAACCGCCCTTGCCAGAGAATGTCGGCTCGCCGAACACATTGGTAAGCGAGCTCTCCTAGGTCTGGAAGGAGCTCCTCCTCTCCCAGCCTACAGCTTGAGAAACTTCTCTCCATCGCCAGCATCTTGACAAGGCTCACTCTCCAGAGGTAACCTCTGTTCGCACTGTGCACCCACTACCCCAGTCATCCCTGACTTCTCGGTAGCAGGCCGTCGTGACATCCTAGGTCGCCTCAGAACTTGTCGCTGTAAAGTGCAATAGAGAATTGCTGAAGTTTACTTGGCGTTAGAATCATTACCAGGTTCGTTTTCACCTGGTCTAATGTAATTTTAAAGCATTCATTTAGAAGCTTGTACTAATCGGTCTTCCCCAGTGTTTTCCAAAGCATCAATAAAATGCTAAAACAAAGCTCGTAAATTTGTGTAACTGATTATTTCACTTTGCTTCCCCTTAAACATAAAAATTATGTTGGTTTCTTTTGTTGCATACTAAAATATCGTTAAGCTCACCCTGGGGTTCGATTCCCCTCTACCTCTCCGCCGCCCTTCAGTTAATCGGAACCCTAACAAGTATCTCTATCTGCCGACACATGTGTTAAACGAAACACCGCCATAGGGATTATCACATCCGATAGGAGGGAATCAGCACTTGATAAGAATTGCAGAGTAGTGGTGTTGTAGGCACAGAGAACAAGACTACTAAAGGAACCTGAAGGAGGCATAAGAACGAGGACCAATATATATTGTGTGCCCTACCTCGATGTGTAAGTGGTTAGGATGCTGACTGTCCTCTCGAGATCTTAGGTAAACCTACCACAGCGTAATTGGCTAGAATTATTGGCCCAACGGGTTTTGGAGGGTTTGGATTCTGTGGGATGCCGCTTAATGGTAGGATACCATCTGAATCGAGGGGAGTCAAACCCCAGAATGAGGCGGAATGAGGTAATTTCCCGACCAGGGAGTTCTATCTTCCTCACTAATATGGTTGCCAATAATTGGGACACCAGTTGTTCCTGGGTGTATGAGGTGGTGATGCAGTTTAAGTAATCATGGGGGTGGAGGTGAATGGCCTGGCTGGGGGAATCGGGGCTACTCGAGTGGGCCGAGAGGGCTGACGTGCGGGGATGTAGTTCGCATGGAGTGATACCTCATGTGGGTTGGGGCTACCTTGGGCGGGAGTCGAACCCGAACTGTTCTACCTGATGTTAGTTTGATTACACAAAGTTGGGCAAGTCCTCCTCCGGTGGGTGTCGAACCCGTATGAGCTTCTTGGATGCCAACTTTATTATGCAGGTGTTCATTAGGTCCTTATCGGGAATGACGTGGGGAGCAGTTACACTTACTTCCTGCAGGGGTACCTCTAGCGGGTGGGGATGCGTTAGATTCAACTCACTTTGTAACCAGCAAACACCTAATAAGTGGTCATATGGTGAAATTAGGGTAGGTGGTAGAATAGATGAATAGTCCAGGGGCAAATTTTCGGATCCTAGTGTTGGAGATTCTACCCGACTTGTGGTATCAATTGTAGCTTGTGCTTGGAGCTCTCTTTGTAATGCACAACATTCTCTATGTCTTTTACGGCATTGTAGGCCACCCTTTTTATTGTACATCTGTTTAGTCCCATGATTCTTTCCGCAGATGTGCAGTCCTGGGGGCTTGGCTTATGTAGGCACACCCAAGGCCCTGACGTGCAGACCGGTATTGGGATGTCATTGGAGGTAGACGCGGGAACACCGGAAACCCAGGAGCTTCAGAGTATCTTTTGCAGACGAATGCTTTCTGCAAGCTCACGTCTCCTGTAGAGTTCGGTGCACCGCACGGCTAGTCTCCAGTGGAATTTAATTACTGAGTCTAACACAAGTTGCACTATCACTCTGAAACTTAAACTGGTAACGACACAGGGTCTAATCTAGAAATAAGGGTAAACAGACAAAATTAAAGTTTAGGTAAATTTACTACAGGTTAAATGAAAAGGAGAGCCCCGGCTAATCAGTTACAGATAAAATATTAACTAGCTAACAAATTAATTAGAAATGATTTATTTAACACACACAACAGGCGAAGGCAAGCCTGATAAATAATTAATAAAAGAAAAATACAGAAAATTGATCTACGGTAAATATACGGTTAAGTACACAGTTCACAGCGTAACCCGATTTTCTAGAGTTTATCCAGGGAGGTAAACTATGATGTGACGACCTGCTACCGCGGAGTCATGGAAGTTGGCTAGGGTGCAGGGTGCAGGAGTGGGATTACCTCTGGTGTGGATGCTGCCCTCACAGCAGGTGCAGTTGTGGACGAGCCTTATCCAAGCTGCAGGATATCGCAGTCTTTGCAGTCTGCGGCTGCGGGTTGAAGACTTGTTGCAGACTTCTGGAGGTGCAGCTGTTTCTCAGGCTGTGGAGAGATGAGATAGTCATCTTCAGACCAAGGAGAGATTGCAAACCTACTCAGCTGGCGAGCCTGGTGTGTCTGCTGGAGTGTAGTTCCTGACTTCCTTATATACGAAAAATCTTCAGATCAGCAATCTTGCGGGCACGGGGTGTAGCGTAGCCTTCCAACACAGGGGTAGGTTATCGGGGGTTGCAGGAGCGTCGCACATTTCTTATCTTCCTGCTTGGAGGTGACGACAAATTTGAAGCCCTCTTCGTGAGACTGGCAGGCTGTGACGTAACAAGGTCACTGGGGTGCTGCCATCTCTTGGGTCTGCGGGAACTTCTTCTACAGCTCATAGTATTATAGTATGGTAGCGGATTAATAAAAAATATTTAATTTATTCATGGGGGTGGCACTTGCATGCTGGATTTTGGACGGGTTGTAGATTATGTAATTAAGCACGTCAATTACTTTTACATAGTCTGCTGTCCAGCATGTGGAGTCTCCTTGATATGGGAAATTACATTTGCCACTGTTAATGACTTGCCCCGAGTTTGGGTCACCGGTAGATGGGGCGAAGTCGTCCGTAGAGCACGTATCTGTACAGCGTAGCATGTTGGCATGCATCAATATTAAAACCCCGGAAATGCATCAACATACTGACAAGCAAATTGCCATGGGCAGGAGGCAGTACGGCTGTACCGGGAAAAGTATCCCGCAAGAATGCCACTGCCCCATAAAATTTTTGCAACAATGTTTCATCTTTTGTGTGAAACAGGCTCGTTTACGGGAATGGGTAACTATGAAGTGTGGGTACGCCAGGTATGTACACCAGCCTTTAGGAACATGTGATCAACACTGTGGAAGATGACCCCGGTATCAGCACCAGGCAGGTGACCCACCAGCATGGGGTTAGCCATACTAGTGTGTGGAAAATTCTCCATGGTAACCGCTACTACCCCATATCAGTTGCAACATGTGCAGGGCTTATTACAGAAGGTCTTTCCTCCATGGGAATGGTTTTGTTGCTGGTTTGTTGCACAGGCCACCACAATGCTTGAATTTCTGTCCTCATCCTGTTCACAGATGAGGCCACCTTTACAAAGAGCGGTATTGTCAACCTCCACAACACACATGTGTGGGCTACGCAGAATACCAGTGATATGGTGGCATCGAACCATCAGCATCGGTTCAGCCTCGGTGTATGGGTGGGGATTATTGGCGACTGCCTCATGGGACCAGTCGTTCTTTCACATTGCCTCACAGGCAAGACAGATCTGCACTTCCTTTGGATGACTAATGCCTCCCCTGCTGGAAGAAGTGTCTGGTGGTATGAAGGGTTATGTGGCTGCTACATGATGGTGCTCCAGCCCACTTCTGTGTTACTGTGTTGAGGCATTTCGACAACATCTTCCCTGGTCAATGGATCAGACAAGATGGTCCAGATGCAAGGCCCACCCAGTCACCGGACCTCAATCCTTTAGATTTCTACTTTTGAGGGCACCTGAAAGGTATCAAGTATGCGGAGCCCATCCCGGATGTGCAGACACTGGAACAACTCATTTTTAGCTGCCTGTGATACCAATTGGATGCAGGATGGCATATTTGAACATGTGCAGCAGTCGCTGCTGTGGTGTGATTGTTGTACTTGCTTGGAGACCTGAGGGGGCCACTTTGAACACCTCATCTAATGGTGGCCTCATGACTGTATGTCATGCACTGCATTGTACTGTACAGAAATGATGAATGGTCTGTAACATAGAAATCATGTATTTCCAGATGACCTATTTTGCTCTTTATCCTCTCAGGGATCATCCCCTACAGTTTGTCCATGTTGCTCAAAATCACTCTGTATTTTGAGGTCAGGCCCACAGTGCAGTTATTTAAATTGTTCACATTGTTAAAATTATAGTAGCCCATAATGTAGAAAAAAGTATGGATGGGTCGAAAGTTCAAATTTTGAACGGAACCCGAACTTTAAGGTTATGTTCGCGTTCGGTTCAAAATTTATTGCCATGTCAAAGATCGGTTCTAGTTCGGTTAAAACAATTTACAGGAGTTCTTGTTTTGTTCGAAAATGTGCTAGAAAGGAACATCATTAACGAACTTTGAAACGAACTTAAGTAATTTACTCATGTTCAGTGTGCCCTTTTTTTCCCCAAAATAAAGGGAAACATTTCTGTAGAGTGATAGTCATATATTATCAGCTCCTAAACTGTCCCATGATGTTCAAAGGGAAGTGTACTGGAAGAGTCTAGAGGATTGCTACCTGGGTGAAAAGAGAAGAGGCAAAACGTTTGTTTTTTAGAGAATGGTAGTGTCACATTCCACCACTGCAAAAAAAAAGAACCAGTGCAAGAAAAATACCAGCTGGCCACTGCATAAAAGAAGCAAAAAAAAAAAAAAGGAACCCTGCTGCCAACCTCAGTTGTTGGCATTCTTATTTTAACGGCCATAAGGTTTTGGCTTTAAGCCCCACAAGTTATTTAATTCAAATGATCTCCAAATATATTGCAATCGCCGCAAATTAATTTAAAATAAAAGAATAATTTGTCACATACTTACTAACAAGGCCCCACAAATTGTTGATGCAATTTTTTTTTTTGTGTGTGCACACGTGCATGCGCGTGTGTGTATATATATGTATATTCCTTGAACTTGTTGCAAAAAGCATGGTGTGCACTATAAATGAGTAAATATGGTATTTCACTTCAAAGAAGTTGAAAAATAACAATGCAACACAACAAAAATTACAGAAGAAGTCATATTTGATTATTGTTTTTGTAGCAGTGATGACAGCATTATATCTTTAACTAGTACACAAAACCAGGTGCTATTATTTGTTTAAATGATTGTATACAAAATAAGTGATTTGCTTGAGTTTTTGGGAAATGTCATTTTCAATTAATATGTTTTTGTGATGCTAATTTGTGGTTTTCACGTACCATGTCTAAAACAATTAGAAAGATACATTTCCCAGTGTTATGATAAATTATCATATCAACCAAATCTATAAAAACCAAAAGTTAATATTATGTTTATTTTGTACCTTTTTTCCACTCTAGAAAATTTAGCCAATACATTTTGGAACTATATGTGGTGAAACTGTGCAGGTTGTGTATGTGTGTTTGCTCTTTATTTTAGCCCCACACATTTAAAGAATTAGACATGAAATTGTGAATGTGGTTGTATTTGTTTGTGTTTTATACTTGAACAAATAGGGGCTGACTATGAAGGCTGTATGTATATAGTATGTTGTTTTCACTTTGCACGCCGTAGCCAAGTCCAGACGTGCAGTAACAAAACTCTCATTACTTGAGTGGGCAACACTGCTAAAATGATCCACGGGACCACTGTAATAGATGTTAAGTACTTAATTTTCAAATATGCGTGTGTGCACGCACTGATTACTGTTTAGCATCCATAATCCAGTTAATTTTTAAGGTGGTTCTACATATTTGTTTTTTGTTATGTATATACCAGTTTAGGGCTGAACTATGAAGGCATGTGTGCGAGGATAAGACATTTCCTAAAGTTCAGTTCGAGTTTGGTTTGTGTACAAATTTAAAGGTTCGGTTCAGGTTCGGTTCGATAAAAGTATTCTGGGTTAAGTTCTAGTTTCGTTCTTTTCCAAAATCAGGGTTCGTCCCGTCCCTAGAAAAAAGAACATGACAAATTGAATAAATGGTGGTAGAGAGAGAGTTCAACATGTAGTTACGGAGGATGCGTGGCCAGGTGGGGAAGGGCTTATTTTCACCGTAAATATTTTTATTTTCTCTCACATGCACCCGTGCTGTCATAACATTACTCCATCTCCACGACACCAACAGACGGAGACAAAAATGTTTCTCTTTTGAACGTTGTCATTAAGGGTCAAGGGGTCACAGAATAAGAGAAAAAAACTGCTCAACAGAAAGTACTACTTATTGCTAAGCTTTTCACGTCAAGGGGGAACCAACAAAATTACGTACAGTTATTTAAATGTTTAATTGCTGCCTATTGGCCAGTAAAATAAATGAAAAACTTTCAGTATTACGACCAATGACATATGTGTATGTGTAATTGATGCACTAGCCATAGAGGTGGGGTTCTACTACTCCTCCGTGCACTTTCTTCTCCTTTTCGTTACCCAGACTACTGAATGAGAGAGAGCACAAGTACTTGTGAACATAGGTACTTCTGCACCAAGTTATGTGTGTGAAAGATTGTAGATAGCATGTACTTGGTTGGAGATGAGAGCTTATGTGTGTGTATGTTGGCAGGTTCCTGCTGTTCTCGCGTGGCAAGGACAAGTTGCAGTTCAACTACGGCGTGTACCTTCTGAACAAGAACATAGCGCAACTGCGGTGGTACTGCGGCCTGCCAACACAGGACCTCCGCGCCACCCTGCCCAACCTGGCGGGACTCCTTGCCCTTAAGCCGTCCTCCAGCACGTCAGTAACATATTTACGTGCCTGCTCACTCTATGATGTGTGCTTGTGGTTCACCTGGCTCAAGACCATGCAACTGAACAAAAATATGTTATCATACTTAATGTCAGGGAAACTAGAATATTTCTCACATCTACAGGATTAAAATGTTTTTTATGAGTATAGATTTGGGAATGTTCCACTGTTTTGTTAGAGCTCCTTTTACACAGCTTGGTTCGTATTGTGTTGCTAATGGATTCCATTGCTTTTTGTAGTACAGTGAAACCCTCTTAAGAAATTCCCACTTAAGGAGTTTTCCTTCTTAATAAGTTGAATAATTTTGCATCCTATCTATATGCACATATGTAATTTGACCCTGTTAAGAAGTTTTCCTGGTTAGTAAGTATTATTTTTTCAGTCCCATCAAAACCTACTTAACAGAGTTTTACTATAATTGCCACCGTAGCTATTGTGTGATAGCAGCCCTATACAAGCTAGAACTATTGGATTTAATGTAGGCACTTCTGTTTGGTATTGGTTAGAGTATCACATATAAAACTCCTGTAGATTTTCCTTTGGTATGTGGTGTAGTGTATGGAGCATGTGCTAGCTATGATGACATTAAAAAAAATTCTGTAAACCACATTGTGTAAACGGGTTGTAGAAGGGGAGCTAAAGCAAGGGGGGGGGGGATATATATATATATATATATATATATATATATATATATATATATATATATATATATATATATATAGAATTTTTTTTAATGTCATCATAGCTAGCACATGCTCCATACACTACACCACATACCAAAGGAACATCTACAGGAGTTTTATATGTGATACTCTAACCAATACCAATATATATATATATATATATATATATATATATATATACACACACACGCACACACATTGATGTGTGATGTCCTGGCTGACTGGGAGATCATTACGTTAATCAGTATAGGTTTTGTGGAATGCTAAGCCAGGTGCATCATATTCTGGTGGAGTTCTAAGTTACTTAGTCCGTGCGAGGCACTAGAGCGCATCCAGGATCGGCATGGTAGTATTGCGGCAGGGCACAAAGTCGGATTCTGGCAACGTAATATTAAATATTATGCTTCTGATTGTGTGCTACTGTTGTAATACGTGGGCGAAACATCTCTACTGTGCTAGGTCGGGCCATAAGCGGGACAGTGGCGCATGCAGGCGCTGCAGGTAGGTGTGTGGTTTGACTGTAGATGTTGGTACATGCCGATGGGGACAGAGCAACAAAGTCGAGTCGTAGGTTGACGATGGGGACTGTTGATTGCTGTTCCGGCTGTTTGAGGTACTCAATGATCCACAGGTGTGCCTCTGTTGAGACAAGTCGGGACCTCAAACAGTTCCTTCGGGATCGACAGGTACGACGAGATGTCTCAAGGCCTCTGCCTGTTTTCGTGGTGCAAGTTGGTCGATGAAGGCGACAAGGAAGTACGGTGGAAAAGATGAGCACCAAACTGTCAAGCTGGTCTGAAGGCAGAGTATCTCTGAGTGGGCTCCACCGTTCTACCTACTAGGGTATGCAGAACGGCTGGCCTATTGTGAGTGCATGTGAATTGAAAATTAGTGTTTTGGCTTGGTTGAGTAGAATTCCCATGGTCACTTGCATTTCTCTCAAGGGGAAGTCAATTGGATATGTGCAAAGTCTACAGGTACGTGGTACTCATGACTCAGGCTAAACACAATGTTTATTCTGCATAATAGGAAATATACAAATTATGTTACACTACCTCCTATGTATACAAGAACTTACGGGAAGCTATACGTACGTAAGCCAGGTAGAGAAGACCAAGTCCTAAACTAAATGGGACGGGGTAGAGTGGCACTGTGAAAACAACTATAACTGGCCTGACTCCAGATTTCTATTGTTGTCCAGAAGGGGCAACATTGTCTAAAAGTGTAGACGACTTGGCGTTAGGTCTCTTCGGCACAATGCTTGGATTACTAAGCAGGGCATGAGAGGAATGATCTTGGCAAGGTGACTAAGGATTAGGAGTCCCTTTTGCACTGAAAGTGTGGTGAAGGGGGAAGGTAGAGCATAAGAGCTTGGTCGTGAAGGCTGGTCAGTCCCTAAGCGGCTAGCGTGGTGAGGAAATGAAGACTGGTCTAGTCGCATTCAGACTACGTATTTGTACTCTGCCGGGTGGCTGCATCGGAGTTCATTGGCTGGCGTCTCGTGGGTGAGGGGTTGTCGCTGAGAGAGGGGTGGCGAAAGCTTCTCTGGCATGATGTCACTGGCCGGCTGGAGAAGAATGGAATACAGCGACGAAACATACTGGAGGAGCCATTAGTAGTACTCGGTGCCTTCGGCTGCATAACTTTGGTGGTCCGGTGAATCATACAAGTTGCTGGCTGGAATATCCATTCTTGTAAGTGGCGAACAGTACAAGTTTGAAGTCACGTGGCAACCAACGATGACAAACTCCGTTGTAGTCAGACACGAAGCTATGCCATGCTGATGAGCTGAAGTTGTTTAATTACCATTGTTGCCAACGCATCATGCGTCAATTTGCCCCCTCTCCGATGTGATGAAAGCTCATCGTTGACGGGACCTGAAAAACAAGTTCCCAGTGAAAGGACTTAGGAATGTCTTAACAAGAACAACCTGTCTTCCTCTCATCTAGGGGTTCATCTCAGAGGGATGGCTTGAGTTGAGAATGAAATTCCTTAGAGAAAATGCGATGCAGTCCTCTCAACAGCCATTTTTTTCTCTCTTGGCTTTGCTTCTGTAGCATCTGCTACTCTTCTGCTCGGCATAACTCCGCTGTTGAACTTGACCTTGTAGTACGAAGAATCAGCTGACTTGGAGAAGGCAGTGCGGCACAGGTGTGGAGCCACTCTTTTATATTGTTTCTCAGCAATCAGCAGCAGATGCCTCCTCTCTCTGTTGCATGCAAAGCGTAGTGTCTCTCTCCTCTTGCTCACAGAGATAGGATTGCAGCTGTGTCGGGCTGCACTGCAATTTGACATCTTTTTGTGTGATAGGATGATGTGTGCTGCTGATATGAGTTATACTAAACACGACTACGACTCATCCTACCGTGTTACATCTATCAGGAACCAGAACCATATCTGACCACAGGATTTTTTCCCATGCAGAAATAGTTAGACACGTGGTATTTCCTGATGTTCCAGACCCAATCTCCTCTCACTAGTCATGTAGCATCTACGTATCCCAAGGAAGGGTTAAACCCAACACGTTATTCATGAGTGCGCACAGGATCGCTCCAGCCTAGCGGGCATCATCCTAGCATGTGAAACAAGCATTGTTCCAAGTATCTGAAACGTATACCATCTATGGTGAATTAATATTCATAATTCCACAAGGATCATACACGTATTAGATATTTTACCTTCATTAATTAAACGTGCTACACGTCCAACATTGTAGGTAAAATTTAATCTAGGGGTTACAGTCTCCAAGTCGTCCACCAAACAGGAACGCCCACAATCCTCTCAATCTGTAATCAGACATCCCAACGTGAAGGGAAGAACCCACCTATGAGCTAGCCAGGGATTTGTGAGCACCCTTTGATGACTCTAGGGTTTGTAATTCTGATTTTACTTGTACTGTGTGACATCCCTATGTAATAGGGCATTGATGTTACAGCCCTCATATACTGCCCATTTTGAGTTTGTCTTGTGATCAACCCTTTTATGTATTTGATTTTGTGTCATTACGCTTGCTGGCTTAAAATGACTAAAATAAAAATTGTGCCCAATGTGTGGGCCATAACGGCATGTAGCTCGGGACTTGGCAGTTAGGACAAGCCAGTGACTTGTACTTCAAATAAAATTGGTACCCAAACAGGGACCGTAACCTCACTTATCTCAGCTTAGCGGCTAGGACCACAGGTTGACCTCTTCAGTTGAAGTGTGCGTCAACGTGGAAGGTTGTTATGGTCATTTAGTCTCTGCAATGTCAGACAGACCCGAGGGAGTTCCCCCCCCCCCTTCCAACTTCTTTGTACGTCTACCGTTGGCGGAGGCCAACCAGATTGTCCGTTGCTTTGTCACCAGTGAGACGGGCGTCTCATCGCCAGCAAGTGGCCCTGTAGCACAGACCACACAGTTGTCCCCACCATCACCTGCGAGGTTATAACTAGGGATGGGCCGATACCACATTTTGCTGATACCAACGATACTGATTCTCAATTGTGGACACACCGATGTCGATATCAGTTTTCATGAGCACCATCATAATTCCCAATTCGCAATATTTGGAAATAATTTTTATTACTTAAATTTAAGTATTTACTTTTATGAATACTTTAAGCACTTTGTATTAGGTGTCTACTGCATAGATATTGAATACAACACCAATTTTAATAATAAATGATAAAGACAATTTAACTGGGCAAGTAAGTGACTTAACAGTCAAGGAAAAACCATTACCAGACAATACAACATTCATTACAAACTGAATTCATTAAAGTCAACCTTCAAAACTTCAGGCAATATGATGCGGGCTTGTATTTTAGACCTGAGAAATTATATACATAACCTCAAAATACATAGTTTGCAGGCTTTCGCAGCAATTGTCATCAATTTCTAGGCTTTTGGGTTTGAGCCACGTTGTGGATTTCTTGTCAAGCGTTTCGGCAGTAGTTGCAGCTGCCATCATCAGGAAACTATACCTGACAAATTGAGGACAGTTGAAGGAAGAGGCCCTTATATGTCTATTCTGATTTCTGGAGGGCTTTTTCCTGATTGGCTAAGGTGGTTGGCCAATCCTTGTGCGGGTATAGTCTCTACCTTGATTGGCTGTACTCTCTGGCTAATTGCATTCTGTCTCCCTCCTGATTGGCTCAGGTGGTCTGCCAATTCTGGCGAGTCTGTGTTCTCTGCTCTCGCATCACAGGATTTCAGGTAGTCTGTGAAGAGATTTACCCTATTTTGTTGAACTTGTAAGCCACGTCGGTATCGCTAAATAACAACTCATTGTGGCACTACTGGCTCGGCGGTATATGTGGGGTAGGTGAGGATTAATGGGATGTAGTAATAAAGAGTAGAGACCCTAACCCCGTCGGAGGTCGAACACAAGCCCTTACTTACTAAGCACCAGCCAACGTGGTGTTCTCCACGTTGGGATAGTTTACTGGTTAGGAAACTGGTGCATGCCCTTCTGGGCCAGGGGACTGGGGATTGGGGATTTAAACCCCTACTACCAATTTAATACTCACAGTTATGCGGTAGGACGAACCAGTTTTCGTGAGAGAGACGCACTTCAACATTCGCGAGGAGCATAACTGGTAATTTCAGGATTGCTTGGGTAAAACCTCAGTATAAATGATGGGGCTTGTATATATACACATAATCTAAGGTCAACTGGGATCTGATTCCTCAGAGGTTTTACCTGTTGGGAGTGGGACAGCTGCACACTCCTTGCCAGCACTTGTTGTAGGTTGTAACCAAGGAGAATGTCTCTGAAATGAAATATTAAAAGATGCTGAAGCTGTGAGCTGTTTGACATTCATGTGGACAGTAAAAATAAAGGATTTTTGTCTTCTACCACTGGTGTTGGGAAGTTTGTTAGATTACGTTCTAACTCTTTCAAAATTAGTTTCAATTTTAATATATTTCCGCATTTTCTCGTGTAGGGCATTGAAGACAATAAACAGAACTGCTTAAGACGAAGCCGGTTATTGACCTCGGTCCTACAGTGTACTTCTAGGCACACTGGTTTGCAACATTATATCTCACTCTATTGTTCCGTATCCGGCCGTTACCCAGCAGTGGATAGAACTTTCAGCCGTCACCCAGCAGTGAAACAGGGCATAGGATATTCACTTTGTTTTATACAGTGGCACTTAGTTGTGATTCCTCCGTGGGTCAAGTGGCCAGAATAGCGTGCTCTCCAACCTGGCCATTCACCAGTGATGACGGAGTAGGAGACTATGAAATGCTTGATTCCACAAGTGGATGAGTCCCTAAGGTGTTTTAGGCTCTGTCAATGATCTCCCTATTGGCAGACCTCAGTTCACCTTTTAAGATGTGTGTAATTAATTGCCTTTGTAGCATCAACATGTGGGAGCCAGTTTTGCCTTAATGCAGGAGGAAACAAATTCTATACTACCTGAAGGGTCTAGAAGGTGTAACGAAAGCTACGATTGAGATCTCACGGGGATTGGAATGCAAAAGATTAATACAGTGAAACCCTGTTAAGAAGTTCCCACTTAAGAAGTTTTCCTGCTTAATAAGTTGAATAATTGTGCACCTTGTCTATATGCACATGTGTAATATGACCCTTCTAAGAAGTTTTACTGGTTAATAAGGATTATTTTTTCAGTCCCTTCAAAACTTTCTAACAAATTTTTACTGTACGTTTAACAATCCGTATTGTGAGACAAGTGGTTCCACGCGCTCATGAAATCAAATAATAACTAAACAAATTTAGCGTAAGTTGACTGTACGTTAATGGCAGGTGAAGGATGAATAGTTTGATGTTAAGTCTTATGTAATAATAGAACTGGCGAAGATTAATCAATTAGCCAAATTAATTAAATCCTAAATTAATTATGAAGGTTATATCCTAAAGAGACCTTATTGTGAATAATAAGGGGTGCTTTCACCAGAATGGTGAAGATGGCAGCTTGGCTAGAACCTTAAGGGGTTGTCCAAAAGTGATGATATCACTGTGATCCGTCGTTACCTGGATAGATTACCAGGAAGGAAGAGTTTATGGTAAGGGAGGGGGCAATGTCGGTAGGACCCTCTGGTTGACATTGATGGCCCTCAGGAGCTGCTGGAGGTAGCTAAAAAGGTGGAAGACCATCTGGAAGGTAAGGTCCTCTGGAGCTACTGAAGACGTCAACAGTCACTGGTACATCGCTGTCACCGGCGTGGGTTGGTGGTCTAGTGCTGGCACACCCTTGCAAGCGAACTCTTTGCCTTCTCTGCGGTGAAGAAAGGGTGTCACACCACTTGCCCCGGGCTGATACCTCAGGCCTTCTCAGCGGAGAGGTGCAGCAAACAGCCCTGAGGCCTGCTGTGGAACTCCTATTTTTAGGGATGGGACGAACCCAGATTTTGGAACGGAACTAGAACTTAACCCAGAATATTTTTATTGAACCAAACTTTAAAAAAAAATGTCTTATCCTCGCACATATGCCTTTAAAGTTCAGCCTAACTTTAAAAATATGACTTATCCTCACACATATGCCTCCATAGTTCAGTCAACAATCGGGGTGGGCGGCTGGGTTCCTTTTTTTTTGTTGCTTTTATGCAGTGCCAGTTTTAAAAGAGAAATTGCGGTCAGTCAATAGCCGTGGGTGGCCTGCCTTCTTTCTTTGCTTCTTTTAGGCAGTGGCATGCAGGGTTTTTTTTTTTTTTTTTTTTTTTTTTTTTTTTTTTTTGTAACAATCCTGTAGACTCTTCCATTACACTTCCCTTTAAACCTTTAAACCTCACGGGACAGTTTAGGAGTTGATAATTTATGACTATCACTCTACAGAAATGATTTCCTTTATTTTGGGGAAAAAAGGGCACGGTGTACATAGCAAATACTTAAGTTTGTTTCAAAGTTCGTTAATGATGTTCCTTTCTAGCACATTTTTGAACCGAACACAAACTCCTGTAAATTTTTCGAACCGAACTAGAACCGATCTTTGACATGGCAATAAATTTTGAACCGAACCCGAACATAACCTTAAAGTTCGGGTTCGGTTCGAAATGCCAATGTTCTACCCATCTCTACTATTTATACTAAAAATTCCAGCTTGTAGGTCCTCAGAAGGGTAAGGGGGAAGCTATCCCCATTTCTAGGGGGTTGGAAGCTCTGATGTCACACGTGGTTG
Organism: Dryococelus australis; assembly: GCA_029891345.1. NCBI lineage: Eukaryota > Metazoa > Arthropoda > Insecta > Phasmatodea > Phasmatidae > Dryococelus > Dryococelus australis. The sequence continues at coordinate 5,899,356 of CM057008.1, forward strand.
TCAGGATCCTTGATCTGCTTGGCACGGAGGTGATGACATATTTCAAACCACTGCACGCTCGTGGAGACTGTGATGTTCCACTGGAATATGCATGCTGCCTTTCAGTGGCAGGCTGTGTAACTAGCGCAACATTCCTGGAGGGTGTCGATGGCTCGGTAGATAGTGCACGCTGAGAGGGGCGTTGACATGATGGCTTATGGGCGAGTTTCGGCAAACAGTTAAAGCTAGGAGCACGTGTCTGTAGCATCAATTGGGTCATGCAGAAGTACCATGTAGGCCCGTATCCTGCCTCCGTTACTGTTTATTTGAGGTTACTTGCCACATAAGGAGATAGTTGCATTCCAAGATGGGGTGAAGTAGTTTCTTAGTGTATGTCCTAGAAGCGCAGAATGCGTCATGCGATAACAGTTGTTCTGGTAGAGCTGTAATTATTTATAAATTTTTTGATCATGTATAAATCACTTTCAATAGCTATGATCATGATTTTATCTTGTCTGGCATCAGACGTCTACATCTGTATGTCATCAGAGAGAAACAAGATCGAGAGAAAGTGGTGATATCAATGAAGAGCGTGGGCCCTTAGTGCTGTATTGTTTATTTTCATTAAGAAAAAAAAAAGTGTGTTAAACTTTTTTCAAACAAATTTTTACGAGATGATGAGTCATATTGACAGCTGTTTTTACATCAAAGTTTCTAAATTATTTGGTATTTGCAAATCCTTATTTAATTTAGGGATGGGCAGATACAGATTCTTCACACTGATAAAATTTGACTCCTTGTTGTAAACACTGGTGTTGAAAAATGTAAACCTGTCCAGCATTTGGTTGTGACGGGAATGTTATTTTGTGCGATTTACTACGGTAAATATAGTTTTGAAAAACAAGGTGTGGATTAAAATCAAGTACCAACCAATTTGTTGCCTGAAAAAATTTGTTTAGTGCAACAATACTTATTATTTGAACAATTATTTCAAGTTGTTAAAGCCTTGCCATTCATAGTGTATATGTGACGCGTTCTCAGGATAAGGTACCTTATGGTGAAAACAAAAGTAATTCACAGGAGGCCCAGAAAAAGGTTGAAAATGAGACAGTTTCCGAGATATGAACGGAACTTGCCGAGAGTATAAACACTACTAGGCTGCAACTAGTTTAATTGAATTCCTCGTAGAATTGTCTACACAAACAGCCCAAACCTGAAATAGGAGTTTTTCTCATTGATGTACCTTTTCTGAGAACACGTCATGTATGTTAATCATCTAAAATATTAGTTTTCCAATTTTTCAAATAATGTAGGTAAGTTTTTCAAAACGGTCAGCTGTAATATTGTTCACTGTTTGCATAATATATGAAATTGTTCACGAGTGTTACTTGTTCTACAGATGGAATTGTATGCAGGATGTGAAATATTATACTTTGAGGTAATTCTGTAACAAAATATATTGCATATCTGCTCTGTAATGTGAAACACATTCTCTAGCAAACAATGGAAAATTCTGTGGTAGCGAACGAGCCGATCGGGCTCCCACCGAAAACACCTACACATAAATGACGTATAATAGGAAACTCACATATGGACAAACTCACATATGGGTCTGGTGCCAAAGCAAAACAATTATACTGGACCCTGCCTTAGGCTCAATGATTTGAACTAAGTCTGTCAGAGTGCAATTTTGTCTGTACAACCCAAGAGTGAGTTATTAGAGCCTTAGCACCTGACCTCGAGGACAGCACACCCATTCTGTGAGATATGAGAGTTTGGCGGCAGTTTTCCGGTTGATGCATGTTTGCAAGAACAGGATCTAAATAGGATCTGGGGTGAGGAGCCATCTAGCGGGAAACCTAGCAATTGTACATTTGAGGAACAGTGACAGAAGAACATACGTGTGCTCTTTTGCTTCGTTGAAATAAAATGTGATTACAGTAATTTTGTAGAATGTAATGGAAATACAGTGGCTGGGAAGAAATTTAAAATCTATGAATCAAACTTGGGTTACTGGAGAGAAGCAGGTGATGGAATTACTTGCTTCCAAGTCTAATAGTCTCTTTTGACAGTGTGAAATACATTTGTTTCAAGGGGAAACCATATACAGTAAAACTCGTTTAAGATGTTCCCATGAAAGAAGTTTTCCCAGCTGAAACATTTGGTTTGTTTGTTCCCATCATTTTCATCGTAAAAGCCATGTTAAAATTTCCCGTATATAACATATCGTCAAGTGATGTTCGATGTAAGTCAGCAAGCAGATACTGTCAGGATGGCCAACATACGAACTTGAAAATTCACTTCCACCGCGTTTTGTTTCATACACCATTGCTGACAAAGTGCAAAATATTTTCTTGATCAATTAATTGATGCATGTAACAGCTGTTAGCAGCAGAACTAACAATATTATTTTTCACGTTTATTTAGCTCTCGTTCTCAAAAGAGACACGTAGATTATGTGTAAAATTGCATGCATCTTTAAAGTCTGAGCAATGCACCAGAGTTGGAAACGGACCACAACTTGCATAGAGTATGGCACTAATTTTCTTCTCTATCTTTTTCACGTCTTGTTGAACATACTACAACGTCCGCAATGTTTTGAAACTGGTTTTTTTTTTTTTTTTTTTCGATTGGAAGTTCGATGCTGTTATTAAGTACGGTTATTAATGAGGACTATTCGTGTTTTAGTTTGAATACATTAATGTTTGTGTTTTAACCGACCGGAATATGGTGGCAGTAAAACTTAAAGCATTAACTGTAAAAGAAAAACTGGCGATAATTCAGAAAATCGATGACTTTTTTGTAAAAAAAATAATAGTTTTTCTATTTTGAGAAGTTTTTTTGGTTCTCTTTAGATAAAATAAACAGCATTTTCATATAAAAAATCACTTTTGTTTCATGTTAACTGTTGTTTCTGATGTTGCAAGTAATATTCTAGCCTTGAATGCAACTTTCCCATTTTAAATGTTTTCCCAGCTAAGAAGTTTGTGGAGTAAAGATCCTTAAAAAACCTCTTAACAGGATTTTACTGTATGTATAATGAAAGGAAAATTAAACCACCTACTCAAATAAAATTTCCCACTGATTTGGTTCAACTAGTGGCCTTTTGTGTATATTAATTTTTCAAAATGTTATGTATTGAGTATCAGTGAATGAGTATAAAAAAAACTGACTTACAGAATTGATCAAGGTATCAGTATCTGGGTATGAGTCCATCATTAATTTAATTCATATTTGATTTGCAGTGAAAAAGTGATATTCGCACAGACCTAATTGTTGGTCTTGTGAGAGAAATGCTACAGTGAGTCTTGATCCCTTAGTCCCAGCCAGTTTAGCAAAATAAAGACCTACTCTGGAATATCTTTGTTTACTTCTCCAGAATTGCTGGACCAACCATTGGCGCAGTGGTTATAAAGTATAGCCTCCCACCACTGGTGAACCCAGTTTGATCCCAGGACTGATCGAAAAGGACTGGCAAGGGGGGCATTTGGCCCTATGTCACTAAGAAGCAGGTCAACAATTCTTAACCGTCGGGAGCATTTCTTAGCCGAACAGAAACATGCCACTAATTTTTTACACTTGCTTTTGTTCACAGGAAACTGTGTGGAAGAATACTTTAATAGTAAAGAAAAATTACATCTCTTTGGAGGATAGTTAGCCTGCTGGTATCTGTGCCAAGTTGGATTTTTATATGTGGGAAATATGATGGCCATTTCAGATACTGATGGGTTTTTTTTTTTGGGTGGTCCTGTTTTTCACACTTCTGCGTTCCAATACATCATTGCTCCATCTCTTTGGGCATTAAAGACCTCTTAGTTAACTCTCCTCCAACTCTATCAACTTAACTGATCAGGATTTTGTTTGTTTGTCAGGTTGGAATTTGTTGGGCGGACAATGTCTGGCTCATCACTGGACTTACGCAGCTCATCCCAGAACGCGAGTCCTGTGGGCAGCTTCCAACCAGAGGTAGTGAGGAAGAAGCCCACATCTGTGGCAAGCGCTCGGCACTTCGAGAAGGGACATCGTCCGTGCAGGTCCATGGGAAACTCCGAGCTGCTTCAGTTCCGGCTCAAGATGGCTGACATTGAGGTCCACTCGGCGAAGGACCTGTCCATCGACAGTGCATCAGAGAGCCTGAAAAATGGGGTTGCACATTCTAACAACCTCAGTTACTCCCTCGATAAAGGTCTGGATGTGTTTGAGGACCTGAAGAGGGCAGAGCAGCAGCAGAGGCCAAAGTCAATGGCTACACGGCGGCGTGTGGACAGTGTTCCCAGCCATGAGCACAAGCCGAAGTTGTCGGTTGGTAGCTATGGCGAGGGATCTGAGAAACAGTTCCTTAAGACATGGCAGGACATCCCTACGTGCTTCTATGAGTTCGCGAACCCTACCAACGGTTTGACAGATAAGTCGAGTTTGCAAGAGTTTTCGGACCCCTCGCCAGGGTTCAAGTATGTTCTGGATGTGTTTGATAGCTCCGACGTAGAATGTAGCGTGAACCACAAGAGCCTACCGATAGACACTAATTACCTTTGTGAGCCGCGGGTGGAGAAGCAGTGCGCTAGTTCGGCAGACACGTGCGACTCGTACATGACTGCGTGTGAGAAACTGGAGTGTAGTGGTGAAGGCCTGGAAACAGGCGAACTCTGCCTGGAAAATGCAGGCAAGCTGCGGCTGGAGGACTCTGTGTTTGCGAGCGTGGCGAGCCGAACGGCTGCGCTAGCCAGTCGCACCACCAGCTTCAACCTGGTGCGGTCGCGGCGTGGCAGTGTGCTGGATGATGGCCTCTCGTGATGACCTCCCCTTCTTCTCTCTTCATGCGGGACCAACATATATTGCAGAGCATTTTTATTTTTATAATTAGTAGTGTTTATAGGTTCAACATGGTTAAGGTCAACCTGTACAGTAAAGTTTTCCTGTGAAAACTTTTGGGAGATAAACAAAATTTTTTTATTTTTATGTTTGCATTTGTTTATAATGTTTTAGGCACCACAAATATTACTCAATTATATGTTTCAATACAGTATGTACTCCTATATTCATCCATACTTATGTATTTATAAAGATAATGTGTTCATTTTTATATGCTTATGTGCACTTACTGGATGTTTAATTTGATATTGTCAATTTTTACTTGTTGATCAGTACTTTTGTATGTATTTGTTATAGTGATGGGTCGAGTGTTGAAAATTGAGCCAAGTCGAGTCAACAAAGATTTTGTCGCAGGAGTTAACACCAGACATCAAGCTACTGAACGTTCAAGTTGAGTCAGTGCTTTTACGTTGTAAACAACAAATATTCGCACCTAACAATATCTTTAGTGTCATGCGAATCAATAGTTTTACATTGCTAAATTGCTAAAGTTGCACCAGAAAGAAAACAACTACTCTGCTACATGCCTTGACACTTAGGTGACGTTTGTGATGTTTGGCTGTGATCAAATCAGGTGGGTTTTATATTCGTGACTTGATCCATTTTGATTCCCAGCAAAGCACTTCCTCTTTACGGCTCGACGCTTCCTCTTGAGAGCCGCTGGGTGAGCTTCCTCCTTAAAGCCGGTTGTCAAAGTTGACAGGTACAGTCTCAACACTACAAAAATACCTACAACCATAGGACACACTGTATTTAAGCATGAAAAGCCTTAGTCAAAATCGCCTAGGTTTTGAATTGGACGATTCTTGAATTGTAGGCGACCCCTCATTATTTCTATTCTTTTTTCCCTCAAAAAACCTAGTCTTCCTTTCGAATAAATACGTTAGGTACACATTTACATTTATGGTGCAAACTCGATTTTAACTGGACAGTTATATACTGAACTCAACGTGACTTAAATTTCATACAACTTGGCACGAAATTGTAAAAATGAAACTTTCCCATAACTAGTATTTGGATAGTGATACAAATTCAGTGTTTAAATGTTTTCTGTATGTAATTTTGTTTGTAAGATTGTTCTGTACTGTACATGTTTGACCTCAGCTTTAATTTATTACCTGCAAACTACTGGCTGTGTTAAGTTCTTATATTGTAAAGTAACTTTAATGTAATATTTAGACCAATTGAGAATTTATTCTTGTGTGTCTAGTCCATGAAAAATGTTGAGTATTACTTGTGTTGAATTTGTTATATTGTGTGTAGTTTATGTTATAGATATATTTTGTATTTTATTTATTTGAGAACCACAAGCAGCGAAATTTAGTTTAAATAAGGAATGAAGGATAGGTGGTGACTTTTCTCTTTGATTATATTTGTGTTTGGCAATGAACAGGTTGGATGTTTTGTGTAGTGCTGAGTCGATACAGGTGTTTACCGATACCAGTACGAACCGATACAACCAATATCGTATACTTAGGGGCATGGGCTTTTCGCGATCGCGAATGAACAACGATAATTGCGAAATTGTCACAAAATTTGTTTTTTACGCAAAATATGGTATATCGGACTTTAATGCGCTGAAAAAGACAAGTTTTCTAGTAAAACTTTATTTATTGTGTTAAAAAGCAAACATGCACTCGTGTTTTAAAACTAACACTGAGATTCTGTATTCCTGTAAATATTGTTAAGTTACGATTCTGTACAAACACTACAAATTCCGACTTAATTTATTCCCTACAAAACATTTGTGACAGAAAATTTGTATTATGGCAAATATACGTCGCGCAATTACTATTCCACAGACTTGAGAAAGACTAACGTGACTTGAGAAAGCTAAACCACGGCAACATGTTAAATAAAGGTGTCCATCAATGTGCACTTGTGGCACGGTGGGGGAGTGCGAACTACGTACTATCTCTTTCTCTTTTACAGCAGCGAAATTTTTTCTGATGTACGGCAACTATGGTCAAGGTCCATGTTTACATTTTATGCATGCGGGATAATAATTTTGTTTACAAACGTGATTGAACAAATTATTGCACGAATGAAAAGTTATTCATTTGTTGTTTTGTGTGTGCGTGCGTGCCTTTTATATATATATATATATAAAAAACTAAGGCAGTTTTCTGCTACCTTCACAATGTGGAAATATGCAGTGAAGTAGTTCAGATTTCCTTGCGAGTTTGGAGGTTAGCATCGGCGGCGACACAGCAAAGGGCAAGTTATTAGTTAATTTTAGGAAACTTGCGAAGTGACGATTTTACTGAATGATTCTGCAAATAAATTATGTAATACTAGTGACAAATAAACGTGATTTTGGTGATGTAAACTTGTAAGGATTTCCATAGGAAAACACGTGTTCAAGAGATTGCGAATTGAATGAGGCGTAACAGTAAGTTTGCGTGTTTTTTAAATAATGTATTTGCAAAAACCGTTACTATAATTATTGGAATGCCCGTGGTCTAAAAAGGTCGCACTTTCAACATTTTTGTAGTGTGTAAATAATATATATATATATATATATATTTTTTTTTTTGCCCATATCGTGAATTCAACGAGTGTAAGGTTAATTTCGGCCAGAATGTGTGTGTGTATTGCTGCATCTGTATGAATACGAACAGCTACGTATATATTGCATTTTGTTTTTTCATTGAAGTAAAAATTTTCGGAAGACACAATTATTTGAATATTTGCATACGAGCAAAATTTTCCACTGCTCGCATCAAAACAATATGCAACTCAGAATGCCACACACTTGGCAAGAACATCAAAACAATGCTGTCTCATGAAAGACATTATAATAAAGCGCCCTGATTTTGACCCACCCCTAACCCCTATGCCACCAAACGTGCCATTTTTTGTATGAAGTTCATGTTCAATCGTCTCTAGCACATAAAGAACCACTTTTCAAATTAAATATAAATACATATGTATATTTTAATACCTGTACATCTCCGGATTAATTTGATACCCAAGAAAGGCATATTGGACCACCCCTTGTAGTAAAGAAATGAAGGCCTAAACACAGTATGACATGGCCATTGAAAGTGTGTGAAAAGATTAGACTTATGTATTATTAAGATATAAAGTTATTATTAAAGATCTATTACGCAGGTCTCATGGGTCATACATTGCTATGAGGCACGTAGCGATCAGACAGTTTAGGTGGCGTTGCGCAATACGTGTGCGCATGCCATGTTGTTGCTTTGGTCAGGCTGTTTCATTGCTAGAAAATCAGACGTATTACGCACAAAACAGTAACTAAAAACACTGATGGAGGGGCCTTACGTTTGAAGTAAAACACAACACTTTATTTATTGATAATAGATATGAAGATACATTATTTAGATTAAATCACTCTTGTGCTGCAGCATTGTAGTGTGTACGTAGCTGGGCGAGTACCTAGATCCTCTGCAGCGTGGCAGCTTACTGCTGTTACTCGGGTCTAGATCCTCTGGCTGGGCTGTGAAGTAGGCGGCCCTACCTCATGCAGCTGTCGATCAATCACTAAAAGATTTCTCGTGGGTGGCAGTTAGCCAGCGCCACTGCTGTTGTTACTGCTTGCATTGGGAAAACATGCTGATAGATACAATTCACGTCAATGTGTTGAATTTCTACGAAATTTAGGTGGCGTGTTGGCCTCTATACTGGTACAATGAGGTCCAGCAATGTTTACAGGAATACAAAAATTTAGTGTGGCCTACTTGAAATATTAATTAACACGAATTTTTCATGAAAAAATTATGACGTGGCATATACATGCACACAGTCTAACTGACCAAAATAAATTGCTCTCCATAAAAAGTTATCACTTTACGTAAGGTATGGGCGGAGGATGGTTGACAGAAGTAAAAAATGAATGGGATGGGTAAGGCAGAGGCGGTGGTAAGGTACATGTGAATAATCGTGTTTATAATCCATTCACAGTTACTTCACACTTCACTTTTCTGAAACCGTACTAACCCGCCCGGCAATTCCCCCTCCCCTCCCCTCCCCAATACAGTGAGTCCGCTTCTTACTTGAAGTAATCTATTGATTCATGCTGCTTGGAACAACATTGTCAAAGTTTTGAGAAATGGGTCACCGCTAACATCAGTAAAGACTAGGTTTCCATAGACTGAAAACCGTGAATAATAGAAACTTTTACAGACATTGTGAAGAATAGGTGTACAAGAACAAATCTCTGCACAACTGAAATCGCATTTGAAGATACAGCAGTTGGGGAGGAATTACTGTATCTATTTTTAGATATGCCTCATATTTTCGGCTTTTTCAAACTTTTAATGGTTCCTTGGGATTGGGTCATAATAGAGAGGTGGTCGCAATGGAGGAGTTTTACTGTAATATAATAACACAAAATTTTAAGTTATAACACTTAATGAAATGAAAGGTAGCCAGAAAACCCTTTTATATTAAAATAAAATACACAATTTCAACAACTGAACTTTAAGTTCATGAGCTGAGTGCTTATAAAAATAATGTACATTTTAACTCAAATATTTTTGAAATATTGAAGGACGGGGGAAAAAAAAAATGCATAAATATATTTCAGGTTGTTAGCATCTAGGCTGAGTGAATCGGATGCTGTGTAAATGTGGCTAAAATGATATTCTATTAGACAAGGCTGTTCAAATTGAAAAGTAAGTAAAACCTCTGTGTATCAATATTGAAAGTGACAAATTTTTGTGCGTGTTTATAGAGGTGATTTACAGTGTTTATTTTTTCCTTGTGCAGACAATTTTTATCTAATTACTTCTGGAATTGTATTGCATTGGTTTTCTATGTTTTTCTATAAGAAAAGTATTAAATTTATTTTCTTTGGAGCACTTGAGTAATAAAAACTCATATGGCAAATAGATACTTGGAGCACAGGAAATGAGACATTTGTAACAGCTTCTACACCATTAAAAATAACATTGTAGCTCTAGTATATATATATTTTTTTCTTTGAAATATGTAAAAAGAAAGTTTTTTTTTTTACAGTTTTAAATAAAATTATGCAACTAGACAGAGAACAATATGAAGGGAAATTAAATATATTTAGGCTTTTCAGTATTTGTTATAAAGAGGTTTTGTGCCGAACAGGGAAAATTAATGTATTATAAAGAGTAGAAAATGCCTTGTTAGTTAGTGGAACGTCTTTATATTGAACCCAAATGGATTGAAAGTCAACACCCATGGAACATATTCTGTGATCCCATTTCTTTTTTATTTGCATTGAAAGTCCATATGTATTGAAAGTTTTTGTCAGTCCCTTGAGAAATTATGGTTAGATAATCCACTGTATACAGTTTTGACTGGACAGAACAAAAATTCTGGGGTGCACGCTATACAAGGAAAAAAAAAGAACGGGTGTGGTCGCCACAAATTGTCCAGGAATGTTGAGGGAAGTGGCGGAACTGTCTGTTGTCTCATATATTGCTCTTACATCACTCCTCTTCCTTTTCTCTCTCAGTGACTCTTCAGTTGTGTGTAGGTTGAACCCCCCCCCTCCTTCTCCCTTCTAATAACATCCTGTCATGCCAAAAATCAAAGCTGCCCTGTGTTAATGCCCGCCCGCCAACCGGTTCATAACACCAAGATGATGTTGGTCGATAATTCTGCCAAGCCTTCTTGTTTCCATGGAAGAGGCTAGCAAACTATGACGGGGCAGATAAGGGACGAAGCAACACTTTTTTTTTGAGAGAAGAGTAATGTGACATTCTGGCATGGCAAAAAAAAAAAAGGCTGTCGCTGCTAAAAGGAGAAAAGAGAAAAAAAGAGAAATTAAGCCGGAAGTGTTGGTAGTAAGAGTGTGAGGTTTTCGGATTCTTTTTATTTTGTTCTTTTTTTTTTTGCACCCAACTTATTTAATTAAAGTATTTTTCAAACATATCACAATCACCACACGTTTATGTAAAAAAGAATAATTTGTTCCATACTTATTAACAGGGAGCCATACATTTTTGGTGCAATTTTATTTTAAAAAAATTTTCCCCTGGATCTAGTTTGCAAAAATCATGGTGCACACTATACACGAGTAAATACGGTACTTTCGACACGATTACTGTATTGTGATGTTTATGTGCCGCACATTAGAAGAAAATGAAAAATAAGAATAAATAAATTGCATCTACCAACAACTTTTCGTGGTCGCGGCGAAATTCATATTTAAATAATCTTAACATAACTTTTTATAGTTTATCACATGTTGGGCTGAGCTAAATATATTTTGGGTCCCGTCACCTATGATTTCCCACAACTATAGTTAAAAAAGAAAGTAAAATATTTACAATCATTTGTTGTAGTAAATGTATTAAAAGAAAGTACAATATTTATAAAAACATGTGCTGCACTCTCCTACGTAAAATATAAATAAAATAAAATAAGAAAACATCTTAATTTGAAAATGCGGAAGATGTAAGGCACAACAAGATGAAGGTAACCTGGTAAAAGTACGTTAATCGTGTTTATGTGATGCCTCAATTATGTCTCAATTAAATTAATAACAATTAAAATTAACCGGCAAGATTATTCCTAACCTAATTAGGGAAGGGGTGGTGTCTAGAAGGGACCTAGATGTGTATTCAACAGAGGTGTTCCTCACACAAGTAGTGAGGAAGCAGCTTGGATAGGGCCTTAAGGGGGTTTCCGGGAGGGACAAGTCATCATGACCTGCAATACCTGATTGGACAAGGAGTGGAAGTATTGAAGTGAAAAGGACGACCTGCTGGGGCCTCTTATGTCCGGCGATAACTCTAGTGCTGCTGGTGGAGGTGGCTGAAGAGTTTGAAGGCCTCAGGTTGGTGTCAGCCCTCCAGGAGGTTGCTGGAGGCAGCCGAAGAGGTTGCAGGCCTTCTGGAAGATGGCGGTCCGAAGCTGTAGGCGTCGTCGTTGACCACTGGGCCTTTCGCGGTCACCAGCGCTGGTGAGGGACTCTGCCCTGGTGCTAGTACACTCGGCTCTCACAGCCAGATAGTGCTGCGATCACTCCTGAGGTACGGAATGAGTACTCTTCTTATACTAGTTTTCTCAGTTTGTTGGTGCTCAGAGGAGTGCGGGGGATTTAGCCCCGCCTCTCCTGGGTGGAGCTTGTGACATCACATGCGTGAACCATGGATCCTTATATGCGGTGGTGCTTGTAGCGATGCGTTGACACATCTTGCCCTAATGCTCTCATGTAGGCAGTGACTTTGTGGTGGACGGCTCGCATCGCTACAGCGGTGCTAAATTATAATGTCCTTTTTTTTTACCGGGAGCGGCAAGGTAGAAAGAGGGCTTCTTTGAGGAGGGTCTTGACGTGACGACTGAGTAGTGTTCAGGTGCATGGTAAAAGCAAGAAACGTGTGGTTATTTGGTGCGTTGAATCTCGTGTCAACCGAGGTTGGGTAACGTGCCCTGCCTCCATTACCGTTTATGATTGGGATTTACTTGCCCCTAGGAGAGTATCTTTCTGAGTTGAGGCAAAGTCGTTAATGTATGTGTGCGCTTTCTTTAAGAGCTATAAGCATCATGATCATGGTGAACAGTAAAATACAGGAGTACGTGTGTGTAGTATCAGTTGGGACTTGCCAGTGTATCATGTAGGCGCGTGTGCTGCCACAATTACTGGTTTTATTAGCGTCACTTGCTCCATAAGGATTAATGCTCTCCAAGATAGGGCACAGTCATTGCGTACATTATGCTACGTAAAAGCACAGGAATACGTCATGTGTCACAACTTGCCATGCAATATTGTCACAACACTTGCAAACTTTGGTAGTATCTTGTGAAAAATGTGTGTGGGAAGAGAAAAAATGGTAAAACAATATTGAGGGGGAATAGAGTTGAATCATTGCTTTTCCGAAAAGCGGGAAAATAATACCAGCAAATATTGTATATATTGACATTATGAATCACACTTAACATTAATTTCATGGAGGAGTCGCATTATTCATAGTATATACCATGGAAAATGGTAGTGGATAGCATTATAAAAATCAAAGAATTTATGGGGTAAAGTATTAAAAATGTATTTCAGTAGGGTTGCTCAACTGTGTTAAATGTAAGAGCACTTAGGGAACAAAACCTAAATTCACAATATGTGGCTCATAGTTAGGGACCCCAGAAAATGATTTCGGTGAAAAAATAGTGATAATCTGTGTTAAATTTCGGTGTTTAAACATAAAAGCGGTGTTAAATTTTGGTATTTAAAAATGAAAGCAGTGTCAATTTTTGTTTTTAAAATGAAAGCGATGGTAAATTTCTGTAACTTGTTTTCATATTAAAAATAAAACAAATTTTTGTGTCTGAAAATTAAAAAAATTCAGTGTTTGAATAAGAAATAGAAAAGTAATTATTAAATACGAGAAACAGCAGTAATATAATTAATTGATATAAGAAGAAAACATTAATTTAAGACATGTGGGGTAGATTTTGATATTTCTGGAAAAGTAGCATGGCCACAATGTATCCTTTCACCACAGCTGTTTTTCACTGAAAAAAATGATGTTTTTAAAACAAATGAGAGTCCAATGCACACTTCCATCTTCCTCTTTCCTCGTGTTTCCTGTCATGGCAGGCACTGAAAAACTTGACATTAGCTAACTTACATTCAGTAATTAATGTAGGATGTTATAGCTAGGTTGGCATTCCAACCTGTTTTATTTTTTGCAATTTGTTGGGGTTCTGTTTATTTTATTTTGAGGGAAAGAAGGAAACCATGAGTGAGTGGATTTAGTTTAAAACATCTTTCATGAGACGGCACTGTTTTGAGGTTCTTGCGGGTGTGTTGCCTTATTGAGTTTAGTATTGGTTTTTTTTTTATGGAACAGTGGGAAATATCGAAATAACATTTAAATGATTGTAACGTCAAAAATTTTAACTTCAATGTAAAAACAAAACACAGTATATACGCCGCTGTTGGTATTCATATAGATGCAGCAATACACACACGCAATTTACTACATAGACAAATAAATTAATATTATTCCTACACTACTTAAGTATTGAAAGTGCAGCTTTTTCAGGCTACGTGCATTTCAATAATTATAGTAAAGGTTTACAAATACATTATTTAGAAAACGTGCGAACTTGCTGTTTGTAAAATGTGCACCTCTTGAACACTCGTGTTTTTCTATTGTAATCCTCGCAAGTTTACATCCCTAAAATCACGTTTGTTCGTCACTAGCATTAAATAATTTATTTGCAGAATCATTCAATAAAATCAACAGTGTATGTTTCCTGAAACCAACAGGCTTAAATTCAATATGAAAATGAAATTCGTGTAACATTACATTTCACGTCTTTGTTTCCACATAACCCCAAAAACTAGAACAACCAAATACTTTTTCGCAACTAAGTCTGCACGCATCTTACAGAACTAGGACATCGTTATTTTATTCTTGATGTCAAAACTGTAGAAACATGCTTCATTATGTGTTTGCAATAAAAAATAGTATCTGTTTTCGGCATCTCAGTACAAAAATAATAACTACATAACACTACGACGAGCGGCAAATTGCAGTGTTGGCAGTACAATTGATTGTCGGCACGCTATTGACTGTCTACTCACAATCGATTGTCGACTCATAATCAATTGTAAACAATTGTTTACCATTTCTGAAGAATTTAAATATTCATGTTAACATCTTTTCCATGCAAAATTTCACGTTTTGTAAAAAAATAGATTTCACGAAAAATGGTGAAATAAGGTCTAATTTTGCGGTATTGTGTGTATTTCTCAGTTCACCATTTTATGGGATCCCTACTCATAGTGTGTGTGTGTGCCATCACACTGAGGGCATACAGGAATTAACCATGGTAATCAATCCATGTCGGATAACACTTAATTCTGTTGAATTTTGCAAGACGACTTGATGATATTCATGAGAGGATTGTACAATTATCTGTGGAAGTAGTACAAAAAATAAATATACAGTCTATGTCTATCATACAAAGAAGTGTTACAAAAATGCATATAGGCTGTTCATTGGTAAAGTGATCGCTTTTGAAGCCCTAGTTACTTTTTTACTTTCAGCCATTTTTTAATCCTTTGATCACCTTTTTTAAATAAATATAGCCATGTAAATAATAAACAGTGTGTGTTTATTCCACCACACACCGAAAATGTCTCAGGCTAGAATAAAATATATTTATTGACTACATATTATTCCAAATGAGAGGTCTTTCAAAAGTGCTCACTTTACCGTGAATAGCCTATAGACAGAGGTAACAAATGTGCATCGATTTTGGCCATCCGTTTTGAATTTTAACACAGCTTTTCACTTGACGGTTGTATGCTGGTGTGTGTGTGTGTGTGTGTGTGTGTGTGCGTGTGCGTGCGTGCGTGCGTGCGTGCGTGCGTGCGTGTGCGCGCGTGCGTGCGTGCGTGTGCGTGCGTGCGCGTGTGCGTGCGTGCGTGTGTGTGTGAGAATTTGAATTTGAATTTGACCTTGTGAAGTGTTAAATCTAATTATTGTGCAGAAATATGTTTCTTTGTGGGGTTTATACTCATTAGAATAGAAGGTAAATGTGTCCTGTATATGAGTTATCAGCAATACATTACCAAGTAGGTATAGTATATTTGCCGCTTACATGGGTGAGGTAACGTCTTTTGTACATGGTCACGTTTTGACATGCAAATTGCATTCAGTGTAGTGAATTGTATGGTGAAGTATTGCATTTTAGCGTGGGAATGGAAGGGCTTATGTACTGCTGATGCTGAGCTGTGTCAAATGCTGAAAGCATATGCGAATCACACCTAACTTCGTATAATTACTGTGATAGTGAGTAAATTATGTTCAAGCCTAGCTCCCCTCACACTGACAAAATACTGTTCAAGTGCAGCCAAACATTATGCACCAAGTCAGAATGCCAGCATCAGCAAAATCCCTAAAACAGTGATTCAAGGCATGTCAGCAATTATATAGGAATCAAGCACAAAGTGCTCGAATATCTTCAATGCGTGGAATTTATTGTAAAAAGAATAACTGTGTGTGTGCGCATGCGTGCATGCACGTGTGTTCCCATTAGTGTGCATGCACATGTGCGCGTGTGAGACTCTCCCGATGTATGTTGGCACACGCACCTGTTGTGATTCCACTATTGTGACGTTCCATATTCTGATGTAGTTTTGGTACATCGAGAATATACTCATGTTGGTCATAATATTTTATTCACATAAAAGAGTGGGTGTGTTGGAAAACCGAATGTAAACAAACATGTTGGCTGTGGACTGTGAGCCAGTGTTGGAGAGAGGATGAGAATTAGGTATGTTCAATCAGTGCTTCCATCAAAATAAATGCAGTAATAGTCCGTGGTCTTATTTCAAAGATTGATTTCAAAAGGCCTGATTCAACTGTGAACAGCACATGTATAAAAATATTACAACAATAATAGCGTAAGTGAAGTAAGTTAAAAAGCAGTCGCCAAGATACATGTATTGTTTTGTTGTGAATAGTTGCTGTTTCGGAGTACTGGGTTTGGCCAAAGCTGCTGAATTCTCCTCCCCCCCCCCCCCCCCCCCAATTCTGCCTCATTAAATTATAATATACAATGTCTGCTATCTCCAAGTTCTTCCTCCCTTACCTCTCTAACTGAATGCATAATTACATGTGGTTCAGCGGTCATGGTGGCCGAGCAGTTAGCCTGCTTACTTCCTACCAAGGCGAATCAGGTTCAATCCTAGGCTGGGTCACTGGGTTTTTGCATGTGGGAAACGTGCTGGATGATGCCGTTGGTCAGCAAGTTTCCTTGAGGGTCTCCCGTTTCCCCCGCCCTTTCATTCTGGAACTGCTCCATACCTCAATCACTTTCATTGGCTCTCAAAACCTCACTGTTAAGAGCAGCCCAAATCTCTTCACTCACTTGTGGTTCTCGGATTAATATTGTGATCAAATTTATTTCTTATTTTATATATTTATGTTTTTGACTGATTTTTGAAATAGGTATTTCATGTGCACCTGTGTTTAGTCTGATATTTAGCTATTTGATTACATTACGACTGGTGAAAGTGTTTCAGTGAATACTTTTTTTACACCAAATTCAGCATCAGGGTAGTTAAGTGTAACTTTGTCAAGACTGTCAAGTGATTTGAAGGTTCTTCCTGTACCTGCTTTTGGTGATAGTATTTTATATTATTTAGATTTTTTGCTCACTCGCTATTCTATGCATGTATTTGGAATGTCGCCTGGTCTCGTGTGAATGTCTGACCTTATTGTATTTTTAATACCATTTTGTAAATGGCTATCACAAGTTTGGTCCCAACTACATCTTGGTGATGTAAATAAGTTGCTAATGTGTCAGTTGTTAACTTTATATGCATATATGACACTGTTTCACTTTTACAGTGAATATTAGTGTCCATACAGGATGAGTCCAAACAGTGGGGACGAACTTCAGGATGTGATTCCGGAAAGGGAAACAAACAACATCCATATCAACATATGTCCAGAAATGTACAGAAACACAGTAAAATGTAATTAGAATAGTGGTATAGTAAAGAACAAAGTGCAAATTTGCAAAAATATAATTGTTGAAAGACATTAAAATGGATGCCTATGGTATGACAGTCTCATTTTGACTACGTGACAACAGGAAATGTTTGAAATGCTTGCCTTGCACCTCAATGCATGACGTGTGACACATATATAGACTACTAGTTTTTTTTTTGCTGCAACTATGTATCATCATGTGCACGCCACATGCCCTACAAGTGATAAAACCCTTAACATCCGCTACCCAAGCCAACATCACGTCTCCTATAACAAGGTGGATGCCTAGAGACAATAATGCACCTGAAGGAAGAACGTATTTAATTGCCGCCACCTTAAACAAAACCCTGTGAAATGGGAAAATACCAGTAAACAATGCCAGTGAAACTGCGTCTGAGCTCACACAGCTGATGCAGCCTGCACAACAGGAAGGCCTGCTTTTAGCCACTCCAAGCGATGGCAGCAGGGTACGGTTCCACCTATGAAAGAAGAGCCATCCCCATCAGAGCTATCCAAAGCCTGAAGACACTAGACACACCCCAGCACCGGAGAATATATGTCCCTGCACCGCTGCAGAATGGGTAGATATTCAGCAGCGAGCTCCACCACCTTGTGTGCTGGAGCTCTCTCCTCACGAGAGACCAACAACTGATCACCAGCTACCAATGCCGTACTACAAGCACACGCTGCAGCCCCAGAGGAGTCGTCGCTCCCCTTCTTACACTTGACACTTGCCAACAAACCCACAGTCCATACTTCAAGTTAGAGTTTAGTTATCATCATGGCTACCTAATTTGTTGCTCTGTGCTCTTCTAGTTGCCCTTTAGGTAATGCTTTTCAAGCTGACAGGCCCCTTCAAATGTCTTTGCTTTACCTTCTGAGAGTTAATCAGTGCCTTTGTGACAGTAGGAGAGTACGGTTCACCGTGTTTTATCCTGGATAGAATAAAACACGTATCCAGTTTAACTGCCATCACTCTTTCTTATGTGAGTTGTGCTTTGTCATCCCCTGTAAGCATCACCCTACAACGGAGAGGCAGGGAATCGTGGAATTGATACTGGTCTGTCCCCTAAAAAGTAGGGATGGGCCGATACAGATTAACAGCACTATTTTATTTAACACAATGTCAAATACACAGGCATGCTGCATCTTGTAAAACATTAATGTATCACATTTATCAATCAGATATCACATCCGAAACCCAAAACATATTCGGAACAATTGTTTTCCGATGATTGGTTTCCTTTGCTTACATTTTACTGTATTTCCTGTTCGTTGTTTACATCACATGCGAGACGTCGCCTCACTATCGAATGTTGTCAGAATCGATAATAACCTTAATCGACAGTGCATGTCATTTTCTCAAAGATCCAAAAGGGGGCGGTAAATTCAACAAATAAGTGTTTGTACGACATATGTTATCTGGATCGATTGTGAACTGAAAGAGAGCAGAGCAAGCAATTTTTACGCATTTTCTCGCAAGAACAAAATTTATCTCATGTAGTCTTCGGGCATTGCATTCCCAACTGGAATTTATCCTTGTTATTGTTTTGATTTGGGCTGTGTAGATTCTTGAATCTCGGTAATGTTTTTTGAAATTGAATTTAAATTGTGTGTTGCCTGAAGCCCACAAACTGCCGAAGATTTTGTCAATTATAAATCGTGAAAGGGTGTATATAAGTGATGGATTTTACATTTTCGATAGAAAACATGAAGTAATGATATGTAGGTTTTGCAACGTGCACGTGGACTGGATGCGTAAAAACACAAACAAAACAAAGATTGTCAATCTAAATTGTGTACGAAACAAGTTTCTATAGGTGAATCACTTCAAAACGTAACCAGTTTGCAGAAAAACAAACAAAAATCCGTGTGTGATTTTGTGGAAATGATGGTAGCATCCAGCATTCCCCGGGAAAAAGCAAACATCACTAGCATGAGAAACTCGCTAGAAAAATTGTTCAAGCTGAGTTTAGTATAAAATTCCATGCATGTTTTCCCCAGCCGTAAATATTTTGCTTTTCAGTGTAGTAGCCCGTGTGAATATACAAGCTGGATTGAACCTAACCTCAAATAGCAGAATCGAACCTAGCAGCTTTTATTTTTTTCCTTTGTTATTTGGTTTTTAGACCTACTTTGCACGTCATGTCTGTTTTCCACTACTTGTGTTGCATGACTAGGTGTGAGAGTTGTACAACAAGGATATAAATTTCTCATTTTGAGGTTATGTATTATAATCCTCAGATCAAAAATCCAAGTCTTAAATGAACTCAGTTTGAAATTAATGCTGTAGTGTCTGGTAACAGTTTTCGCTTGACTGTTAAGCACTTATTTGTGTAGTTAAACTGTCTACCTTATAATTTATTATTAAAATTAGTGTTGTATTTCATTTCTATGCTGCACACGCCTAATACAAAGTGTTTAAAGTGTTCACAAAACTGAAGACTTAAATTTAAGTAACAAAAAAGTATTTCCAAATATTGGGAATTATGATTTGTGCTCATCAAAACTGGTATTGGCATCGCTCTAATTGGTGGCATCAGCAGCTGAGAATAGGTATCATTGGTACAGGCAAAATGTGGTATCGGTCCATCCCTACTAAAAAGAACTTGTACATCACCAATACACAACTCATTAGATGGCCATCCATACTGTGGACCAGGCACGTAAAGGTACATGGTGCACACGTGTGGTAGACACACATCCTCTAGCAAGACAAACAATGAAGATGCCAGATCCCCTGGTCAGCCAATCCACTACCTCAGCGTATAAACATGCTGGAGGGAGTGCCAGGTCAGGAAGGATCTACTCCTTCCGAAATACATTGTAGCTAGGGAATTCATTGCCTGCCACTGTGTTGCGCAAGTGAACCATAGCACCTGATCCCTGGTAAATGCTGTTCACCCACAGGAGGGGTAGTAAGTGAAGCAACAGGAAGGCAGCTGACATGTTAGCTGGCAAGCAAGCAAGCAAGCATTGCTTAAACCATGGAACTGCACAACCAGTCGGAGTTCATTCGCCTAGGCCTAACAGTGGAACTAGGCGTCGAGCCAGCGGATGATACATCCACGCCACCTCCACTTAAACCAGCACCAGCAGGCCAGAAAGCCGCCAATCGCAGCCAAGTTCTCTCTGCCAAACTGTCCAGCAGACACCGTTGCCACCAGCCAGCTGGATCAGGAGGCCAGACGAGCACCCATCGACCGGCAATGGGAGGTAAGCCAGCTAGCTCCGCCAACAACCCGCACTCGCAAGCCAATACTAGCGCATCTAGACTTTGTGCCAAGCCAGTGGCCTAACAGCCCAACTTTATACAAAGCCTTCAGTAAGGCCAAGTGCCAGATTTTACTGTCCCCGCCACAGTAAGGTCTGCAATGTCGCACCTGTGTGACTGGTCTAACACAGAACTAAGAGTCAACACCTATTGAGACACTGACACACTCCTGTTAGACTGTTGCAACCATTCCAGCATGTACCCATAGTGCCATCTCCGTACATACTGATGATTCCACCCTCCCTTGTTTATTCCGCTTTTCAACCCACGTCCAGTTGCTCTAAATAAAGCGTTTGTGTACATTTTACAGTTTCTGTATATTTTTGAAAAAATTTTGACCTGGATTTTTTTGTTTGTTTCTTGTTCAGAAATCATCTTCAGAAGTTTATCCCTATTGTTTGGACTCGTCCTGTATTTCTGTACAACTGAAACAATGTGGCACTTTTGATGATCATTCTGTACATGTGTATTATTTAGAAATTTTCCCAAGTTGTCCACGACCAAACAACGAAGAATTTTTAAGTTCGAGAAATTTTACAATCCTTTATTTAATTGAAAAAAAAATTGTAGTTAGGCTACAATATCAATTCTAATAGATATTCCAGTTTAATGAGTTTAATTCTGTGGGCACTGGACTTACTTCACATATGTAGTTTTTTCTTGTTTATGCACATTTCTTGGGTATCGTGGATGCAGCAAGGATTTCCTTTAAAGAGGGAAAAAATTTTATGTTTTGAAAATTCACAATGTAAAAAAATAGATACAAAGTCAGTTGTCCATTTTACATAAATATTTATTGAGTTTTATTTATAGAGTAAAATCCATCTACTGGCATCCCGTTTCATGTATGTACAATAAATGTTGACAGTTCTAGCAAAGTAGAATGGTCACATTCCGTATTTTTGCGTGTATAGGTCGCGTGCATGTATAGGCAGCACCAGAAGTTTTTGATAAAAAATTAGGGATAATTAATATTTCAAGCATCGGCCACACTGATTTTTTTTTCCTGTAAATATTGTTAAGTCAAGATTCTGTACAAACATAATAAATTCTGACTTAATTTCTCCCCTACAAAACATTTGTGACAGAAAATTTGTGTTATGTTGCAATGTTTACGAATATACATCGTACAATTACTATTCCACAGATGGTAACGTGACTTGAGAAAGTAAAACCATGGCAACATGTTACAAAAAATAATGTTTTATTAATGTGCACTTGTAGAGCTGTGGTGGGTGTGCAACCTACATAAAAGCTATATTTCTCTTGTAAAGCAGAGCAATTATTTTCTCATGCAAGACATATATGGCTGAGCTCCCCAACATGTTAACATTTCACATGTGCAGGATGGTTATTTTGGCTATGAACGTGAGTGAACAAATAACAGAACAAACACCCCTCCCCCCTTCACTCCGCTTTATTCCTACCTTTAAGAGTTAAAACATTAAAATGTACTTTATGTTTACAAATTTCTAAACATGTTTTAGGGAAGAAAATTGGAAGAAAAAAAATTTTCATGCCAGTATTTTGTTTATAAGCTGCACCCCACTTTTTGTAGTCATTCTTTTTGAAAAAATGTGCGGCCTATACATGCCGAAATATGGTATATCCTTCCATCAGAGTTGTTCTGTCAATGAATAATACAGTGTTTGTAAACAAATGCTATGAATCCAATGCATTCATTTTTCTCGCTTTTTCCTTTTGTTTACTATCAGGGCAGTTACTAAATGACTAACAATAGCCAACAGCTGTACAACTCTCTATGTAGGATATTACATGGGACTTCATTTTATTAAATGAAATAGGAGAAAAGAGGGAACGGCCTTTGTAGTTTCAACGTATTTCATGAGACTACATGGTTTTGTGGCTCCAAGTATCAATTTGAATTAGGTACATGTGTTTCGATGGAGCAATGGAAAATTTTGCTCGCATGATAATAATATTGAAATTATTTTAACTTGGAAAGTTTTCATTTCACTTGCATTGACGTGAGTAAACACACTTGGCAGGAAAACGCCACCAAAGTTTACCTTGCACATAAAAATTATTGAATTGGATTTTCATTATAAAAATCACTTCACTTATTTTCTGATGCCGACAAACTTGATCTTTGGAGCGTAAATGTGTTTGTGGTACTTTACAGTAGTTATGGAAAGTAGTGGGCCAAGTTACAAAATCAGCCATTTTTTGAAGTCGTTGACACGGGTGATAATACTAAATTTCATTCAAAACGACTTGCTAAAAATACATCTGCCATCAGCTATGCTTAATTGTGGAAATATAAAATATTTTAACTACATATTGATGAACTATTGTGACAATGCCAGGAAGTAAACATGAAAAACAGCACATGCGCAGTGTGGCATTCACCAGACTCGAAATGTCTACAGTTTGCTTGCATGCTCTGTCATAATTGCTTAACATTTTCTAATGGTAGTCCTTAAAAAACAAGAAAAACTTTTACATAACTTAAGTGTTGGAATTATAATTTATAATCAAGAAAACTTGTTATTTTTCCATCAGATTCCAAGATCGCCAACAAGCATTTTTCCTGCAACAACTCGCTAGTTGATACTGTACAATACTTTGCAAATGAGAACATTTAATGTTTATTTACTGTTTAAGTTGGTCCAGGCCTGCCGTTTTAACTGATTTGATCAATTTTTACGGGTTTTAACACACTAGAAAAAATTCTCCTCCCCACCCCCCCCCCCCCCCCCCCCCCCCCCCACAAAGTGGTTGCTGCGTACATGCGACACTAGCACCCACAGCAATGTGGGTCAGTTTCAGTAATCCATTTAATTGAAAGATTCTTATCTTATAACGTAGGTAAATAACTAAGTGAAATATTTTGGACACACCATTGCTTCAATAATGTATGTCCATAATTCACTGGCGCGGTTATACTGTTCTCTACATATTTCTGTTCCTGGCTGTATGATCACATGCAAAGGTCAAGGCCATTATTAAAAATAACCTTTGCCGCTTATTGGCATTGATATCACAATGGTGAGGAAACAAAAATTATCACAAACACGGTTGTTGTATAAACAAAAGGATAAATGAGAGTGGAGAAAATAATTACCATGGTTTGTACATTCCAGACCAAAATAACTACATAAAATATGTAAACTTCCTTCATATTCACTTTTTTTTTTCTGTAATTTGCCATTTTTTTAATTCCAAGGATTTTACAAGATTTGACCCAATGATTACAGGATTTTTATACACAGGAACCAGGATTTTCGCTCCAGGGCTGGTGGCAGCCCTGGGTCGGTTAAATTGTCTGTCGAAGTTTACTGTACATATATGAAACATGGTATGTATTTTTTTTTGTCAAGAATCAGGAGGGGAAGGAAGCGTACCTCTCTTTGGCTGTCATGTGCCATTCACTTGAGGCACTGGAGAATGGTAGAAGGAAGATTGCATATGTTAGGGTATAATGTAGTTCATGTTATTCTACTACATGATGTGGGAATAAAATACAGGTGTAGTTTCTCCCTTGCTTATGGACTGTATGGGCATGTGTTGCTTTGCTCTCAAGCAAAGTTTACGCTGTCTTGGTGTTTTTCACTCATTGTTGCCAGGTGACTGCAGTAGAATGTGTATTATGTTGTGTTCAAATTAAGTGGCACTGTTGTCAACTATGAATGCTTGCATATCCAGGATTTTTTTTTATTTGAATGCTTACAACTCAATGAGACTTTGTTCCTGTCATTTTGATTTGTCAGTAATCCAGGTCTTATTTGTTGTACTATTTTAATGCAGCAAATATTGATAACGCGTATCATGAGCTTTAAGAAGTGTATTCTTTTGTTGGGGATACATTTCCCACACGGTGTGAGCAGAGCCGTAGCTGTGTGTACAAAATATGGGCAAGTAAATTTTTTTTTAGTTTACCATTATTAGTGATAAAACTAAAATTTCACAAAAGCTCTGCATTATCTGATTGCGAGAGAATTGTAGTGAAGTCTTCTTGCTTACTGTGGGGGAAATACATGGCATGGAATGTTGCAAGTTATGACTGAAAGTAATGTTGAGTATTGGTTGCTTTGCAGCCATTGTACATTTATTGTTATGTTTATTGACTTTTTAAGTTTTATTTGTTCAATGGACATTGTAAATATTGTAATCTAAGTATATACATCATATTTACATTTTGTGTGTGAGTTGTTTATCCCATAATTTAGAGTATTTTGCTATTGCATCAACAGTAAGTTCACACTTTGTACAAGGATATTAATTTAATGCTGTTTTGGAAACTGTTGGCATGGCTTATTGCTGGTTGGATGTCCTGTGTACAAGTCAAGAGCTCCAGGCCTTAGCACTTTAATAAAATATAAATTTTATTAAATAAAATAATACTTGTTATGGTAGGTACCTTAAATAATTAGCGTTTTCAATTAATACATGTTTTAATGAAAAAGTAAAACTGGTGTAATATTTGACAGGTGCATTGCACATGAGAACTTCATGTATAAAAGGTATAGGATGTTCATGGTAAAGCGAGCACTTTTTAAGGCCCTCCCAAAAGGCCTTAACCCCTAATAAATGTGTTTTATTGCAGTCTCCGATGTTAAGTATACACTGTGTTTATTAGTCATATTGCAATATTTACATTAAAAAGTGGACGGAAGATAGAACTTAATTGAAAGGAAAAGTTTAGCAGGGTGTTAAAAAATTGCTTACTTTACAGTGAATAGTCTATAGTGGCACTTGTTTAGAACTGTGATTCTCAAATTCATTTGTTTTATAGAGCACCTGCCTTGGTACTGCTTCCTTTAAAGTAACAAAATAGAGATACAATGATTTATTAAATCCGTACCGTGCATTATCTTAGAAAATATACTGTGCTAAAAATACAATAAATAAGGAGGTAATTGACAATAATAACATAACAATCCAAGTTCACAATCCTAATAATTAAAGCAGCAAGAGCTTGATTCTGTGGTTCACAAATGGAATATCTTCTTAACATAGCATTTACATGATACTCCAAGGATTGAGAGCCAGCCAAAATTGTGACATTCCATTAGTCACAATGCTTGGTGAAGAGAGAGGAGATTTGAATGGCTCTTTTTTACAGCAAAGTCTTGAGAGCACAAAGCGAGCTGAAATACCACCACTGAGCTAAACATTGAGAAACCATGGCTCATATCTTCACCAAATATACATAAAATCTTTTCCCCTTTAGGGATAACACTAGTAAGCTATAGCATGGACTAGAAAATGGTAAGAAATACTACAAGAGTGAGTGAATGTGTGTGTGCGTGACCAGATTAAAACTGCTTCAGTTTATTGCTGATAATTAATTTTTTTACTCTCTCTCTATCTCTCAAAAATTGCGTTAGAACGTTCTTATTAGACTACTTTATAAAACAGTCCCCCAATAAAATATTTATGCAATTACTCCATATTCCACCAACATTTGTAAAAAATAATTACAAATATTAGCGACTTGCTGCTCTTAATGGAAAGATACACCAACAGCTCATATAAAATTGAGCTTCCTTAACAAAATGTATGTATTCACAATTTGTGATTAAAATCATGTCTCCAATGGGTACACTTACATTCAAGAAAAATACCAGCCTGAACAAATATAAACCTCATTTCACGTACCAAAGTGAATCATTAAAATAATTTTTTGGGGATAAATCAAGAAGGCTTTCAGATTAAAAGATTCCCTAGCACTTGGAAAATGACAAGTTATTACTCAAAGCCAATTTAGCCTTGACATAACAAACGAGGCTGTAATCGACAAGTGGGTCCCACTTGACTCTCACACATTGACGAAGAATCATGGCACTGCACGTCATAGCTTTGGACGTTAATTTTATCTTCCTTGTGGAAATTACTGTACCTCGGCCTGAATGGAAATTTGAAATATGTACAACCTAAGTGATTGCACAGTGAACCCTCTAAATAAAAAAATTACTTGGTGACCAGGGAAAAAATTATGTGGCTTGGGCTAAGCCTCTACATATCACATCAAATGTCATAGCATAATTGATTGGTCACGAGAAAAAACATTATTACCCGAAACTTGGGATATGTGCCTAAAAACTCCAGGTCGGTAATAGCGGGCAACATGACATGCCCTTTCATAGCCGCTGTTATACGGAACTGGTTAAATGATTACTTAATATTCTGAAACAGAAATTCACACTTGTTCACTGCAGCCACCCAGTGCTTGGTGAATCAGGGCAGTTAAACAGGACACATTTCATCATAACACATTTTACAACTGTGCATTAGAAACATGCTCTCTGCACGCAGGTCCTTCCCGTACGACATCGCAGTTTGAACTCTCTTGGTCTGCCCAGAAAGTCATGGAGAGGGGGAATACACGGGCTTTATAGACCTGGGTAGGGGAGGAAAAGGAGGGGTGATGAATGGATTGATAAGGAGGGGAACGAGTTTGCAGAGGAGCTCGCCGTCTAACCAGCAGGAGTGCGCTCGTAGATCGACGACAGACCAACTGTCGAAATATATTATTTATACATAAGGAAACGTGTTTTCACAAGGTGCAAAATTTTTGTAAAATTTGTTTTACTTATTTGAAATGGGAAATAACAAACATTTCATGGAAAAATGGAATAATTGTAAGATTGGCAGTAAGATTGCATTATGTATTAAACTGAATGTTGAAGTTTTGTAATATTGCAGTCAGTCATCAGAAACAGATGACTAAAACTTGCAGCTCCATTTACCCACTCAGTAGAAACATAAGACGCACATAAAGGCACCATAAAGGAAAGTTTTGGATAATTTCATTACAGATTTATTCAAGTTTATGCAGTTCATATATTTCAGCAGAGATATGAAACTTTTACAATATGAGCCAGGTGGATTATGAGAACAGCATCACAGACTTTATTATTAATTCTTATTGCTAAACCTCGCATCACGAGAAACTTAGGTAGGTGGGAGGTAAATTTACCTTCTGGGATCTTGATGATATCCCACACCGTTAGATGGAATTTTGCAGGAAAGTCCTGCCAGAAAAGAAGTTAAAAGAAAGACTGTTGCGGGTGCTTTCTGGTGTGGGCTACATTGGTCAATCCGAAGTTTCCGACCTAGCGAATGCTGGGATGGGTCCTTAACAGGTCCTCCCGGCTCATAATGCCACTGCACTCTACCCAAACCCCTAGCATCACTGTTCCATAAACACACCCAAATAAGGACATTGCACAGCACTACTCTTACTCGCTCTCATTGCTACAGTTAAAGGCATTGTGCGATACCAAGCATCTCGGTCATTGGTATAAACCCTTCGCAACCACTTTCCCACGCTAGCCAAAACTGCACAAAAAAAAAACTATTTCCAGAATGTACTCAAAAAGAAAACGCCTACAAACATTCTAACTGTAGGGATGCAATTTGTACTCGCTCGAGATGCTTGTGATACCTGGAAATTATCGAGAGTTCTCTAGGAAAGGTCAACACTGCTGCTCTCTTTGAGAAATCATGTGAAACAACTACACGAGGAAATATCTTGCTGCAAGACGACTGTCTGCTTGCTAAATACAGTTGTAAAGGTTTGTTTTGAATAAAGACAGTCTTCAAAGGATGCTATCCTGCAACATCCAAAATTCATTTGATATTTAACAAAATTCATTTGATATTTAATACTGCAGCATGGTCCTCTCGGTTTGGGTTGAGTAACATTAAGTAACACAAAACACTTAACACTCAATTTAAAAGACTGACGTAGGTCGGAGTCGAAATGCAAGCCAAAGAATCAATTCAGTTACAGTAGCATGTGCGCCGGCTTGGTGTGTTCACCACATTGGGTCAAGGACTTCTCGTTAAGAGGTTTGTTGGTGTCTGCTTTGGGCAAAGAACGTGGGACCTCTAACAACAATATGAGTTTAAAGTTAGAGGTGAATTTGTGAGTGGTTTGAGTCCTAATATCTGAGGAGGAATTCGACTTATGCGAAGGACATGTAAAATGTCGGAAAGAAAGGGGAATTTAGTTACATGTCGGGTCTTTGCTGTTGTATAAAGTAGGTCTCATGGGAACAAAATCTGGAGTAGTAAGTATTATAGGTCGTAGAGACCTTAACCTTTGTTAGTGCCAGGCTGTGTTGCTCCTCTGCCCATGAGCTGGCTGGCTGCGGCAGAGTGAGGTTGAAGAATTCCTACAAGTCGAAGGAGGGTAATTATCGGGGGGGATGTTTCACCCAAAGGTGGTTAAGACCTGACAGTACGTCCCTGTATTTGACTATTGTTACGTGTATTGAATGCGGTGCAATAGGTAGTTGAATCAAAGGTTCAAAGAGTGAGAGGAGTTGTTCTATCTTGGTAGCAACTACGTCAACAAGATCATTGATAATATTCTCAACTTCTAATTTATATTGGACACCTTTCTTTTTGTACTGCACGAGTTTGCTAACAGCAAAGTTGCTGAGAAGACGCCGGCGTATAAACGAAACCCTAACATGTGCAGCTGGATACTCTAGTATTCCAATGGGCTCGCACACACTGTTATTTCGACCCGGTCCTTCAGCAGTGGGTGGAATATCCAGAGCTTAGATGGAACCATGGTTTTATTCAGGTGTGTGCCCAGGTGAGGGTCCACAGTGGGTTGGGTGGTCAATGCACTCCTCTCTCACCCGTGGTGGGGGGAAGGGAGGTACTTCGGTCACTCAATTTCACTTATGGATTGTGTTCCTAGTGATCTGGGTGCTCCCGAGAACTACCTAATGGCAGATCTCGGCTTGCCGTTTAGCATGGGCGTTTCTGCCTTAGTGGCTAGATACACTGTTTCTCCGGCTATTCCTCAAAAGAAGACTCATGTGTCCTTAAGGGCTTACATTAAAAATGGCAAGATTCTATAATGAGAACAAAAGGAAGTTAGATTTATAAAAAAAAAAGTAAATAAGTTTCTTTTATTATACACACACAAAAAAAATTGTGGCTGCACACTCCTAGTAAGTCACAATTATAGAAACGGTAGAAAATAACTGCAGTTATTTATGTTTGAAACCAGGTGAAGGTGACTTGAGAAACAGCTAATTCTTTATGTAGTGAAATTGTTGATGTATGAAAGAATTAATTTAATTAGTAGACAAATTAATCAAATCCAAATTTAATTTGGGACGTGTTCTGAAGGAACCTAGCTAATAGGGGCTCATTAACAGATGGGTAATGAAGGGTGGTTTGGCTAGAACCAATAGGGGAACGTTGTCGTTACCTCTGGGTGGTAGATCAAGGAACAACGAAAGGTTGACGAGGGCTGCATTGGCAGGACCCTCTTGTTGGTGTCGGCATCCAAGGGCCTCTGGTCTAGAGGTCGCTGAAGAGGTGGAGACACACTGGCAGTTGGTGATCCTCTGAAGTTGTTGGTGGCTGAAGATTGTTGAGCATCCTCTGGTGGACGCTGGCTTATCGACGTGCCTATCAGCCTTGCATACCCTGAGGAGATACTCCGGCCGTTAGAGCGAGGAGCAGGGTTGGCAAGCACTTGCCTTGTGGCTGACACCTCCGGCTAAATTACAGCAAAAGAGGTGCAGCAGACTGCCCTGAGGTCTGGGCTGCAAGCCCTTTTTATACCGAAAATTAGAGCTTGTAAGTTCTCAGGAGGGTGGCGGGCTTCAATTGGGTGGAAGCTCTGACGTCACACATGGGTGCCTGGTTTCCGTATCTGCTTGGCGCAGAGGCGTGGGCATGTCTTTGCCTTGTCGCGTTCGTGGAGGCTGTGATGCTCCAGCAGAATGTGTGCTGTACTCCGGCAGCGTGCTGTGGAACTGGCGCCACCATCTTGACTGGAGCTGGCGATTTAATACAGTCTTCGGAGGGGGGTGTTGACGTGATGGCTTCTGGGCGAGTTGCGGCGAATGGTAAAATCTAAGATCACGCATCTGTAGTATCAGTTGGGGCTTGCCAATATACTCTGTAGGCAAGTGTCCCGCCTCAATTACTGTTCTAAAATGACTTGACTGCCCCATAAGGATTAATACTCTCCAAAAAGGGGCACAGTCATTTCGTATTGTGCTTCTTAGAAGTACAGAACTGCATCACACGTCAGTATGTAATATTTTCATAAGTTAATACGCATTGCAAGCTAAGTTTACAATGTGAGATGGATACTGAGATTTTTGTACTACATAGATGAGAAATATATATCTAGTCAACTGTTCGCAAGTTTAGCTGCGGAGTTTTCATATGCTGGGGAAGGATTTATGTATGATCTATTTTTCTGCTGAGACCCAGTAGGAATATGATGTGCCGGGCTACCAATGCAAGGATTAATAGTTTGAGCCAGCCTCCCAGCAAGTTATTTTGTTACTGTGTTTGGTTCATTGCGTTTATTTATTCTTATGTTTAATGATGACGTTAAAAATTATTATTTAGTACATTCTATATGAAGTCAATCATACAAACATATTTCTAGATGTAAGTCTTTAAATGTAAGAAGAACCTGACATTGTAATTTATGCATGTGGTGTCTTGGGGGCTAGATGGTAAGGATATGAACGTGCAAAATAGAAGCAGCGAGCATAACATTCAGCAGAGCACACCTGTTTATCAAATGTCACCACGCATCTTCACTTATTTCCCAGGCAAATAAAAGCATGTGATACGAGTGCCGTTTCGATGCTGCTCATGAGCTGCAAGGAAAATTTTATGCTGGAAAAATTCTTGTTGCATTTATCGTTCCTCTTCGGAGTAGCCATCCTGGTCTACCTAGAGGTTATTTAAGTTTCACAGTAAGCACCAAATGGTTTACAACCAGAACTTCTCACACTAGGTAAATATCAAATGTGGGAGTGGAATGCAAGCCCAGTGGTTAAGAGGAAGTTACTGCCCTAGATTAGGGACACCAGTTAACACACTTGGATTAGAACGAGTATGTGCCGTGCTAGATCGGGGGTTTGCCACGTTGGAACAGAGGTCTTATATAAGGGGGCTTGCTTGCGCTCGTCCTGGTCAAATAACTGGGGACCTTGAACGTTAGGACTAGTTTAATAAATTCAGTTCTCTTAATAGTAGTCTGGGACTTTATTACAGAAGAGAACTTCAACCAACGTGAAGCCAGTACCGCGAAGGACATGTAATAATGTCCAATACAGTCCGATTGTTGACGCATGCTACTCTACTGTGCAGCGCGGCTGCGTACTCTACTGTTCGACTCCGCCCCATCATCAGACACTGAGAGTGATTGGGGGAAAGTCACGTTCCGGTGGGCAAGTAATCCCGTGGCTACAGGGTTGATTTCATGCGTTGGACAAATACAGACACGTGATGAATTAAAAATTATTTTATGAGATTGTACTGCCCACCCATAAATTGGCATGCGGTCGCCATCCCTGAAACCGAAGCTTGTTTCACCCGCCGAGCCCGGACACACCAGAGAAGGATAACATAGTTAAGAGAGACACCGCAGGAAAACAGCACTCCTGAGGCCAATGACGTCGTCGCCGAGCTTCGCGAGGAGGCGGTAAATATGTCAACGGCCTCCAGCCGGGACGGTAATAAATGCATGGTGCAGCCCACTCCCCTGAAATAACCAACCCCTGCGCTGGAAGGCTAGAAACCTCAGCACCCCTGTGAGAGCCACCAAGCTACTATTTTGGGAACATAAGGAGAAGCGAAAACGCTCTCGCCATTCTACGTCGGCCTGTCTGATCTGTTTAAGGCAGAAGGGCCCTTCTGGTCTGTAGAAGACTCTCTAGCCTGAAGAAAACCTCTACTATCCTGCCTGAGGAAGGCCTTCCGAACTTGCAAAGGCTCTCCTCTCTCTAACTCCAGCAGCCAGAAGACGGCTCCTCCAGAAGCTTCAATGTCAACCCCGCAGCCCATGGAGAAAACCCCTGGTCAAGATCCGAAGGTACCCTCGTTATTTCGCTCTACATTGCGAATAACATTTTGGAGTTTCTCTCGGTTTTTAAATATGTATGTTTGCCTTCACCTGACATAAAGTAACGTAAAATAATTTATATAATAACTTTAGCTACTTTTATACAGAGCAGCATATCCCCCTCCCCCACCCCCCTCCAGTAGCAATAAATACACAATGCTAAACGTAACCTTTGGTGAGAAGTTATTTAATTCTCTTTCACGTATTTTGTTAATTTAATTGTGCTATATTTTGCAATTGGTGACTAATTTCTAAACTAGCGATCCCTGAGGACCAAACAGAGTGGGCTGAACTACTTAGAAATCTTTGAGCCTGCACAAGTTTTTAGTCTGAATAAGACTGGGTCCTCCTGAGTTATGTCCGGTATACCCGAGTCTGCCCACAGAAATGTTCCACATCTAGTTTGTCATTAATCATGGTCATTACCTCGGCTGTACCTGCACAAGACACACCCAGGAGAGCTTGAGTGCATACTTATAGGTCATGAGCACGCATTCCTAGTGTGTTCAAGAGCCATTAAAATAATTTATTGGTTTAGCACAATTACATTTAGTGTTCAGATACACAAGTAAGGAGGTGGACACAATAACAGGATCAGACGACTGGCCCGACATGCACTGCAACGAGAGCTAGCTCAGTCAGACAATATAACTGCTGTCAAACTCGCCAGTGATCCTGCGGTGTGACCTGTCGAGAATATTAAGGAGGTCCCCCACAATCGATGAAAATTGTTACTCTTACTTGGACATGCTGTTAGGTACCTGTTAGCCGTGGCCGGACTTGGAACACGTGAGTTATTTAATCCTCACAGTAACCAAGCCAGTATTGAAGCCAATACCACCACAGGCACCTACCACTTGCCAGGCTTGCACCGCAACAGGGAAAGTCATTAATCTAGTCACCCCCTTAAATCGGTACATAACAAGGTAGTTACCTCGGCAGCTGATTTTTGTCCCAACATGTAAACTTGCAGGAGCGGTGGCAGGACATAGTGGGGCTGTCACACCTGTCTGGAGAGATGCTCGGAAGAGGCCCCGAGACTTCATCGCAGTCGGCTTCTTCGTCGACACTTTCGCTGATACCAAAGTGCGGCAAGCTGTACGTTTAGCTGTGCCTCACACCACACAGGATGCCTTGGCCTGAGCACTGGAGGTGGAGTCAGCACGGCAGGTATCAGTGCCTCGACGTCTAGTGCAGACAGTGAGGCTATATTAAGAGGATGCTGGAGAACTTGCAAACGACCATGAGGGGCACCGTCTCCAGGTTGCACACTACGGAGACTTGCTATCCCCCACCCAAATGGCTGGAATGTGGAGAGTGGACATGAGGGCCAACTATCCCCAGTGCAGCGACAGCAACCAGGGAGCAAGCACCAAGGGGTAGGTGAGAGTGCAACGTCCTCAGGAAACTTTTAAACACCGATCTTTAGGGGCAAAGGTCCGTGATTACTGGAGGGAAGGCCCCAATGGTTTTATAGGTGTGCTCAATGAATAAGGTCTTGAATGCCATATTGATGGAGGGGAGCCTAGATGCTGTATCTTGTCAGATGGTCGTCGACACACAGGCAACTATCACAGAGGTAAGACTTGACATTCTCAGGCCTTCCCCCCCAGCGATCATCCGATAAGAGCATGGATCACTGCTATTTAACTATAGGCAACTGCTAAATCATGGGTTCGCGATCCCTAATGGAGGTTCTTTGCTTCTCAGGAATGCCTCTACCATAGGGTGAGAGGTACCTTGGATTTTAATTAAGTGTGGAAATACGGGGGTTGGTAATGCTGAGGGGCGAGGCTTCTCAGCAGATCGGGCGGTAACTGACTGCAGAAGGCAGTAGAAAATAGGGGTATGACGCCTCTATTCCTAGAGTAAGGCATAGCAGGTGATAGGGACCGAAACGACCTCACAAAAGGCAAGTTGGTGACTCACTCCTCTACCGTGTACTCCTGAATAGTCACAGTCCGGAACTATACCTCTTGCTTCTTTTACCCGGTCCTATGGAGAGCAGTTGTTTATGTTCAAGCTGCTCAACAGGAATATACAGGTGTGGTATCCACAGGTGGTTGATCAAATAAAGTTAGTTCCAGCTCCGTTCCAGTCCCATAAAGAGCGGTGATGGAGTATGGAATAACTTGAGTGCTCAATTCACCTGGTGGAGGAGTTGCTAGTGATATAGGCTCTACCGAATTCTACCAGGTGGCAGATCTCGGGCGGCCAGAGTAAAAAGAGAATAGTTAAAAATCACGTGTTATATTAACTGAGTAATAATAACACGGTGGCCTTGTTTTACCTCTTAAGCTAATTCAACTTGAAATGGAAGTTCTGACTAACATAGTCCGCCCGTCGACTGGGAGAGTGCAATCTAGCTTAGACATACGTACGATTTTGGTCAGAGGTCGTAATGCGATAATTTGATCGTCAGATAGGAGATTGCTGCACACAAAATTGGGTGTTGCTGCAGAGTCTAACAGGCAAGGATGCTTCTGCCATTCATGTTGACTTCGATTTGTGGTGCTTCCAGAGGATCTGCTTCTTCATCTAGAAGTTCGATTATGGACCCTTCGGCTCCGGCGGGGTCGGCCCTATTCGCCCACTGGCCACAGCGTTTCCCGCCTGCAGGGCTACTTGTTTGTCAGTTGCCTGTGGGGTGGTGTGCAGAGCACCAGTAATGCCCCCTTTCTCCGTGTGGTCGCGTGGAAATATACGTGTCTGGTAATCTTTGTGGAAGTAGTATGCTGGGCAATACCAGCATTTCGGAAGGTTTTGAGCAGGTGGCACAGGGGGTGTAGTTTTCTTTTTTTCCTTTCCAGAATATTTTCAGGTTCTATGTGTTCACTGGTTTACGGTCGGTCCACTATTAACTGCTCTTTAAAATTACGCTATGTTTCCCTGACCCTTTCCAACAGTTCATCCACTGTAAGTGGCTTTGGTATTATGAACAAGTTTCGTAGCTTTGGGAGTAGCATTCGCATTATATGTCGCAAACAGCTTTCTTCATTTCCCTATTGGAAAATGCACCTTAACAATGAAACCTTGAGTAGTATAAATATTTAGGCTTCTTCCTCTGGGTTTGATGTTCTACTGTACAACTCGGTGGTTAGGTTTGATAAAACTTCTTGCCCCATGTATTCTGTGGTAAGCCGGTTACATGATTGGGTCCAGTCAGCGATAAACTCACTGTACTTATTCCACCAATCCAATACCTCGTCTTTGAGCTTTGCCTACCCATTGTTTAGTCGGGATTTCGTTTTCTTAGAGTTCCTTCTCACGTTCAGTCAGAAATATGATAGGATCCTCGTGTGGGCGCCCCGCAAACTCGGGCATTTGGGGGTCCCCTGTGGTCCATTCGGTTCTCGTCTGGGGGGGGGGGATGTCCTGGATTTGGTGGGCCTTATTAGGTGGCATGCCAACATACCTCACACCTGTAGACCATGCCAGTTCGGGTTACCCGCTTGTTGGGCAAACTGATGCAGCTGTGGTGGTAGGTATCCGCACTCATGACACAGCGTATCATGTGGGCCCCATACCCTTGGCACGTTACCCAGCTACAATAGATGGATTGCCTAGTACGACATATTTCACGATACTCAAGTCCATCGGTATGACGAATTAAGTCTGCCCAGCCCAGAGAGGTAGCAGCCAGTTTGCTCGTTCAGGTCAGCGTCTGTGACTGACTTTATTGCAGTCGATTGAGCTGTTTAGCTCCCAGCTAGTTAGCTTGGATCGGGGTCATCCGGATCTGATTATGGTTAATTATTCTTTCAAATTTAGGAGTTACGCCCCACGTTGGGCACCAGAGAGCTCCCTTATATTTGATACATGATGGCCTTTGGCAGATGGCGAGTCAAGGTGCAAAGGTATTTTGTTGGGCACTAGTCTTGACGCATCAGGGGGAGGAAGCACCCTACTCTTCGCCCGAAATGGGCGTTCGGCTGGAGTAAAGCACTGAAAGGGTCGTTTTCCGGCAAGGAACAAAGTCTGGTTTGGCTAGCAGTATTTTATTTACGTTTTGGCGGGACCACTCATATTGGAATACCTGGACGACGTAAGACCTGAGGCTGTGGTGGTGTCGACTGTGGCTCCACTCGTGATCCACTAAGGGCTGACCCTGAAGTGGGTGTACTGGTCGGCCTAGGTTTGTGAGCTTTGACTGACGTTGAGGTATGTGACTTACGTGGAGTTCCACAAAACCAGACATTGTTAAGGCCAAATGACTTTTTTTGGCCACTGAGATAGGCTTGAACTACCGGGTGGTGTCCCTTGGTGAGTTTGGTTGGAGGTTCAAAAGAGGCAGGCTTGTAGGTCGGTGAGACAGTTGAAATGGTGATTCTTTAGGCCACGTACATTTAAAACATTCTAATAATAGTTTCAAAATACGTTATTTACAATACACACCACTTCCTATTTGCAACTTATGAGTACATGTTGTATTGCAATCCTTATGCGGATATTACACGATACATGCAGCCGTACTTGGTTTTTGTACACGCTTCTGCAAGGCCTGGTGCAAGAGCCAGTATACCATCCGCTATGGAAGATTCATGTTACACGACAGCAGTTTGCGTACTAGCATTTGGCACTTTTGATGGGCGCACATTGTGTGGTTTGTAGTAAATATGAACCACTTTCGTAGAATTGCTACCTGTTATACGATGTTCACGCTAAAGTGAGCACTCTTTGAGGCTGTCTCGTCAGTCATAATAACCAATAAATACATTTCATTGTGGCCTTTGACTTTTAGTTTTGTTTATGATAAAATGTATACACTGTGTTTATTGCTCACGTAACAGTGTTTACATTAACAAGTGGCCGAAGTATATAAATTGGCTGAAAGAAAAAAGTAACCTGGGCTTCAAAAGTGTTCACTTTACCATGAACAGCCTATAGTAACCTGCATAGGCCTACGAAAAAAAACTAGTTAGCACATCTTAATATTGCTATATTACTGTTCACGTTTTAGATAAATTTATTGCTTACTAGTTTAGTTTCATTCATTTCCTTGAAAATGATGTGAAGTCATTAGATTAGGAGTGTGTTATTTTTAATTTTGAAAAAAATTACTGACCAGTTCCAAAATATAGTTTTTTTCTTTACGTACCAGGATATTACCAGCATGTAAAACTTAATGTTAAAAAAATGCGGGTCCGACGGAGTTTCGAACTCTCACCCAAAAGTTACATGTTTATAACGGACGCCGCGACTTTACCACTGTACTACCAGTTCACACGACACATGCAGATTTTATATACTATAGATATCATAAAGAGTTTGAATAAATTTTTTATACAGTAAGTAATGTTTTAAGTATTCAGAATGGTTTTAAACAGTAATTAAAAGTTGTCATAGCCAATATTATTTGTCGCCGTTGTTATTTACATTTATTTGAAAGAGTTTCAACATCACGGATGTATAATCAAGGCGTCCTTTTCAGTTTCATTGTCAACTCGTTCCAAAAAGTAGACACAGGGAGCGCCTTACACTCTGAAACTGCGATGTGATTGGCCAGGTATGAAAGCCGGTATGGAACCTGCCATGGAAAATAGGACAGGGCCAATAACCAAACCTGTGATGAAATCTGGCAGTGCCAGGAGAAAAATGCCATGACGGGTGCCATACAGGGCGGTATAACTGCACCTATGACAAACCTTGCACAAGCTTTTACAAAATCTGGTACTGTGTAAAATCGCATTTACTACACGTTTCTATGCCATCAATACAAAATAATTAGCTGAATCAATAAATAAATATGACACTTCATAGGCTTTCCGAAACTAATAAATTACCGAAAACAAAATAAATGGTGTTGCTTCAAGACAATATGGAAAATGGTGGACCAAGCATCAAAGTCGTTAAAAAGTATCGATATGCACATCGTGATACTCAATACTTTCGATACTGCCCAGT
Source organism: Dryococelus australis (assembly GCA_029891345.1). Lineage (NCBI taxonomy): Eukaryota > Metazoa > Arthropoda > Insecta > Phasmatodea > Phasmatidae > Dryococelus > Dryococelus australis. The sequence goes on from CM057008.1 coordinate 5,937,703, forward strand.
ATTGAGGTATCGAAGTCCCTATCTCTAATACACACATACATACACACACACACATATATATAATATACACACACACACAAAATCGAATAGGTATACACACATGCATTAAATAATAAAATATATGTACATGGGTGAACCATAAAAATGATTTAAACATAACAATAATCATCAGGATATGTTAAAACCTTAAATAAAATAGAACCATACCTTCTTACTTATCACTTGCTAGGAAATGCACAGTTGCATGTTTAGCTTCTTGAAACTCCTTGGTGGTGAATTTCTTTTCGTAACACACCTCATTGACTGAATTACTTTTTGCTTTCTCAATCATAAAGTGCTTACAGTTGCTGTTGACAGAGATGCTCTAAATTCCGTTTGATTGTGGCGAACATTGCTGAAAATTCTCTGTGTTGAAGAATTAATAGCTTGAAGTTCGAACCTGTTTTATTTTTGTAATTGCTAAGTTAACTTTGTTGGGATTCTGTTTATTTTATTTTAAAGGGTAAAAAGGAAACAGTGATGGGTTGGGGGCTTTAGTTTAATGTCTTTCATGAGATGGCATTGATTTTATGTTCTTACAAGCGTGTGGCCTTCTTTTGATGGATCAGTGAAAAATTTTGTTTGTATGGAAATAACATTTAAATTATTGTAACTTAAATGAAAAAACAAAACGTGATACATCGCTGTTCGTATTTGTACAGATGCAGCAATATACACACACACACACACTTTGACCGAAAATAACCTTACACTCAATGAATTTACGATATAGACAAAAACCAATAATATTCACGCACTACGAAAGTGTTGAATGTGTGGCTTTTTTCAGGCCACGGGCAGTTCAATCATTACAGTAATGGTTTACAAGTACCCTATTTACAAAACACACAAACTTACTGTTTGTAAATTTTGCAACCTTATGAACACAAGTTTTTCACTTGTAATTCTTGGAAGTTTACTTCACTAAAATTGCATCTGTTCATCACTAGCGTTAAATAATTTATTTGCAGAATCATTTAATAAAATCAACATTGAGCATGTTTCCTGAAAACAACAAACTTAAACTTGTATAGTACACAATGACGAGATCGCATCACTTCTCACACTAGTGCTTGTTTTCTCTTTCTAGTGTTGCCACAATTTTTACGCCTCATGATACTGACTTTATCGCACTGTTTGCAAAGAAATAGGAAATTGACGTCTAGCATGCTAGTTTCTGGTCTGCAGACAATACAGCGTACCGTAAATATATATGAACTACAAAAAAATATGAAAAAATTCAGAAGCATTATGAAGGTAATCAATTTCGGTAATAAACAAGCAAGCCTCCGTGGTTCCATCCATGGACGTTAAAATCAGTAATATTTATGGGAAATCCCTAATACTTGGTAGGACTGCTACTTGTAACTGAAAGGGGTCTCTTAAGTTTAGGTTTAATCATGGCCGGTCATGACGGTGGTGCTTGGAGATGGGCTGGTCGACTCCGTTACGGTTAGCGGGGGGCAAAAAGCAGAGTCTCAATGTGAAGAAATTCAAGCTATGGATATGGACCACTCTCAAATTGGGTATCAGCCCACCGAGGTGGAGAACCAGTAAGCCAGGGGAGTGGGAGGCACAGCCCTGAAGAAAGGGGATTATGTCCTCGGGACCTCCTGCTTCCTCCGGCGCACAGAGGTCAGGTTGAGGAAGGACTTGTGCTGGTAGTGGGGAGTGCCTGGGCTATATGCACGGGTATCCGTGATGAGAGTAGACGTTTCTCCCTAACAAGCTGCAAAATGGACTAACGGCTGAGAATCCCAAATATATATATATATATATATATATATATATATATATATATATATATATATATATATATATATATATATATATATATATATTATATATATATATATATATCACACACACAGATATATATACATACATAGTGTTCAATTTTAACACCTGTCTGAGACAGGTAGAAATCAGCACGGACAGGTGAATGTAATTGCTGGCAAAAATGAGCAATGCGGAAATTGGTAGTTGCCTTTTTTTTTGTGCGCTAGTCGTGAACCGTGTTTAGCGGCAGCACAAATTTTAGTTCCAAGCCAATAACAGAACTGGGTGCACATGTCTGTGTTGACTTTGAGCAAAGCCACCAGTTTGTGATTTTATGTCGGCGGTAAGACGATAGGAAACGTGTCTCCCTTACATTCAATGCTACAAAACCTAGATAGACTGTGTGTTGAAAAGAATTCCGGAGGCTGGACATGTTCATTTTCACACATGGCCCACCACCCGCTGTTTTTTCTTTGTTTTTTTCCCCTCTTCCCCTTCAGCTGTTCAAACAGACTTGGCTCAACGGAAAAAAATGTAGCTCAGCCCGCTCAGTGTACAATACTCTAACAGTACAACGGCTGGCCTATATGAATTTATTGTCATGTTTATAGGCGTCTGTAGTGTGTTTGTTGTTTCTTTGACCGTTAATGTAAACAACTTTTTAACAATAACTTTTAAGTAGTGCATAGTAAATGTTAAAATTGCAGTATGTGGAAATATCTGCAAAAAATTTTAAAACCGCGTGAAAAAAGCTGCGGATCGATTCTGATAAACAATGTTATGATAAGAAGTATGACAAAACAACACGGCGTAGAAATTACCAAGAAACTTCGTCAATCACATTTCCTTGGGTTCGTTATGACTCTGATAAAAATGTAATGTTTTGCAAGACTGTAAACAACTTCAGGAAAAGACTTCAGCGTCTTCTTTTGTCACTGGCTTCAGCAGCTTCAGGAAAGAAAATTTATCTTCACACAACGTTAGCCAGTGCCATAAACTATGTGCAGAGATTATAAATTCAAGAAATGCAGAACCAGGAAAACCAGTAGCAGAAAAAAACACTTCAATCACTAAACAAAGAAGCACTTGAAAAAATGAGGATTCTCTTTTGAAACCTTTTGAAGCCATGCAATCGCAAAACATGGAAGACCATTTACAGATTTCAAGTGGCTGTGTGAGCTGGACAAGAAGAAAGGTTTAGATATAGGTGAAACCTACATTACTGACAAAAATGTGCTGAATTTATTAGTTTTGTTGGCAGTGTTGAGCAAAAGACACTTAAGAAAGTCTTAAGACTGCTCTATTTTTCTCCATGTTATGTGATGATTGACAGACTGTGTTGTTCTTGAACAAGTTATTGTGTATATATGTTACTGTGTTGAAGGCAATATACGTGTAGATTTTGTTGCTGTTAAACATGTTGAAAATGCTACACAGATTTATGAGTGCATTATAAATGTACTAGAAGAATACTGTGGTTTAGGAATTGCAGAAATTAAGGATCACCTAGTGGGTTTTGCAAGTGATGATGCAGCAGTGACGCGTGGTATGCACAGTGGAGTGCAGATAACTGAATCCCTGTATGATTGATGTCCATTGCTTAGCCCACCGCCATGAACTTGCAGTGAAAGATGCAGTTGAAAAAATACCATTGTGTACAGAGCTTGAATGCTTCACCACAGTCCAGTTCACATAAGTATTTTGGAAACAGCTTGTGACAATGAAGGTGTTAACTTTTGTGCTCCTACACGTGTTGGAGGTACACACTGTATCCAGTCCTACAGAACATTACATTTAAAACTGGCAATGAAAGTGAAAAATCAAGTTGGAGAAGAATCCAATCATTTCTCAGTAACCTGAAAAAAAACTTCAGTATTGGAACTTTTTTTTGTGATGTTCTCTCAGTGTTATCTACTCTGTATTTACTTTTCCAGAAGGAAACACTGACAATAGGCAAAGTTCACAATACACTGGAAGACACCATAGCAGCTATAAATCAATTTGAAGATGCACAAGGTTTTCAGCTGAGAACAATGAAGATGGCAACTTTGATTAAAAATAGTACTGGTTTGAGAGCTGACAGTAGGAAACATGTGGTATGTATACTAGTAAGCTGCATGGAAAGTAGTAGACTAGGTGACAACTACAATCACAGCAAGGAATTGTTCAAAGCTGCTGAGATCTCTAATTTCAATTCATGGCCTGAGACATTGAATGCAGATGCTATATTTGGAGACACTAAAGAAATTTAGTCAATAAGTAGTTTTTCACTTATTTTTTCAAGAAATGGCTTCAAGCTTGAAATAGAGACAGAATAGTCATACCTCAAAAGAACTGTCTATAAAGAAAATAGGCCTGTCACAAAAGTATGTTGGGGTGCTGTGAATGAAAAACACAAAGTTGAATACGCTAATATTCTTCGGCTTGTTGATCTCCTGCTGTCTGTACCAGCTCATACAGCAGACTGTGAACGTGGTTTCTCACTAATGAAATCAACATAATCAGACAGGCGAAATCGGCTTGGGGATAATGTCCTGTCATCACTAATGCGGATTCAAATGAAGTCACCAAGTGTCTGTGATTATGACCCAGATGACGCTATTCAGCTCTCGTTGCACAGCAGTCAAAGGAAATGCTGTCCATTTCAGGCACCATATGCGAAACGGGAAATGGGTGTTGGGCCCAGTGAAAGTGATAAAGATCGAAGAGTGAAAACAGAAATCACAGTGTGTTCTAGTGTGTAATATATTGTACTTGGTTTGAAGCATCAATGTTTTGTATATTAATCATTACTAGTATGTCAACAATATACAAAACAATGTATTTATATATTTTTTTAAATAGTTGTATTAAAAAAATCTGGACAGGTTGAAAGTGCTACGGGCAGGCTTGAAGAAATGAGAACTTGTCCGCCAGACAGCCCCTAATATATATATGGACGGCGCTCATACTAGTAGTGGCATCTGGCAGCACGCTGCTATACTCGGTTGATCTTGATGCATGGCTTCGGTGGCTTGTCCGGTTTATAATAAAATCTAGTGCGCAGCGACCGTCTTTTGCCTTGGGTAGGTAATACAATTTTTGACATCTTGTGGTTGGCTGCAGCAAATAAAACTCTGTTAACAATGCTCCAGATTCGTTTGCACTGATGAGTAGAAGTTGATTCAATAATATGCAGAAAGACGTCACACGTCAATACATACACTAAATACACACTGTACTCTGATTACTCCTCCTGCTATTATTTATAGTGGTGAGCCAATATTGATACCCGATGTCAAAAATCTGCCAATATTAGTAATATCGACCTGCCCAAACCAATTTTATTTTTAGCAGATATTGAGACCTGACATTTTCCGTTAAACCAGTGGATGATAGGTTGCCAATGTTGGAGTAAGAGGGGCTTAACTACTGCTGTTTTTAGTCAGCAGCTGCCGCTGTTATTCCAAGAAGTAAACCTACAGAGAGTCACTCCAGTATGGCAAAGAGATGAAGGGACATACCTCCCTGCAGTGAAATAATCATTTACAGCTTGTTTATGAGGGTTGCCAAATTACCAGCTTTGCAGGTGCCAACTCAGCTACAACACCAGTATTTAAAATATTTAATAAAGCAATGATTCTGACCTTCATAACCCAGGAACTGGCAGTGCTTCAATTTTACTCTCAGTAAAATAAGAGCTTGTTGAATTTAAAAACTAATAATATTTAAAATTTTTTAATTTTCTGAATATGAAAAAAAGTTTACTTATGTTGAGAAATGTGATGCACTACCTTGTGGATATAATATTTTTAAATTTATTTGTTTAAAACATAAATTGCTTAAATTGCCATGACCTAAATTTAAAAATAAATTACTAAAAAACATTTTGAGTGCTACTTTTAAACTCTGATTTTGAATAATTAATGTGAAATTAATTTTCACAATGTTTTAAATATCTAATAGCATATTGTGTGACACAGATTTTAACACAGATTTTTATCAGATTCCCAAAATATTTTTAGTGCTAGTCGAAGTCTTTCAGCCCATTACTCATATGCATTGTATCGTTATCAGATTTTGGTTGTATCAGCAGGCAGTATCGATTCGTACCGGTATCGGTAAAAAAAAAACCTGTATTGCCTCAGCACTAATTATTTACACTCTGAAGTCATTTACACCTGGTGCTTTCTGACACTTCATTTACTTGAATGAATCTTCTACTTATTTCCCAGTAATACCTTGTCCATTCATAGCAGCTATTGTCTCCTATTCTGCCACAGTAAATGTTACAGAAGAAGTGAGTTGTAGTATCAGAAAATTGTGGGTCATTTGACAAAGTGCAAAAAAAAAAGTACAAACAAAACTGCAAATGGAAATTTGGAATACTGAGAATGAAAGACAATTTTGCAAAACAATTAACTTAATATTCACACAAAATATACTAACACCGCAGATACAGCACATGAACTACATTCCAACACACGTAGTCAGAAGTAAGTGTAATATACTGTACATACACTTCATTAGCTTCACAGTTAAAGAAAATTATCTTCGCAGAATTTCTGTGAAATCTGTTTGAAGAAATTTCACTTTTGGACCAACTGTTCAATGCAACACCATTCACGTTACAGCCTTCCTCACAGTAGTAGTGAACTGTTCACTACAGGGATTCAGCAATGGTTACAGGATGGGGAACAGCATGTGCCACACTACGAGAAATACCATTGAATCTGTAAAATTATAGAATGACTCCGATTATTTATACTTCCATAATAACATTTAACTTGCAGATGTTTTGGTATGTTTTGTATTAAAGAAAAGGTCAAGCCACATGTATTTACTAGTGTATAGGGCACCCTTTTTTTGGCAAAATAAAGGAAAAAATTTCTGGGGTGCGTGCTATACATGCAAAAAAAAAAAAAAAAGAGGAAGGGGGAGTGGTAGCCATAAATTGTCTGGGGGTGTTGAGGAAAGTGGCAAGACTATCTGTTGTCTCATCTCTCCATCTTACATCACTCAATCAATCACTCACTCACTCACTCACTCACGCACGCACGCATGCATGCACACACACACACTCACACTCACTCACTCACACACACTCACTCACACACTCACTCACACACTCACTCACTCACTCACTCACTCACTCTCTCACTCTCTCTCTCAGAGACCCTTCAGTTATGTGTGCGTCAAAACCCTGCTCCCCCTCCCAACTAATGGCATACTGTCACTATCATGAAACCAGAGCTGCCACGTGTTTACGGCCCCCCCCACCTCCTAGTAATAACACCCAGATGTTGCCTGCCAATAATTCCGTCATCCCTCTTTGTTTCCATGGCAGTGGCTTGGGAGCCATGTTCCTGGAAGGGGGCCATTCTTTTGTTATAAGGGTAGTGTAACATTCTAGCACAGTAAAAAAAAAAAAAAAAAAAGAGCCGGGCACTGCTAAAAGGAGAAAAAAAAAACGTAGCTGGAAACGTTGAGTAGTAGGAGCAAGGTGGTTCCGGATATTTTTTTTATTTTGGCATTTTGCACCTAAGCTATTTAATTAAAGTATTTTCCAAACATATCACAATCACCACACAATAATATAAACCAGAATAATTTGTTCCATACTTACTAATAGGGCACCACAAATTTTTGGCGCAATTTTATTAAAAAATTTTTTTTCCCTGGGACTTGTTGCAAAATTATGGTGCGTGCTATACACGAGTAAATACGGTACTTGTCAATTTGTAAACATAACAGGCGGAAAGAATAAATACAACAGTCCATTCAGAGTAATTTCAATCTTCTGTTGTTTCTTAACAAAGTTGTTGTTGAGGTAACGAAGGGAAGTGGACACAGCGGTGAGGTACGATGCACAGCCATAACACTTATCAGCTGAGAGGCTGTCCCTGCTTCTCTGCCGCCAATCGCAGACGTCTCAGTACCTGCTCCTCAAAGTCCTCACTCACACTCGTCATAATTCTTGCTGTTGATTCACTGCCCTGCAATCCAACCACACACACACCAATAAATATTCCTTGCATATATATCTCTCTCTCTCTTCACACACACACAGATAGACAAAGAGAGATATACAGACACAGACAGAAAGACAGACACAAGGGGTGGGTGGGAAAGAAAATTTAGCATCAAAATAAAATGGGTGGGAAAGAAAATTTAGCATCAAAATCACATGGGTAGGAAAATAAAATTTCGTACAGGGATTTTAAGGAAAAATTGGGGAAAATATTAGAGATTATAGAAGGCGTTCTTTCAAACTGCCAGCTTCCATTTTCAACAAAAAAAAAATCACTTCACATTTGTTAAAAACAATAAACATAGCACTTGAGACATGTCCTGAACAAAAATATCACTTATGTGTTCAAAACATTGTCTAAATGCTTTCACTTTGCTGCTCTTTTATTTGTAACTTCACTATGTTCACCGATGGTCTTGTCCATTTGTAATTTTTCCCATTATAAATTTGCATCTTTTATAGTTGAACAATGCCAAGGCAGGAGTGAGAGAGAACAAACTCAGATTGAAAACACACGTTCAGAATGAAAAATAGGTAATTTTGCTGGCATGTTGACGAGGAGGAGGAGTGAGGAGCGAATGTACAGCATCATTCGCTCACCCTCTCACACTCTCTCATCTGAGATGGGAGAGCAGAGAGGACTTGTGATGTCAAGAGTGGGCAAGGTTACTCTCTCTGCGAATTGGGATATGGCCTAAACTGACTTAAGGGAAGAGGGAAAAAAATTGGCTAGGCCTACAGTTTGGAAGGAAGAAGAAAAAAAAAATAGACTTAATCATGTAATTAAAAATTGTTCAGTCAAAAAGCATGATAACTGATGGAAATACTCAATAGTGCCAGCTAAAAAAATTAGCAAACTGTGTGCGTGTTTAGAGGGCAAAGTGCTGCAGCAACGGCGACTTACGCCGCAGCAGCAAAATACTTGGCTGCATCCTCCCCTGTTAGCAGACAGCCATTATATGAAGTGCAAAGATGGTTTCAGAAATGTGTAGACCTAAATGTTGTGCTGTTGATGAAATTATTTATATTGCTATTAGAAAACGAGGTATTCACACAACAGTATGAAAAAGGTGCACAAAATATGGCGAAATTTCTTTGGATATATTCAAAAGTATCACTTGTAACATCTCACAGCCATGCTGCGTAAACTTAACAAATAAAGTCCACTTCAAAAGAAAACATTGTCAAACATTTCTTGCAGCAGTAACTGGCAGCCCCATAGCAGCATTTTGCCTGCTGGATGTGCCGTGTGATTTTACAAGCAGTAATTTCAAATGTGTGATACATCAGGTCAAATATATTGAAAAAAATTACTGGCAACCCACATTAAATACACAATGCACACATCAAGGAGATATATGTATTTAATTGGATCCTTTTATTGGCAGCTGAGTTTTCATATTTCAAGAAAGAAATCATTCTACACTATCATCACTGATGTTATGAAATAGTTTCGCTACGTATTGAAAGTGTGTAGTAATAAATCCTTGTAATCAGGGTTACAGTATAAATTATAGTTAACATTTGAGACATCTAATCCATAGTAAAACTCTGTTGTGGTTGCAATTGTACTGTAGTGTTTCCACATTGATTTTGTAAATTAATTAGTTGTATAATGCATTTCCTTGTCGTTAGCTGATAAGTTGTGAAATTAATACATTACTGGCTTGTTTGTGGTACTTTGTAGCATTAGAGGGTTTCAGAATTGTTTCTCATTCATAGTTTGCTGAGAGGTGTTGTACCTACACAGAAGCTCCCTGCAACAAGTAGCAACACAATCCAGCACAAAAGTCCAAAGAAAAGGAAGATGAACTCCCCCACCTCAGAAATACAGTTTGACCTAAACAATACATCATCGGAACCAGGTAAGTCTATCAATTTCACTGATTGAAACAAAATTTTATTTTGTTGTGTTCATGTGCAGTACACCATATTGTTTGTTTCTTATATTGGTAACTTACATTTTTAAAATGTGTGCATTTTCTTGTGCAACATCTTTTGTAAACTTGTGATTTTCCCCAAAGTAATTTTCCAGTAGTGTTGAAAAAATATATATATATATGGTGCAATTTGTTATCCAAACAAATTTGTCTGTGTACATTGAAAAGAAACAAAATTTACTCTTAACATTTTGCACTACACAACCATGACACTACACAATCACATTTAACGTGCTGTTAAACCCATTGTCACACATAATTTACCTGCTGTGCAACCCGTAGGACTTGCCATAGAGGTAGACTTTTTGCTAATACGCCTTTAGCACGATGGCAGGTACAGCAATAATATTACACACCCATTGTGAGTTTGGGTTTCAACACACTACTCAATTTTCTGTGTTAAATACACGTGGAAGCAAATATTTGCATTTTCCAGGTCAAACTTTATGAAATGATGTAGAATAACCACAGTCCTCAGCTGTTTTGTGTGAGTGGCACATATTTTAAGTAAACAAGAAGGGGTGTACATTCACCCGACACAGGTACAAATTCTGAAAAACACTCTCCCCAGGGCGTTGAAGACATTAGCGGGCCTTCGTCTTACCCGGCTGCCAGATGACTTCAAGTTGTCATCGCATTGGCTACCTCTCCCTTGGCAACCCAGCCGCTCACCCTACCACTACTGTGCTAGGGCGCTCTGCCATAACCAGATCTTATACTAGCAAAGCTTGCTTCAAGCCCCGATACACCCACTCCACTTGGGAATGCTTACCCTGTCCGTTCAGGACGACACTAGATTACAGTAGGGTTAGAGTCGTTCTTACTACTGCTTTATTAGTTGCTCTAGACTTGCTCTTAGTCTAACAGGTCCCCATCACCTGTTATTAACGTAACTTCCACCGGTTGTTTAGTGAGCCTAGGAGATACTAGGGGTCACTGAGTTTATTGTACTCAGAATAAATAAGCTCAAGTCTATGCATTGCATTCTGATTCCAAGGGCAATTTGTACCTCTGAACTACCTTGTAAACACCGTCCCCCACGGGAGAGGCAGGGGACCACATCTTTCCAGTTTCCGACAATAGAGTAGAACTGCAAGATCCCTTAAATGAGCAGTACGTATGTCAGCATCACCACACAATATGCCGTCCACTCATACTGTGGGAACAGTGTGCACAGGCACTTGACGTACACGTGTGCTAGGGCCCCCTACTACGTACACTCCTCGAGGAAGCGACTGGACCATCCACGTCAGCTAACCCACACAGTCCACTGCATGAAGTGCAAGGACAGACGCGGCGAGACATTATTGCATCTGGGTTCTCTAGCTAGGGAATTCTGTCACCTGCTCCTTGTAAGTTGAGGCAACCCATACAACCTACCCTACGCCATTCACCCAATGAGAAGGGACTAGGTGGGCAGATAAGAAGACAGCTACAGCTCCTACAGCCAAGTAATCCATCCCAGTCGGCCTTCAGCATTCTCTCAGCTCGGGAACAGGCACAAGTCGCCCACAGTCTGCTAGGGTCTCATTCCTCAGTCTTGCCTAGCCATTTATTCGAGCCATCCCGGTAGCCAAGTGGGACACCTCATCCAGTCGTCGTCCGCCCGCGGCTCGAACTGCCCATGGGCCTGGGCATCGTCAGCACCGTTCATCGCCCACCGCTGTCACCCGGAGCCCAGCAGCCCCAGAACCCGCCAGCTCCAGCCGCACACCAGCCACCCCAGACGGAGCCCTGAGAGAGCCCCACAGAAGCCTGCCAACCGACACCCTCAGCACCGGCCTGCAGGTGGTAAGCCAGTGTCCACTGCCAACCCTGCCGCCTCAGACATCTACGTACCTTGCCGTCACCTGACTGTACACCAGTTCTTTAGAGCTCAGGCGAACCCACAGTAACCAGGCCGTAAGGCCATCACAAGGGTTCTCTACCTGAACACACTTAAAAAATCCCCATACACTAGGTGGCGTACCAAGCATCCTGGCCGTCACACGTCAGTATGAAGATACTGTGAATAGGCTATAAAAGGGTTTTTCTGTAATAATGTAGAAGTTTACCTACTTTTAGCATCTACAATTATGTATTAAGGAAACAATACCAGGTTCAGAACAAAAGTATTTCACTACTATAGTCTATTCGCAGTTTCTTCATACTTTTTGAATCAAACCTGTAAAAAATCACCCCATGTATGATTTGTTTGATTGTTTCCTAAAAGTGTCCTGTATCACTAGCAATTTATACTTGTGTTAAAATAAAAGTACCTTAATTTTGGTTAAGGTTACAAGTAAGCCACTAGACTACAAAAATATACAAAAGGAATCCAGTACTCACAGTCGATTACTCGTTGACAAGCGCACACACAAAGAAGGACAACAACCACATGAAAAATGTGTCCTCCATCTTTGTGTGTGTGTGCCTGTCAGCAAGTACTAAGACAGTAAGCACTCAAATTCCTGTCCTTTTATTTATTTTTGGATAAAAATTAAGAGATGGGCCGATACAGCCGCTTACAGCGATGCAGATACCAGTTTTAAAGAGCACATTCATAATTCCCAATTCTCAGTATTGGGAAATACTTTTTTATTACTTAAATTTAAGTCTTCAGTTTTGTAAACACTTTTAGCAGTTTGAATTAGGTGTTTATAGTATATAAATGAAATACAACACTAATTTTAATAATAAATGATAAGATAGACAGTTTAACTGGGCAAATAAGTGACTTATCAGTCAAGCAAAAACTGTTACCAGAAAATACAGCATTCATTACAAACAGAGTTCATTAAAGACAACTTTCAAAACTTCAGGCAATCTGCTGCAGACAGATTTTAGATCTGAGAATTAACATACATAACCTCAAAATACATGTTTGTTTAAACCAACAGGCAAAATATGTCATTAAAAAGAACTTATTAAAATCAATTTAATATTAAATATTCACTTGAAATTGAGCAAAAATTTTTTTTATTTGTATTAATATTTTTGCTTATTATTCCTTCGTCGACTAAGCCATACTCAATCTCTTTGTTAAAATGACAACTGATTTATTTGCGACAATTTTTGCCAAATATTACTTCCCTAATCTTATTCAAACGTTTAACATTCTAACCAAAACTGCAGCAGATGTTTCCAATAAGAACAATGTCCGTCAAATTACAGCCACGGTTATAAAATTTAACTTTTCATTTACAATAACACCACCACAGATAGTTGAACACAGTGTCGGAGTGTAAGAATCATTTTCACTGTCGCCAACTTACGAATGCAATACCACATAAGAAGAATAAGAATACAGGCTGCATTTTCATTGTTGCCAACCTATGAATATAGTAAGAACGTAAGAAAATAAAGAAACAAAAAATTATTACGGGATGTAAGCAATACTATCGATAGCACCAGTTATTGATTATCTATGTTGTTTTGCATTTGTGTAGTGTCCAAAAAATGAATGATGCACACAATCTTTAGCGAATGCACCAATAGGAAATACGGTAAAACGTAAACAACTGGCACAAATCATCGAAAAACAATTGTTCCAAATATATTTTGGATTTCGAACAGAATATCTGATTGATGAATGCGGTAAATTAATGTTTTACGAGATGATGTATGCCAATTTATTTAACATAATGTTAAATTAATTAGTGCTACTAATCTGCAAATAATGTTCAGATGCCGCCAATGCAGATGGTCGAGGTATCGAACAGTTAATCGGTATCGACCCATCCTTATTAAAAATCACTTTTAATTATATGTATTTCATCTAATAAATTATAACATTTCATTTATAATTAATATGAATAAAACACAGGGAGAAAATAGGTGTGTTGGTTACGCCTATGAAATATTATTATTCTGAGTGCGCACGATGTGGTGCATTGTCCCTCTGGTGTAATTTTATAGACAGTTAAGCTTTGTTTGCATGAGGTGGAGTAATATCCTGGAAGCAGGGCTTCAGAAAAGTTGGACTTGACAGTTAATTGACATTAAGTGCGGTAGTACTCACGATGGTCTTGGGGGGTGCAAATGTTACGAAGGCATGTTCCTCGCGAGCCTCCCTCAGCCAATACAGGCTCAACGGGTTGCCAATCAGACCTCGTTCCGCTTCCCTTGCCAGCTCCTGTAACCAATCATATTGCATCAGGCAGCTGTGGTTCGAGCTCTCAGCTTGCTGGCCCGCACCTGTAACTCCTACTGGGTCTACTCCAGATTCTCACACATGGGGATCACAGCCAGGCTTCTTACACATATTTTACATCTAAATTCACTGACTTTTCAAGGACTTCGCTACTGAAATACACACTTTTAAGAACATAATTACCTAATGTAACAACTATCTAGTAAAGACTACTGTTCCTACTTTACATTTTAAAGTTAGGTAAAGGCGGTTCAGGATAAAGTGAGCAATATGAAAATCAACCTTAGAAAAAAAGCCACTGCCCCTACCTGCGTATATTTTAACGGGTGCACCGAGTGGCATGCACCCAGTAAAGTTAGTAACAAGGGATGGCAAGTTTCTTAACATTGAATAAGAAGTGTTAGGTAACCATTTGTGATAACTTAAATTATTATTATAATATATATATATTTTAATGCATCTAAGTGTAAACATTAGCATATTACTTTTCCAGGGCTTTCAAAAATACTAATTTTACCACAAACAGCCTATACCTATAATACTACACATTTTAAATATTTATGTAAAATAATTTTTGTAGTAAAAAAAAAAAAAAAAAAAAAAAAAAAAAAAAAAAAAAAAAAAAAAAAAAAAAAAAAAAAAAAAAAAAAAAAAAAACACACAACAGGATTTGAAACCTAAAATTTTTACCATCACCAGTTCATAGTTATTGAAATCAATTTTTTAGCATTAACTTGGAATTTGCAGTTTAATTAAAAGGGTTCAGCCTAATCTGGCACTAACACAGAACCATTTCACAGACACGAAATGGCATTTCAAAGCATTTAGCCAGTGCTGTTTCTACATACACCTTACATATCATAGCACTTCACCACTAAGATATAAAATAAATAATAACATTTACAGAAAATTTCATTAAGAGGGATGACTGAAAGGAAATATCTTAATTCATTGTAAGGTTTACGTAGCAAAATTTATTCCACAAAATTGAGATTGCTACAAATTAAAAATACGCAAAGCAATTAAAAAACAAAGGAAAAAAATATCCTTTGTGAGAACATTTTATAGAATGATTTTAAAAATTTCTTGAAGTAGCTTATGGTAACTTATTTCAATGTGAATCATCTCATTTCAGTATGTAAGTAATTCCTTATTATATATGAATATCCTAAAAACTACAACTGTGATTTTGACAAGCCATTTTGCAAACAATACGCAGTCTGAAATTTGTTGTGCGAGGGAATACTGTAGTACATACAAGCAAAACCTGCGAGCTGAATACCATTACATGCAAATATAAAACAATGAATATTATTTTACAATGTCAAACTAATGTTCCTGATTTGTTACAGTCAGTGTTTACATTAAACATAATTTCAGACTAACAAGTTGATTTTTTTTTTGTCAATGGTTGATGTTGGAAGTGGTCTCTTAAAGACGAACTAGCTACAGAACTAGCAGGTGAGAACTCACTGCAGCCTGCGATGTGCTGTATTCCACCAGCGCCCGGCCCTTCTTCTTCGCGGACAGGATCAACGCTGTCACCTTGCCATGCTGGAACACACACACAACCCTCTCCTTCAGTTGCTGGACCTTAGCTACATGCCA
Organism: Dryococelus australis; assembly: GCA_029891345.1. Taxonomy (NCBI): domain Eukaryota; kingdom Metazoa; phylum Arthropoda; class Insecta; order Phasmatodea; family Phasmatidae; genus Dryococelus; species Dryococelus australis. Next base: position 5,953,211 of record CM057008.1, read on the forward strand.
GGGGCAAGGCGAGCCTTATGAGGTTCCCAGTTAACTGTACCACTTACTGGGTGCCACAACACCACCTGTATCTCACTACCAATTTGTTTCACACTCCACTCCATGGAGTTCATCTGTATGCAATTTTATGAAAGTAAAATTTTCTTTACAGACTAATGAATGTTTCTGGTTCTGTACTGTGTAAATAGTGGAATGCATGTATCTATCAGTTGAATATTAGATACAGTACCATAATTTGTAGAGGCTGTTCACAGCAAAGTAAGCATTTTTGAAATCAATCTTTAAAAAAAAAATGACTGCACATAACTACATGTATGCTTTATTTCACACTGACATGCATGCTCCCAGTTAACCTGTTCTGTCAAGAATTAATTTTTGAGACAAGCTGTTGCTAATACGAAATATTTTGATATGCACTGTACTTGTGTCTAAAGGCTGTTCACAACAAAGTGAGCACTTTTGAAATCAACCTTAGAAAAAAGTCACTGCCCCTGCCTGAATATATTTTAACAGACGCATGAGTGACGTGCACTTCGTGAAGTTGGTAACGATGCAGGGAAAATAGTTCCATATTGTAATGTTGAATAAATAGGGTAGGTGACCACTTGTAATAACTAAAATTATTTTTTGCTTTCAGTTTTTAAGCATCGAAGGGTAAGAATAAGCGGATTTGTAAAATATGTACACTTCTAATAATTTCACACTTTCACCTGACCAACGCATGAATAAAGTGATGAAACCCTTGTCAATGTTAATTTCACATAAGGCGAGAGAATACACAACGTGCATTCAAGTAGATCTTAAGCACGGCTTTAAAAAGTTCTCATTTTACTGTGAACAGCTTATAGTGTACTTTTCGTAACCAATGAACAACGTGCTGCATCCTCAAATGCCATCAGCCATTCATAAGCAAAAGGTGTGGTGACTTTTACATATCAGATTTCTCGTCTCGATGATTCGCAAAGCATTAACCAATAATTAGTCTCTGTTTACAGTACTAGCAAAAAATATTTTTCATGTGTAACATGTCCATGATTGTGGACATGGTGTCCAAATGGGTTGAGTTGGCAGAAAATAATAAACATAGTCCTTTGAGCTGTTCTAGTGTGAGTATTATAATGCTTAAATTTACGGATGCTGAAGTTACAGTTTTTTTTTTTACACTTCAGAGCACAAATTTGCAAATTAACAACACATCTACTGTCCCAAAAATTCTGTAGTTTCACTTGGACAAAATTAAGTGATCTTACACACACATATGTAGCACGACAAGAAACCAGAAGTACGGTAGAGCCTAGTCACTGTCTTCAAAAGTGCTCAGTTAATGTGAACTACCTGTTCGGTACTTAGTTGCATGTTAGCCAGTAATTTTTGTGTTAATTTATTCAGCTTTGGTTTGTTTAATATTTTCAAAAGTGCCAAAATTATGATCCCTTCACGTCTGTAATAATAACATTTCAGCCCAATACTTTTCCACTTAAATAACTAAAACTAAAAAAGATACCCTTTCTAGTTTAGATCTTTAGCTGCAGAAACTTGTGCTGTCAACTTTTTCCCACATACACAGATGATGAAATATAACAAACATCTGACATTCTGAAGTACTGGAACACCTTACTCTAACACTCTGTTTACTGGGAAATGTAACTTAAACGCAAGTTGTTTTAAAGAAAGTTGCGGTTTCGAAGAACATAACATGTTATGGCAAGAAATACTGTACTTTATATCTTCAGCTTTGTCACAAAACAAAGTGCCATCACTTGGAATAAATGTCTATTTTCTATGGACAGTAAATGACATGGTAAGCATGCAGGAGACACAGAAACAAAATGTCAGTGCAGTGTAACACTTGAGTTATTGTTTAGGTTGTATTGTAGTCTTGTGTGAATATTTGGTATACCAAAACAATAACGAAATATCAAAACTTTCATTCTTGTTTTCAGTTTAATAATAATAATAATATAAATAATAATAAAAACCAACAACTGGTTGCTGAACATCTTAACAACATCAAAATTTTGAGTTCAACAAGTGTTTGAGTGCTTATTAACAGTCTATTTGACTAACATTGGAAAATATTTGTTTGTACACCCGCTTAGCTTTTAATTTTTACTATAATACATTCACACTTACTTCTAAAATAACTATACAAAACTAAACTAAAATGTCCTCAGAACTGTTGTTAATTTTTTTTAAATTTTTAAAGTTCCTCACGGTCAAGGATTTACTATAGCATTTATTTATTTGTTAAGCAATCTACTCATGTAACTTATTTTTGATGTGTGCACAACGGAAATATTTTTGAAGTTTTGTTTTACTGTAAAACTGTAGGTACCATACAAGTTCAATTTAGTATTTTTAATTTAATTTGTTTGAAACAATAAGTTTGTTTATGGATTAAATAAATATTGAACATTTTAAGATACTTAAATTAACTGTATTAATGTTGATTTCTCAAACATTTATTTTTCATATTTGTTTCAGTTCCATATAATTTAATAACATGTTGTTCAGTTTCATTCTGTTAAATAAAAAAATCACATTCACCATATCCTAGGGTATTGTTTTTGCTTCAGTAATTATTTTTATATAAGGCCAGGTCAAGTATTGTACACACACAATAATGGTTGTTAGCAGTTGTCATGTTAGCAAAATGGAGCTTTGGTCGCCCAGTGAAATGGAATAGTGCTCAGCCATGCATGACTGGGATGTCATTAGACCTTATAAGAACTGTCTGAGTAACAGTGGAGCATAGAATGGAAGATCTCCATGCATTTGATTGTGGCCGGATTGATGGATCCAGGCTCTAGGATTTCCACAGTCCACTGTGTCAAGAATGTACCACGAGTTCATGGATTCAGGCAAAACTTTGCTGCCAGAGACAATTGCAGTGACTCACAACATACTGATGACAGGGTATGCCGTCTGCTAGCTTGGTTGATAACAGTGGATAGACAGGCCACAGTGCAGTACATCCCTCGCCAATGAAATGCTCGACCACAACCGCCATCTCCTTTCTGTGGGGTACAGAACTAGTTGTACCACCAGGGTATCTTTGCTCATTGCATGTTAAAGCAGCTGTGGGAACACTGCCCCTGGACCCTTCACGCATGAGAATTGGTTGCCTGGATAGACAAATCTGGGCACACATCAATGGTAGGGTACGAGATAATCGCCAAACATATGAAGCGATGGAAACAATGGATCCCTCATTTTAGCATAGTACAGTTCAGGCTGGTGCTGGTATCCTTAGATGGGGACTATTTATGTGGGATGAAATGGTTCCCCTAACACACTTGCCATTGTCCCTCACCAACAAACGATACAGGGACTTGCTGGCAGATCATGTGTACCCTGCAGGTAACCTGTACCTACAGCAAGACAATGCACTGTCTCACTGTTCCCACATGGTAACCTATCACTCCACTTGGTCTCAGAGGGGACCAACCTCAATCCTATCAAACACATCTGGGATGCTGTTGAGAGCGATCTGCTCCACGTATTGTGGGAGGTTCCTGACCATGTCCAGTGCCTTGATGCCAAGCCCCATCACTTATGTCTACTGTGACAGAGCATGCTATACACTACTATCTCATTCAACTGCTCACGTGCGTGTACACATACAATCTGATGTTAAAGACTATTTGCAAAAATTATCATCTTTATGAATTACTATTTGTACAGATTACACTAAAGTATAAGAAGATTACCATACTCGTAATGTTTTCCTTTAAATTATGTCTCTTATAAGCCTGTTCTGTTAAAAAAATTATTCACAACAGCACACACACGCACAACCACAAATTATTATTTCTTGTAGTCTTATTTTTCTTCAAAGTAAGTACATCTTCAACTTGCAATTCAAGATTCAGTTGACCCTAATATCTTATTTGTCTTGAATCCTTGCTTCAAAATACCAGTGGTTATCCTGGTCAATATCCACATGCACTGGATTCTTGGAGTTTTGTCACACATATTCTCAGATATTTGGAAACTTATCTTAGTGCTTTAACCTTTTTTGTGTAATCTAATGATTTGTAAGTAGAAAAAAATTTGTACATTATTCAGAATATCACATCTACATGACAGTTTGTATGTTTCTGTCATACATATTACAAGACACCTGAATAAAAATTTATTTACAGAATTAATCTATCTCCACTATTAATCAATGAGCACAGTATTCACTGTCTATCTCAATCCTCTCTGTTTGGTTATAGTCAATTACTTCACATTCATCATTAACACATGTTAAGTCTGTCTGTCCAGTCCAATAGTGCTGCCTGCCAGTCACCCTTCACTGCACCGGTGCTCACAGCCACTGGTCACTTCACTCACCATTTGTTGCTTTTCTCGCTCAAAGTCACACAATCATCCAAACTCCAGACACTGAGAGATAGGCTTTTATAGAATCAGCAACCCAGATCTGGAATATTCCCAGCACTCTCCCCCCCCCCCCCCAAGTTACGCTGTGAGAGAGGGGCAAGGGCAATCAAAACAAGAACAATCTTCAGATAAACGTGGAAATTCAATCAGCTGAAGATCTGGAGTGTGCGAGCAGCGAGTGATTTATTACAGCGGCATGCTTTACGTAACAAGATAAGTGAATCACTCGCCTGTCATTCCTTGTGACTCGCCAACTGCTATAATTTAACTACTCTGTCCTCTGCTGCGGGACAAAGCAGTGAGTGCATAACAATACTTTCAAAAAGTTAAGAGAGGTCTTAATTGCCAGTAAGGGTGAAATGGAGCAGTGGCAGAATGCATGGGTGAAGGACAACCCGAGAAACCCAACTGCCACATTTTCCACATGCAAAAATCTGGGTGAAGGTTCATTGTGAAGAGAAGTGAGCAATCTGACCACTACACTTGTGTGGCCCGTACATTGAGAAAGAAACTACTTTCTCTTGCAAAGTCACATTATGAGTTCTGTACAAACTGCACGTTCCACAGTCTATGAAGAATGCCTGCAATCAAGATCTGATTTCTTTGTTGTGATCAACCACAGTGTTGTCACATTTTCGGAGGCTGTCACACTGCACATGGCTAGCAGTGGACTGCTATGGAAGAATATACAATTAGTATTTTAAATAATGATACTGAAGTTAGCAAATAATACATGCACATGCTGAAGAAAAATAAAAAAAATATTTGGCTGCATCTGAGAGCTCTGATATACATAGTCTGTTTCGCAAACAAGAGCTCCGATACCTCTTGACGTGGCCCTCACTACACCTGCTAGGGAGACAGACCAATGCTGCTCGCTGTGCATCAGCCATGCACGGCCGTACGTTTGGTGTGCGGTTCATCTTGCAGTTCATGTAGGAAAGGGTCCATGACCCGTTTAGTGATCCGAATGACCTGCTCGTACAGAGAAATCTCGTGTGCCTACAACTTAATTGGACGAATGTTGTGATCCCCTGAAAGCAGAGCCTAGAGTAAACACGGGGTTTTGTTATCTCCCATTTGCTTCCCCTCAGTGCTCCATAAATAATTAAAGTGTGTCTGACCACGTGGTTAAAGTAGTGAAAGAGACCTAATATTGGAAATACTCTAAATTTAATGCATAATTTTTAAGAGCTGATGATATGTTTCTTTTGTTTGAAATGGCGTAGATAATGGTTTCATTTTTATTAACATAAACAGTGATGCATGCAGCTTATACCAATTAATTAAAAATGATTACGACTCATCTCACTGCAATCCCAGTGTACTACTTCCACACACGTGAGATTCAAATCCTGCGCCATCTTGTACATGGAGTACCAGTCTGCCACAATCCTGGAGGGCGGCCGGACACGTGGATACGAGGGGTTGCGAAAGACAGCGACGCGTCAAACCCTCTCCCCCGCGCTGAGAACCAACAAGCCATCAGCCGCCTCGGGCCATGCATGAGCGCCACCGAGGATACGCGAAGGCCGAGAGATGACCAGAGGGACATCACACACCATCCCCCATGGCTGCCACGACACGCACTTCCTTGCTATATAAGACCGTGCGCAGCGGACATTGCCAGTTGTTCCTGCAGTCTTCTCAGAGCACCTGGGTGCTGGAGTATAGACTACTACTAGACCTTCAACAGCCCTTCCAGAGGCTGTCGCCAATGACCTAACAGTCTTCAGCAGCCACCAGAGGATGCCATCATTGATGTCGTCATTAGAGCTATGCAGCCCCGCAACCAGACGTTCTAGCGATGCCAATAGCTACTAGAAGCTTTCTGTAGCTACAGTACATACCACACGTAATTTTATTTGTCTCCTACAGACACCACATTTAGAGTTAGGTTTGTATCTAAGTACTTTTCGATAGTTTTCACTTCACTTCCCCAACTAGCTTAGGACCAGGTTACCTACACCTGGCTACCGTAGGATTACTTCCAACTACCAGTCTTTCTGGCAGGAGAGCACATGTCACAGTGTTTAAAAAGTTTCTAATAAACACGGCTTTGTTTCTTTTACCCTTGAGTCTCATTCATAGAGTAATATGTCACCAAGTACTGGGAGGACCTCGAGCTGAGTCCCGCCAACCGGAAACAGGAAATTATTCTTATTACGAAATTAGCTACAACTGGAGATCCCCCTCAGGCGGCTCCAAGTTGAATACACACCCATTAGACGACCATCTATTTTATTCCTACCTAGTATACAGGTACTCGAGGAGTAGAATAGAGGAGCCACGACCACTAGCAACACTTCTCAATCAGGGAGAGATGGTACATCTGAGTTGTATCCCTATCGGAGAACATGGGTGCTGGCAGGGGTATTTGCTTCGGTGCTACGGCCTGGCCTTGGTTGGGATCGCACACCCAGTAATAGTCTTGGCAACCCACATGGCTCCAACGCTTCTGATCAGCCCCAGCCCATAACAGTGGGGGATCTTCTGAAGCACTGGAGCTCGCATTAGCAAAACTGTTGCCAGGCAACACTAATCTAGGGCTATTCACATCCGAGGTGCTCCTTTCGAGGTTCTCAGTAGTTAAACCCACTCTATGCCATTTAAGGTGAGACACTGCGCCAGGAGAGAGGAGCAGAGAGTTGCGCGCCTTGCTGCCAGGCAGCTAGCTGGTCTCGTCCCACTCACAGCTAGTCGACGAGCTGAACGAGATTGTGCCGCCTTACTCTGGTCACTGGCACCACCGACGTCAACTGTAATTACTCCAGCTGCTATCCCATCAACACCACTGTGTACACATCCGACCTGCCATCCAGTGGTAAGAGAGTTACTGAATCAGACAGAGAATGGGCTACGCATCTCAAACAGTAACTTCTGGAGCAAGGCATCCGAGGACTGGAACGGTGAGTTCTGTGTTGTGTCATGTTGTGCCCTCGCTACCGTCCGAGCCCAAGACGAGTGACTTAATCAGCTATATCCAGCTACCCCTCGCCCGGAAAACGACAAGGCAACTACCCCTAGCCCCTTCCGCCCATCGTCAACTACGACTAGCTACAAAACGAGTCGTAAGGCAGACCAATCAAAGGGACTCGTGACTCGTAAAGTAAAGAACTCCGTAACAATCCATAAGGCCACGTGCCCGACCGCTATATCCAGCCATATATAAGCATAAGCCAACCCGTACGCACAACTGACCGAAGTGCAACCAAAACCACACGACTGTGATCCAGCCTTAGCTAATCGGACATGCGTCAACAGTAAGTTGATCTTGGCAGTTCCGGCAGCCGCGATGCCAAGCGCCCAAACTTAAATTCCTAGTATTATCACTAAATTAATGTTTTAATATAATTAAAGGTTTTTCTGAGTTTAATATGTCTTGTGCAATTGTTATGTAATTTTCTATTCGGTTTGCAAGCCAATTCAGGCTTTTTCAAGTGTTGTTAATTTTCCTCGACACGTATAGCAACAAGAACACTGAACATTTAAAAGAAATAATTACATGTCGGAATTCATGCTTTAATTCCTCTAAGTGTTTTGCTGTATCTTGTTTTGTTTTACAGGTACTTGTTTGCGAGTTATGCGTAATGGCTTTTTCCCCTCATGGAGCTGGAACAAGATCACAGTCTGGTAACAGGATCTTGGCGTCAGCCTCCTCAGCCTAGATCGGCGGACTTAGGAGAGGGCACGTGTTCGAATCACGAGGGAATATCATCATCTTTGCCTGGTTAGTAACTTCCATAGTCAGTGAATTTTATTCCGGAACATTTAATTAATTTATTTTCCTCCCCAATGGTGCATTCCCAGCTCTGTACACTCACGGCCCCGGAGATTTAAACCGCTTAAGTTTCAGGCGCTAGAAAGTGATTTTTGCTGCTGAGGTACAACAGTGACTGAGCACAAATTGAATCGGTCATTGGCAAAAATACGAAAATGCACAACTTTTATTTTGCATTTTTTGTCATATGCCTTGTACTCATGAATGTGTTATAAACTACTCAACTGTGGCTTAGGTGAAGGATCACAGAACTGTTAGGTTCAGGTTGCTGTTTTGGAAAAACAAAGCTATTTTTTGTGCAATTGGTATTCCATTATAGGTTCAAACGCATATGTAATTATTTCAATAATTAATTTGGCAAGAAAACCACAGCAAAAAAAGTAGTACTTATAATATGTATATTTTATTTATATATAATATTTTTTACATATATTTAAAATAAATATTTTTGACACACGCACACACACAAAAAAAATATATATATGCTGTAATTTTATCACCAGATTAACTGGATGTACACCTAAAGAAGTAATTTGCCACGTGCAGCTTCTACACCTATTATAATACGACTCAGACTCATTGCCTACGAGTACTTCTTCCATCTCTACAGACGTGAGCAACACGTTGCCTACGGCAACTTCTGTGTTTTTCCTTCTCGCCGGGAAGGCACGCATCCTGGCAGGCACACACCCACACCCCTCGCTGGACTCCTACAAATTGCCCAGACTTCGGGCATGGCCAAGCAAACTCGACGTGGCATGAAGCCAGAACCGCTGACGAGATAATTCCCATGCCACCCAGGGCCAGAGGACGTCACGTATCCCCCGCTGGCAGCCAACAAGCTACCACTCTATAAGTCTGGCCGCAGCCGAGCTCTGGAGTCATTCTTTCGCATCTTTTGCCCCGCCCATAGTACTCTTAGTGCTCGGGAGCTCTAGATAAGTTCGAAGCCTACAAGTACGCCTTCGTGGCACCCAATTACGTATGTCAACGACCAGTCAACCTGGCGACATACAAACACAAACATTTTTCTTTTAACTTCATTTGTCTCCCCTCTAGACACATTTAATTAGTAGTTTAACTGTAACTCTTATTTTCGTCTAGAATCAGCTTTTCCCATTTATTTAGAACCAGGTAACCTACACCTGGAACCACGAAGTTACCTTCAGCTATTCTCGACTTGGTAGGAGGTAGCATAGGTCACATGTCTACTGAACATTGCTGCCTTCCCCTTACCAGTCGCACAATACCCTAGCTAATTTAGTGGTGCTGCATATACAGAAGTTATATTCCGTAATAGGACTTACTTTCGAAAGGATGGAGTGCAGGGTCGCATAGTCGTATCCTCCATTGGTGGGGTCATCTTTGCTGGCCTGCCACTGGATGCGCAGCCGGCTCCCCTCTGGCTGTGTCTTACGCACAGCATCCCTGACGCTGGCCTCGCGTAGCAGTTGCTGCCGTACTGCCTCCTGTTCCTCCTTCAGATGGCGCGAGCCTTCCTTACGCAGCCGCTCAATTTCTGCCTGCCAATAACACGCTTCACTCAGTGTACCCAATATCCTTCCACAATTCCAGTTTATTTATAAACTCTTATAGTCATAACCAGGGGGTGTTCATAGGATAGGGAACAAGTCACTTATTTTTCAGGCCCTCTCCATGCACACCCGCATTATGGTGAAATATTTTGATATCCATGAAAGCAATTACAAATTGTTTCCTAGTTGTTAGACTGCGGGAGCTTAAGTATTTTATACATTAAAAAAAAATTATGCATTCTCTCAGATTTATGCAAAAAAAATCTTCGCCTCTCAATTATTATTATGTTGCCTGGCCATATTGTTGTTGTTGACAATAGCGTAACGGCAGGATAAGTTTGAATTTCTGAAATGCGTTGCAATTCTTGGCAGAAAATCGTAATATTCTGATCCCACCCATAATTCATTTTATACCACCGTTGAAGGTGGTTCACAAGTGTTTAAATTTCCTAACGATATTGAACGGTATGAGTGATTATAATAATATTTTTACTGCAGTTTTAAGAAGTTCAAGGTATATCTGCCAGAAGCGCTATAAGTACTCAGTAGCGCCAATCGTAGTTCGAAGTGATGCAGTTGTTGTGCAGACTAAGTTGTTGTGCATGAAGAGGGCCAAAAAAAATTAGCAACCGTCCAATAACATTGCTGTTGCCACTCTGGTGTACACCTTATTTACTTCTTGGTCATAACTTATATTTACACATCTGTTACTCCTCTTCGAACCCAATCATTCATATATGATACTATTAATTTAATTACATCCAAAATTAATGTCTTTACACATACATGCCACACCCATAACTGCCTACATTTCATCTCATCCAGAATTTGTTTTTAAACATTCACCACTCGTATTAACATTCCATTATTCATAAATTACTTTTCAATATACCTTTTCTCTTCTGCATTACCAATTTATCCACAATCATCTAAATCTTATCCACACAAAAATTCAAATTATAAAACATCAACAGCAAAATGATTAACATATTTTTCTATATCTCTGTCATTTCATACACTGAAGAGTTTGAAAATTATATGTGAACTGAAAATAATTTGTTAAGGACAATGTACACGCACCACAGTTTGATATACTGCAAATGTTCAGATAATTTTGCAAATCATTGCAGAAGATTGCTCGATCTTAAAACTCTGAAATGTTTGAATGAAACTTTAGTTAAGTTGTTTTATGTGTGGATATAAGCAATTAGGGAAGTGCAAGTTTGGCATCATGTCATGTGTAACAAATGGGATCAAAGTAGCTTAGAAGATTTAACATACGTACAATGGGTGCCAACAATCTTCATGAGATATCATTTTGCCAAAATCCAATGGTGGGATGCAAAAAGTGTGAAGAGATTTCTTTGCTCTAGACAGCTAATACAATGTGCTTCAAGTGTTCACACAACTGAAGACTTAAATTTCAGTAATAAAAAAGTATTTCCAAATATTGGGAATTGGGAATTATGATTGTGTTCATCAAAACTGGTATCAGTATCACTGTAATCTGCAGCATCGGCAAAATGTGATATCGGCCAATCCCTAATTTTTAATCTGTCAAAATATTTAAACACTATGGTTTAAAAATGTAACTTCTGGGAATTTGTTATGAAATAACTGGGGAGGGACAGGGAAATGAACATACTAGACAACCTGGAGCCCTCGACACTGTCAGGAGATAAAACTACTTGAGTGGAAGTAAAGTCTCTGAAGCAAAGCACAAAGGCGGGTATAGCAACCCACCTCCAATTTGTCCTCGCTCGTCATGTAGTCAAAGTTCATGTTCCTGAAACGCATATCTTCTTCCTGAGCTTTCTTCTCTCGCTCCTCCAGGTCTTCCCTCAACTTCTTGTATCTGCTGTCAAGGTTCCTCCGCCGCTGCTTTGCATCTGCCTTTGCCTTCTGCACTGCATCATACGCTGCCTGCCACAAGCAACCAGCGCTCCATCACAGCACTTCACATTACCCTCAACTGCTGCTCATTATATAGTTACGTTTGCCAAGGTTCTACACATGTCACATTTTGTTTCACAAAACAAAAGTGAAAAATATTTCTATGTTCAGTCCTGGTGAATGTGTAAGGAAACTGTTAACTTTTATGAAGTTTTTCTATGTGTATTGTCAAACACATACTTAAATATAATAAATTAAGTTAAATTTAAAGTATGAAATCAAACTTCCATAGTATCAATATTCTTACAGTAGTAGGGTGTTCATGATTAAGTGAGTACTTTTTAAGGCCCTTCCCCAAGGCATTAACTTCTAATAAATATATCTTATTGCAGACTCAGGCATTAAATTTTGGTGGTGATGAAGAGTATACACTGTGTTTATTGATCATATTGCAATGTTTATAGTAAAAAGCAGCGGAAAGATGGAAATTGGATGAAAGGAAAAATTTATAAGGGCCTTAAAAAGTGCTCAGTTTACCGTGAACAGCCTATACCAAATATTTTCTTTAAGCACATACAAAAATTAAGTGACTTAATGGATTGCATAAGGAAGAAATAAATAGTGTAATAATACCTTTAAAGAACCTTATAAATTTGCTCTGGTGACATATTAAGTTCTTTTATGTAGCTATCATAAATAGTATTATAAATTACACAAAAAGATGAAAAACTTCATAGTCATTCATCAAAACGAGCATTTGATCAGCACTCAAAAATACAATGAAATTAATGATTTTAATTTTGGTTAAGACTTTCAGTAGCCAATTTTCTTAAGAAAATTGAAAATGAAAACTCTGATTTGTCACTATTGTTTTGGTGTGGTCCCCACCACAAAGTGAACATCACAATTTGTTATAGTTGCAATCCTGAATTTGGATATCCAATATCCATTGAAATTTGTAACATTTATACTTTACTGAAAACAAAATTGATACATACGTAATATTAAAGTAGAAATATACTTCACTCAGATTAAAAAAGAGATAACATATTTTATAAAATAATTACGGCACTCCACTTATCAAATTCAGGAAAAGTCTAAAGGAATTCTACAATGGTATCTTTGCAAAGTATTGCTAAAATTGTTTTTCTATGTTGAAGAAAATTAAGAAAGAGCGAGTGCATGTTAAAAAATAATAAAAGAAATATTCAGATGCAAGTTTGTCTTCTTGCTTAAGGCCCAATTAGACAATACCAGATTCCGTAAAAGCTTGTGCAAGGCTAGTACGGGAACCATCACAGCATTTCCTGCCTTGTACGGCCAGATTTTATACCGGATTTAGTAATAGGGCACATCCTATTTTAAGTGGCAGGTTCCATACTGGATTTTGTACCTGGCTCTGAAACAGAGCGTAGGGCACTCCCCGTGGCTATTAATTGAAATGAGTTGATGAAGAAACCAAAAAGGACACCTCCATCTTGATCATACATCAATGAGGTTGAGACCTGTTCCATTTCGCACTTTCTGTTAACAAAATGGCCACGTGACCTTTTTTGTCTACAAAATCTATGACAAATATTTGTAATTTGCATTTTGCGTTTTGTCACCTTCAAAGCTGATAAATTACAAAATACAAATTCAAATCACTGCCATAATAGTTTTGCTGTTAGAAACGTTAATACACACCTACAGAGGAGGTTATTGGAATAAACATGTAGATGTATTATGCTAGCAATAATTATTTCACGAAGCAAGTTGTGAAATATTCATGAAATAGGTATTTTCTCATGAAACTGTTTTCGTTAAGTAACAATTTCACATCACATTTGTTTAATTTGTTAATTTTAGAATTTAAACTGTCCTCTAATCACTTTTGAGAATAATTACTGTTTATTTTAATATTTCGTGTACTTTTACATTTGCAATCATGATAAAACCAAAATAATAGCAACATGGCTTGCTAGACAGCTGAATATCATTTTGTTCCAACTAAACTTTACAAACTACCATAAACACAAATTACAAAAAACAAAACTCACAATGAATTAGAACACGGCCTGAAACTCTCTGAAACAGATTCAAAATTTGACAAGGACAAATAATATTGGCAATGACAAGTTTTAATTACTGTTTAAAACCATCTTAAATACTTGAAACATCACCTATATTATAAGAAAATTAATTTGAACAGTTACATATATATATGACGTATTTAAGGAACAAACTGTGTGTGTGAACTGGTAGTACAATGTCAATAATTTTCGAAGAAAAAAAAAAAAACCCAACAACAACATTCTCGTACTCTCGTGATTTCACATAATTTTCCCGAAAATCAATGAAACTACACCAGTAAGCAGTGAATTGGTGTAAAGACCAACAGTGATATAGTAATATTAAGATGTGCTAGCTAGTTTTTTTATAGGCCTACACACATTACTAACTAGTAGCAGTTCTCCAAGTGGGTTCATGTTTAATATGAACCACATGATGCACACCCACCGAGGGTGTCAAATGCTAGTATGCGAACTGCTGTCGCGTAATAAGAATCATTAATGGTGGCCAACATAGCAGATGGTATACTGGTTAGTGCACCAGGACTTACAGAAGCTCGTACAAGGCCAAGTGCGACAGCAGGTATCGTGTAATATCGGCTCTACAGATACATGTCACTGTGTAGAACAACACAGTGTGAAGTGACTTTGAACCAGAAAGGAACACTAGCCACGAGCTGGCTTCCAGCAGCTCATGACTCACCCTTGCAGCCTCATCTAGGAGGATCTCCAGGGCCTTTGACAGCTCGTGGAACAACTCCGCAGCTTTGGGGTTGTCCGGGTGCTTGTCTGGATGGCATGTCAGAGCCTTCTGCCGATACGCTTTTTTAATCTGAAATCATGCATGCACCACATTAAAACAAAACAAGAGATATTATGAACTTTTTCAGTGAGCTAAAGATGTTTATAGCAACATTACCATCACCGGGTATTAGTACATATTGAACATTTAATACATGTCTGAAGTAACAAAATATTGTACTCCAAAGAGTGAGAAAATTTCTACATAATATTATTATGTAGTATTAATAAACTTATTTTAAAAAGATATCCTGTCAAGGTGTTCATATTTCACGTCTACAAACAAATGTAGCATGAAGATTTACATTTGTTGCCTTCACAGTAAACACAGACACCACACCACAATATGCATTTGCCTCAAACTCTTTTCCTCAAAGAATCAAAAGTAGTTTAGTTGGCTAAAATTTCATGCCGGAAGTGTGTACTAAGCAATAGATGCCAAGGCAAGTTTGAGTTTGATCAAGGCTTTCATTTCAACAAATAATTTCCAATTTTTTTTTTCTATGAAATATAATTGCATAAAGTTCTTAAATATTTTCTTTAAATTTGTTTGATTAACCAAAAGTAAGAAAATTCCTTACGTATAATAATATATTTTATTTATTGACAGGCTTTATGAGCCACTCAACAGCCAAAGCCAATTACTGTGGCACAAACATACATACAAGCCACAGACTAAATTACAAAAAACAGACAAACACATATACAATAACAAAAGAAAAAAAATCAGAAAAACAATAAAATAATATAAAACAAAAATTTATTCACCTTATTATCATTATAATTTTATAACACTAAAAATTGATATTATTATAATAATTTAATCTAGACATTTTACTGAGCAATGTAGTGTTTCCACACATCTACAAATGTTGACTCTTATTAATACATGGATTATATTTACAGAACTTATTGTTATAGTTTTCTATACATCAGTTTACAGTATCTTTTTTAAAAGTTAAAGTTTCAAAAGTGACTATGACTATAGTTTGGTATCCTAAGCCCCACACAATTATTGATTGATCGTTGTATAATTTATATATGATAAAAAGCTATTGACTAAAAAAGAGCATCCATGATTTCTAGCAGAACCTTTAAAATTTGTGTGTTGTATCTGGTTAATTCCGTGACGTAATCAAAATTTGGGTTTGAAGGAAATCTGTAATACAACAATATGAACAAATATTTTTGCACATTTTCCAACCTTTTTGAGTCTGTACCAGTTACAAAATTCCAAATGACTGAGCAATATTCTAGACGAGACCTAACTAATGAATAATACAAGCACAGCAAATAATCTAAAGAATGTGACAATTATCTCTGTAGGGTTCGTCGAGTTCGACGACGATTTCTACTAAGTAGCCCCCCTCCTCAAAGTCTTTTGAAAAGCTTAGTTAGGATATACCAGGTTAATAATCTAAGAGAAGGTATACTTCTTGAAAAGGAGGCTCTGCAAATATCTAGAGGCAGGTTGCACTCGTCCCCTTAACTGTCCGAGTTCAGTATTCCTGGAAGTATCTTATTCAGGCACTCCTGAGGCACTGACTGGAAGAAATTACAAGCTAGAGTTGAAGTGATGCTGCAGACAAGCATAGGCGTACCGGACGCTCCCAGGAATCCCAGTATGTCTTTTCAGACTAAAGCATTTATTTGCAAGCTCTGCAATCCTGCCCACTCACATTTATTCCACAGGGAGGAATTAATTATGTTAATGAGCCCAATTGTAAACACATTCACTTATACACTAAATGAGAAAGGTTAAGTAAAAACTACTTCAACCAGTTTAAATTTTGATGTAGTGTTTTAATAATGCTAGTGAAAACACTGAGGAACCCAGTTCTTATATAATCTAAAAATTAATTTAAATAATGTATTAACTTACATAACGCAAAGGCAAAAGAGCACTAGTGTCTGGCCGCAGTTTGGGCTATAAAAAAGTACCAGGTCTACCTCGAATACAAAATGTTTACACTCCGCACGGACAATCGCTGCCTCAGATTAAGGAAGCAAGGAGTAAACTGATCCGGTGGGTGCTACTTATATAAGGAAACAACTTTGTCATCAAGCATGTCCCTGGTAGTGAAAACCAACTGATGGATGCACTGTCAAGATCACCCAACGCCGACATTCTCGTCCACAACAACGCACAGTGGGTAGGAATTCTGCCCATGTGACACAGGAGCCATTACACGAGGCGAGTCTCCAGCATATGCACACTGTAAACAAGGATGTTTTAGTGTGTGATCTGTACCATGAGGTAGAGCGTGCACAAGAGGATTGCACACTTGCGCAAGAACAGAAAAATCAATGTACAGCTAGGGCAGTTCACCTAAAGACCCCTCGACGTGGAGATTAACTGTGCTGCCCAACAGCAGAGATAGGGTATCATAGCATGCGCATGCCAACAGCGCAGCGGGACATCCGGGATTCGACCAGACAGTGAGGAACATTTTTTATGGCCTGGCCTTATGCGACAATATGTGTAACAGAAATGCAGCTAGTTCAAAGCACAATGAACAGATGGCGTACAACAGCAACATCCTCACCTACCCAACATACCATTCGAGATGGTCTGCCTCGACCTGATGGGGCCCTACCTCAGGTTCACAGGGGGTAAGAGGATCATTATGGTCATCATGGATAATTTTTCCGGGTGGGTTGAAGCATATCCAACGAGTTGTGCGCAGAAGTCCAGTATTGCAAAAGTGCTGCAAGGAGACTATTTTCTGAGGTGGGGATACCCAGAAAATCTATTAAAAGATAACAGGATGTAATTCACTGGGAAGAAGTGGTGGGAAATGTGTATCTGGTGGGGACTGAGACATTTGAAGACGGCTGTGTACCATCCCCGTACGAAATCACACGGAGTGCCTCAACCAAGTGTTTAAGACGCAACTGCAGCTCCATGTAGGTAATCAACACACTACATGGGCCGAACATCTGCCCGCCACCCTCTTAACCTTGCATCGGCATGTTAGTACTGCAAATGACCTGCTGGGCCATGATCTTGCTCTGCCGGGCGAAAGCAACTGGCCGCAAGCGAGACAAGACTGACAGTCAGACAGCAGCGACTCACGACGTGAGAGGCGTAGACAAAGGCACACAGCACTGCGCAAACACCAGGAGTATGCTGCGAGGTGGGTACCTGGCTACCACTAGCACTCCACGCAGGGCAGGTGTACTACAGTGCGTACCTGCAGTCTGCCGCCTGCAAAACAGCTGCACAGGCCTGGCGGCCAAATGGAGCGGTCGGCACTAAGTGATACGGAGTGTCGAACCAACCACTTACATAGTCTGAGTGGGGAGGAAAGGTATTAGCATACACAGGGATGACATTCGACTCTCGCTGAGTGACGCCGCAGACAAGGTCGCACAGAGTGCCCTGACACCCCATGACTGTGATCCAGCTGCCGAATTCCAGCAACAAGGTACGCAGGAGGAAGGTATGCCAGCACCTCACTCGGGAGGGTCTACATCGGTGATGCTGGGCACATCAGTGTCACTCAGGGGGCGTCACAACATTGGTCCGGATGTTGTGGATGGTGCGATGCTATCGGGTGTTGTCCTTCCGACGCCAGCAACTACCCTGGACCCACCACACCATGCGACGAGAGCTGCACCCCCGATGACTCACAACAGCGATGCCACTGTCGAGCATCCCCGGAGAGGTGAAGTGGAGGAAGATGCATCAGTACTTCCTACAGGAGAGCCAAGTCACCAGCAGGGGGAGAGGACTCAACATTGCCCGGTGCACTGGCGCTCTGCAGGGCACGTCCGATGGTCAGCCCAGTGTCATCGATGGCACGGGGCCTACGAGTGTTGCCACTTGACCACCAGCGCCAGCACTCCTGGGGATGACTCCACCAGCAGATGCCGCAACGCCCAACATCATGTTGCCAACAGCAGCAGGGGTGTGGCCCATAACAGCTGGCCAACTGCAAGAACACCACCATCTACTGCGGGGATACTACAAAGTGGTCACCCCCACGCCCCTTCCCGGTCGTCGCCTGTATGGATCACTCCCAGTGGCAACAGGGCCAGCAATGCCATAGCAGGAGCAGGAGTAGCAGCAATGTAGCAGCGAGTCGACTAGCTCACTCTGACTCTGCCGGTCACGTCGGCAGCTTCAGCCGCCAAGGGCGCCACCAAATTCGCACAGAGACAGGGCGCTCACAACAACAGCAGCATGCAGGCCAGACAAGGAGTCCCTACGCCTTATGCATAGGGGGGCAGCGGGGGACAAGGTGGTGTCCCTGTTGTACTTAACAGCGCACTGCTGCAAACTATTTCACAGGAGGAGGGAGAGAGGTGGAGGGCATTTAATGCGTGTCAGCATCTGTGCTTCCCGGACCGTTTGCCCACTACACACCACTACACAACTACAATAGGCATCCGCACTTCACAGAGCTTTGCTCCACAGTTCTACGGTGCAATAGTGCAATGAGTGCAGTGCAGTGCAAACTAGTGCAGTCCAGAGTAGTGAGTGGCAAATAAAGCAACCAAAAAGGGCTTAACGGCTCACACGGTAAGAACCCTAATCAAGAAAACTTAAAAAACACTCCTACAAATTGTTATTCAATGGGTTATGTTTTTTACAGTGTCATTTGCAAAAGTAAATGTTTTCATATCACGTGTATCATCCCCATTTCATTCACACATATTGGGCAAGTTCTATGTTATGTTCCACAGCAATGCAGGTTATTTTATTATCACAGCAATGCAGATTATCTTATTATCATGTTGTTTTGCAAGTGTTTAGTGTTTTAATCAATTTCCAAGCAATTGCGACAAAACATAGTCCCCCACATGACACGCTTACCCGCCAAGACGGCAGTGCACGCTAAGCGGAGGAATTCAGTAATCTCCGAGTACTCACAGAGGTTGGTCATATGTCAGTGTCTGCACATGCTTCGAGTGGCAATCACCTCTAGTCTCATAAATCATCAATGTGCAATAATGTAAGTTTATAGGAACTTTGTATGCTTAGCCGTCTGGAGACACCACCCCTACTTACCCAGTGCTTGCATCACCTGGGGAAGCGTAATTTATACATATAAATTTTATTGACTTCATACCCTATTGCAGTGTTGCCCATACTGACCTGCTAAGCCCAGATATAAAGTGTACGGTGAGAACAACTTGTCTTTTAGCAGAGCCTTTAGGTGTGTCAGGGAACCGAGCCCTTAGAAGACCGCCAAAATCTTATCATCATTATTCAGTGCCGTTGGGTATGTAATTATTCTCAGTAAAACAGTATCAGGCATGTGGATCAGCCTTCAATAGGCCCACCATTAAATAAAAACAAAGCAGTTATTAACATGAGGGGTAATCAAGTCAACAAAGGAAAATCACGTCCGGGCGTTATGGCCCGCAAAACCCGAAGAACGCCAAGAGTTTCCAACCTCATCAAAATCGGTGCCGCTTACCAGCGACGCCTGGTACCTAGTCAGGTAATATCAACTTATTCCAAAACCTCTAACCTTAACCTCACCGCCCCTCAAAATTCATGGCATCACTCCACTCATAGTTTTGATTGTATACAGGTACAGTAGATCTTCGTTTTCACGTACCCATTTTTTATGAATTCCCGGCATGTAAATATATTTTTATTTGTAGAATCATATAACCTATATTATGAATGTACTACTTACTAGTTTTTTTTTTTTTTTGCGGATGTATTTCCCGCAATGTACATACGTAATCACTGCAGTACTTTATGCATTTCATCCTTTCATTCTAAGAAACTTCAGAAAGTTACATGCACAACAATCGATTGTAGTAGTAGGAGCATGCTGGTTCTGAGACACTAGGCAAATTATATGTGAATGAAGTGGATTACTTGATGGATTAATGGCTAATCCGAATAATTGATTGATCCTAATCCGGTTAATTTAATTGTGTAATCGGATTAAGTCTTAATCCATTTTGAGAAAGTTTCCAAAATTTCCAAAATTTTGGGATTTCGATTTTTTTTTTGTATTTTGGGGGTGGTATGTGTAATTGAGGAGCGATGTTTACACTGACGTACGGCAGCCGACTGAGCGGAGAGGTGTAGTGTATTGGGTATATAAGATGTGAGATTGGTGCAAGAGTGGAATAAGTGTCTTTTGTAATTTGTTTGGTGAGCGTCAATGTGTATTGAGGTCAGGAGCGGGGTACACATCCGTTCAATTCGAATGTATGTGGAGGGATGAGCACTCACGACTAATTATATACAGGAGAAATAAATATCCAAGCGAAGCAAATGAAATAAATACAAAACATTAAAAATGACATTACATGAGAAAAAAAGGGCGACAAACGCCACAAATATGAAATAACACTAAGTAGTAAATGAAAAACACATCACATGAGACAAATAAATTAAAATAAATTAAACAGATTAATCAACACGCAACGAATGGACCACAAAACTATTTCCCTACCAAAGAACGAAACAAGTGTCAACTAAACGATCTTCATTAAATTAACCAAACACACGAAACAAGAACCCAAGGTGTCATCAAAACACATGATTTACAATCAATTGGATTTGTTACTTCCTACTTAGTTAAGTATGTATTTACCCTACATAGATCATCTTTAATGTTGTCCTTTTACAAGATCCGAGTTTTTTTTTCATCACTTCCCACTTTTTACATATTTCTGTTTTGGTCCCTTCAAATATGTAAAAAAGGGGTTCTACTGTAGTATGTTTTAAGATACAGCTGTCCGAAAAAGCACTTTTTAAATATGTTGGAGGGCTATAAAATAATGTTTATAGAACGAGAGATATCTTGAAAGTACCATTCTAAGATTGTTTATGGTACGTGTATTAATTTTTGTAGGTATACATTATTGGGGACAAAAATAATAGTTTCATCAATAAACATGTTGCAACACATTTCAAGTATCACACAACTTAAGGTCAGGTAGCAAGCAGTCTTCCTTTGAACATATGGTACACTGAAAAGTTGATTATCATGAGAATAAATAAAAATAAATGCTAAGAGTTGTATTGCATGTATAGAAATACATAAATATAGCATTGCACATGCACAAGCACACACACAGGGTGATTTGTCTAATGTGGACACCGACAAAAATTTTCAAAACGGTTGCAGATAATGAAATGCAGTTTTTGCCAAATGAAATTACGTACAGAGGCAAGTAATTTGCCACAAAGTGACTATTCGTAACACGTGTATGGACAGAAGTAATTAAACCACGTATGATTTTTCCCCGGAAAATACATTTATTTCAATGACATCTGAAAGTACATTCAAAGAGGAATTCAGTGTTACAGCATATGCAATGGAAAGTAATGCAGAAATGCCAAGAAATAGTGTACAAATATGAGTAAGTTAAGTGGGCTGGTAGCATGGGGTAGTGGACCTGTATAGTCCATTTCATATAAGTGGTCTCAAATTTGACAGACAATGTGACCAACCTACACAGTATGTAAACAGTAAATGCTCTCGTTCCTACAGTATCGTATCAGCTGATGAACTGTTGCGGGATCCATGTTGTTAGATTGGCTATTTTGATGACGGTTTTGGAAGAAAATAGTACTTGGAACTAAAAGTTGTAATTTAAAATATTCATATACTTCAACATTTATGGTTTAAATTATGTTTCTAAAGCAATATTAAATTTTAGTGGCTATTAGTAACGGGGCTTAAAAAACACATTCAGCATTTATGACAGAGTATGTCGACACATACAAACAGTAAACGTTTCCAGCCAATGGCTAGCCATGTGTACGTTTCCAGCCCAATGAAGGCAGTTGTGAGTGCACTTTTTTTTTCAGCATGATTATTATACGAATATCGTATTGGTGTTGTCAGAATATTTAATCGGTAGTTAATTATTTTTATTTGCTTTTTCCAAACATAGTTGGTTGTAGGTACCATTGTAGTGCGTTTCGTTGAGTGAAATGTAATATTAATCGGCACAGCATTAAAACTGCTCATTCCGTCATTTTCCCAACCGCCTTCCACAATGAAGTGAAACAAATATAATTTATGTATATAAGTTTTTAAGTTTGTTTGTATCAGGAAACGTGCGCAGTGTTGATTTTACTGAATGATTTGGCAAATAAATTATTTAATGCTAGTGACGAACAAACGTGATTTTAGTGAAGTAAACTCGCAAGGATTGCCATAGAAAAACACGTGTTCAAGAGGTTACAACAGTTAGTTTGCGTGTTTTGTAAATTTATTTGTAAACCGTTAATAGAATGATTGAAATGCACGTGGCCTGAAAAATGCAGCACTTTCCACATTTTTGTAGTGAGTGTATAATATTTGTTTGTCTACATCGTAAATTCGAGTCTACCGTTAACTTCGGTCAAAGCGTGTGCATGTATATATTGCTGCGTCTGTACGAATACGAACATCAATGTATGTATAGCGTTTTGTATTTTCATTTAAGTTATAATTTTCGAAGTTAAATAATTAAAATGTTATTTTCATAGGAGCAAAATTTTCCACTGCTCCATTAAAACAATATGCAACTCAAAATGCCACACAATCATGCCTGAATCAAGAACCCGACCAACACAGCACGACATGACCAAAAACACAATCAAGACACATTTCAATGTGACTACTTGAATTTACAGCACGACAGATCCCACACTCTCGGAATTTAACCTAACTATTTAGAAGGCGCTGATAGGCTACACTAGTCTCAAAGGCAGTGAACCAGAGGGAAATCATAATACATGATGATGACAAATTGGTATCGCTAATGAATACAAAGGTAATATTAATTTTATGAGTTCGATACAGCAGTTTTCAATTAATTTTTCTTTTAAGCTGCATATTTACCATTGTAGGGAAAGCTTGCAATACAATTTCATTTTGCAATGTTGTACATTCTGTGCACCGTGCCGCATGACACGACAAAGAATAGAAATAATTTCTAATCCAAAATTGCTGGTCGGACTACAGAATCTTGTATTTCATTGGCTGTTGGCCGTTGTGTTATGCACATTGGGGCTATGTGATTCCGGCATCGTAAGAACATCAAAATAATCCCGTCTTACAAAAGACGATAAACTAAAGCCCCCCCACTCTGCTCACTTTTTCCTTTTTTCCTCAAAATAAAATAAAGATGATACCCTAATTGAGACCACATTTCTCTGTGTTATTATTGATTGAAATTCAAACACTCTGGTTCTGGAAGGTTTCATAATGTAAAGCTTAGTGGCCATACGAACTTGTAAGTTGTATCACTTTATTTTTTTAGGACGTATATAAAATTAGTCAAGCTTGTTACGCAGGGATACTTGTTAGCAAATTAATTTCAAAGGTTTTTCCTGTTTTTAAAGGCTGTTTTTGAAAGTAACATGTAGGCATGTTGGTTTCAACGTTGCAGTCTTTCATAAACGTTTTGAGCATTTTTGTTTTTCAAATTAAAAGCGCTCATATGTTTTAAACATACTTTGCTAAGAATATTGTAAGAGTCTGAAGAATAACTCACTTAAACAGAATTTGCATTGGAAAGACAACTTTTCGATATCAAGTAAATTAAAACATGCTTAATCAAACAAAATTCTTTCTATTTAAGCACCCAACGAAGGTGCTCCAACATCATAAAGAAGCGTCTCATGCATCAGCAGAAACTGCGACATTCCACAATTTATCAATAAGGAAAATTAACTTTATGATGTCTTCAATCTTGGGTAGGTGGAGCATCATTTTAATGTTTAAGTAACATGTTCGTTTGATATACATACATGGATACATACACTTGCAATTAGGCTACTGCCCGGTGGCGAGCTCTCTAACCTCTCCTTCACCCAACCAACTTCTTTTCCACTCCCTTCCTGAACTTACCACCCTTCTCACATATACCAATTCCTCCCTTAACACATTCCATTCCCTCACAGACCTCACAAGCATGGACTGCATACTCCACTCCGTTCTCCTCCACACCCTCTGAAGCTTCTCACTGTTGTTTCCTCTTCCCCTAAACACCCTCTTACTTAGCTTGCAGTGTAGCCCTCCCCATCATCCCTCTTCATTCTCCACCCTGTACATCCTGACTAACCGTTCAACTTTCCTCCTGTCCTTCAATGAGCTCCACCCCATTTCTTTCATCATCACTGATGGCCTATAGTTCCCTTCTTCCTCACCATCTTGCCCCTGCCTTCTTTACCTACCCTTCACCCATCTTGCTGCCTTTCTGTGCACCTTTTCCAGTTCTCGCACCTCCACCTCCACATACGGGTCCCATACTGCTGCAGCATATTCTAACATTGGACGTACCGTTGTGCCATACGCCTTCTCTTTCACCTCACAGCTGACTCCCTTCAGCACTCTTCCCAGCATACCCAGAGCCCTTCTTCCCTTTGCAACCACCCTCTCTACCTGTTTGTTCCACCTGAGGTCTCCCTGCAGTACAATCCCTAGATACTTATATTCTGCTGCTTCTTCTATCTCTTGTCCCTCCCACCTTGCTTTGTAACATCTCTGAACTAAAATACAGTTTTTCATTACGTACCCAAGAACAAGCCTAGGGCTGTATTCACAATTTTGAGGAGGGAGGTTGTGTGACTGAACTTCAGTGTAAATATCAACACAGAGTTAGTCAGAAATAAGTTTTTATTCACAGCATGACAATCTGAACACGCGGGTATTTGAGAAAAGTTATTAAAGTATTTTGTATGTAGACCTGCAATACTTAACATTTGATTTACTAAAAGAGAGTTATTAAAATACTGAAATTAAGTAACATTTGCTTAAATGTTATTTTTGCTACCTATATACTTTAAACATCCCGAGAACTATAACCACCATAACAGTATCAGGCTGTACAGAGTTTGTTGTCATATCATACCAAAAAGCTGAATTATGTACTTTTAATGCAATAGTAGGCATAACCTGTATATAGGCATGTATACTGTCTTTGAAAAGAAAGTGTGAGGGGGGGGGGGTGTGGTATTTAGGTATTTGTACATTCCGGGGGGGGGGGGGGGTGATCTTGGTATTTGGTGTTCGTAGAAACCATACTAAATTTTTATGTTTACAAGAACTTACTTCAGGTAAGTATGACAAGATTAGTTGTCATTAATTTATTTTCAGTACCGTATATTAAAAAACAGATTATATTATCTTATTCATTTGACAGTGAAAATACAATTTCATTTTCGTGCATCCTGGTTACAAATTGCTTGCAAGGTAAAAAAATTATCAATTTATAGACTTATTACACGGGCTATTAGTCATTTACATAAAATATTTAATAACTAAAAAAAATGGGATTGTTGCCAACCTGCAACTGTTTGAACAGCCCTTCTCAGCTTCTAAAAGTATTTGGGAGGAGGCACATGGAGTTTGTTTACAGAAACAGGCAGTCATATGTTGTTTGTTTACAAATACTGGCAGTCACATGGTGTTTGTTTGTAACCTTCAATGACAGTTCAGCTGTGGTGGAAGGATACATAGCCACCCAGATGCCAGTGGCACTACTTTCCTAGAGCTGTCAAATTTGAGACCACTTTTAAGAAATGGACTATACTCAAAGCTGAAAGCAAGTAACACGTGCTGAGACTCATCCTGGCGGAACCCCTACTTTATAGCAGCCTATGGAAAAAGATTGAAAGGAAGGAGAAGATACAAGTTGATAGATTACATCAAGGGAAGCAAAAGTATATGGACTTGAAGAGGTTGGCAGAAGCCTCTGGGCAGAACACCAATGATGATAATGATGATGACACTTACTTTAATGGCGCAAGGCGCAAGTGGCATGGAATGTGATATTGGACAAAGGATAATAGCACCGCAGCAGAGGGAAGATGGGCAATGCGAGTACAAATCTGATATCAATACATTACATTTTATTCAGATAGCAACGTAATTCAGGAGATTTGTTTCCTAGTCATTAACTGTCCCGAGTAACGAGTGTGTGCAGATGGAAACAAAAATAGAAAAAAAAAAAAAAAAAACCCTAAGGGGAAATGGGATTGAATCCGCATTCCTAGTACAAAAGAGCACAGTTATGGTTGAAATGCTTCACATTAGGTTTCACAGCATGTGCTTAATGTGTTTACCCTCGACAACAATACACATCTGTAAATGTACATGTAGCGAGTAATGAGCAGCCTGAAGTATTTCTGGCGTAATGCCTCTGCAAGCTGCCATAACATATTCCTGCATGTCTTTTGGCATCATAGGAGCAGTGTTATACATTGAGTGATCCCTAAAGGAAAAAAATTGAGAGGTGTGTTGTCGGGGGAGCCAACTGGCCATCTTACACCACCACCATGACCTAACCACCAGTTTGGAAATATTTAATTGAACACTTGCCTCACCACCAAAGCAAAATGTGGAGGACAACCATCATGCTGAAACCATTTATCATGACTTTGACGCCGTTGGGTGAGACACGATGTGAACGTAGTCTTCAACTACAGGCTCACAACCCTCCTTGCATCTCTTTGTACTTATGCGAGGTACAGACATAAGGAGAAAACACAAAACGTGATCCAACTGTCAACTTCACCAAAATCAGTGTAATACAGTGTTAATAATGTACTTACAACAACTGTGTTCAAGCAGGGAAAAGGGAGTTTCTCCACTAAATTAGAAGCCACTCGTTCAAAAATCAAAATTATACCTTTATTCAAAACACTCACCATAAATGCACACCATTTGACAATATAACAATAACGCAAAAAACTGAGTTTGAACAATGTAAGGTCCAAAACAATACAGGACTGTTACTTCTCAATACACACAAGTTTTACAAAATAGAACCCTAGATTGTGTGTACAATATTCCACAATACAGATTGTTTGGTAAACTTTAACAGTGTGGAGACATAAATTAACCCTACTTCGCTCCAGAAACACTGTAGAGAGTGGTCTCAAGTACTCTCCCTTCTAATGTTTCCATCTTTATCTGGTTACAAAACTCTTGGATGGAGACTTCAGTCACACCAACACCCACACCAGACAACCTGTGGTGGCCGAGGATATTCACCCCAGGATAAGCAGGAATGGTCCGCACTTCCACCACAGGACATTCACTCCCCCCAACCAGTGGATCAGGCAAGGGATACTCCCCCCACGGCAACCACACAGGTGGTCTGTACTTCCTTTCCACACTTCACTTAATCCACACACACACTCACACATCAAACTCTCAAGTCTCAGTACAAGTTCCCATAAAAACTCTTTTGTCCCTTCCAACACAACAAATTACCAATACTTTACTCTGTTGTTGCCTCCCTTGGGTTCCCACTGTTCCAGAACTGTCCCGAGTGAAAATATACTAAGTCCATTCGGGGACTCTGAAAAATTACAAATTTAAACATTGCTCCTTCAGAGACTAAGTCTTTAATAATCACACAAGTGAAAATATACTAAGTCCATATGGGGACTCTGAAAATCTCAAGTTCAAACACTGCTCCTCCTGAGACTAAGTCTTACTCGCAACTTTACTTCGTAGTTCATACTTAACTCTCTCGTCGGACGACACCCAATCTCTTCTTGACCAAGGAGGGTTACACCTTACCCTTGGTCTTTTCCTGCTCGCCAGCGGGGCATATCTCTGCCCAACCCTCTTCCCGCATGCCTATTTATACTCGCAATCATCCCTACTACAAGCCTTCCCCTTCCTTGAGATCGCTCACTGCAATGCCCCCTATACTATCGTGGTGCCATCTTTACATATACTGCGACCTCTTTACTGATACATATTTCCTGACTGCTTCCATGGCGGGAAAACACAACCAATTAGGTTCTTGCAGACTAGAAAAACAGCTCCTTTGCCTTGCGGGTGGCGGACCATAACCCATCACACATCTCATCACTGTGGGTAGCGGCGCACCAGGTTACTGCAAGCAACAGAATTACATAGTACACACTTCAAACCAATGAAAATTATTTGTGACGGCCACACATCAGTCAAAACGAGACAAACTGTGACACAATAACTTACTGTAGGTGGGTGCCAGCGGTGTTACCCAGTCACCGCACTGTTGAGACTCAGGGTTACTGTAGGTTCTGTGTGTCCGTCTCACCCGAGCGTACTTACAAAACACTTTGCAATACAAAACTTTTAAAAACAATGGTAAGATGTGGCTTTCACTACAAAGAAACACCTGATGTACTGTACTACTTGCTTTTATTATACCACTCATACAAAAGAAAACGTGCCAGGAGTTTAATTTACGAATTACACTTGGAGGTGTCAAGCTAACTCAGTTTGGGTGCCCTCATGCCCGCAACTAATATAGCGCACTCCTAGATGGATGATTTCTCTGTGGTGTTAGAAAACACAATCTCCACAAGGGAAGAGGGCAACAGCCGCTAGGGTGGACTGACGATTTTCCCTGAAGAGAGGGCGCAGAGAATTACAAAATGAACAAGCTGAACAAACATGTGTGATTATTTGGCATCCCTAACACGGACTCGCTGGGGCTCATCTTGCCGCACGTGTTTAGTGAGGTGACGACCTATACACATAGCCGGCTAGGACGGAAATAGTATCACCGTACAAATTACACAGAATGATACACATACACTTAAAAGATGCTGGGACATGACATGAGAGGTCACAATAAACATGCAAGCGCATGAAAGCAAGATTAGATGGTGCGGATGGCTCTCGATAAAGGTTGCAGACGAGCACATGGTGCAGGTGCAATTTCAATATTTCCCCTGCAAAAACAGCAAATTCCAGTCAACCAAAATGTTATTCCCATTGAGAAAATTATTCTTTTGCATACTGAATTTGTTTTGGACTTGCAACATGCCGGATGGCAAGAAAATCAGACATTGAAATGACGAGAAGTGGCGAGAATAGTTCTTCTCCAGCCAGTGTATCAAAGTTCATCTGTGTGATAAACACCATGTACTGAGACCACACACCAGACACTTTAATTGCAGCAATGGAGATGTCATCAGGTTGTCTACAGTTGGCAAGTCAGTGTATATATTGCAGTGTGTGAACCAGCTGTCGAGTGAGGGTTACCATCAAAGCCAATCTTTATTCAGATTTGTTTACACAACTGTGTACAAAACTTTCAAACAATAATATTTCACTCCTGAGAGTCATTGTTACATTTCAGTGATATTTATTATACATTTTTTTTACAAATAAATAAAGGGTTTTTTTCCCCCCTGAAGTAGTCAGTATTTTAACTTTGTGCATAAGTATTAACTTAAATGAGGTGTTTTTCAATTAGTTATTTTGCCACATTCTGCAATGCAGTTAAGTCACTGATAGTGTTATGCACACATTTCTTTTGACCTGTTAACCTATTTACACAGTTTTGTTTGCAGTGATCACAGTATTGGAGAAAGTACTTGCAAATTGCATTGCAATACCCTAAGGTAAGTTATTTTCAGTTCAGCTACTTTTGAATTCTGCAATATGTTTTCCAGTCTTCTTGCTATGAAGCATAAGAAAATCTGTTATAAAATTCAGGTTGGTTATTAGAAGTGACTTGTTCATGATGATCTAATGTTATACAAATGTGGAAATAAGCTTTGTTTTTGAAAGCGAATTACAAAATTAAATGTGCTTAAAGAATGCAAAACTTGAGAGGTGAAGCAAATAAGCTGAGTGGCTTGAGTACATATGTTAGTACGTGCTACCAAATATTTTGACCATTTGGATTTTCATCCTAGCACCACCTGTACTGCATAAATTTCATTAGTAAATGGTGGGAAATGATTGATTGAAATGTTTAAAGATTGTCATCTAGTTATGTTCTCAAATACTCTCCTTAATACAGTAGACCTTATTTGTGATTTGTGTAGTACATATTTACATTATATATCTCATCTATAATCTCTCAAATGTCAATTAAGTGACATGCTATCAGAGGCGATGGTACTATTTTAATATTTGGTAAAGACGTACCATTGTGTTGTTGAAAGCTGTAAGCATTTTGCAGTCAATGTTGCTGCTTCCTCCATGGATTATCTACACTAGCCAATAAAATAGATGTCTTATGTAGGAAGTTGTGTTGCAATGCATGTATGTACTGTAAGAACGCACCATGTGTGGTGATAAAAGTAATGATCAAACTTAATAGTTCTACAAAATTTAATTGGGGCACTCTCCATAGGCAATGACATAGTTCTCTAAGAGGTAATGTGACTTCATATTCATACATACACTCGCAATTAGGCTACCGCGCGGTGGCGAGCTGTCTCAACTATCCTTCACCCAACCAACTCATTTTCCACTCCCTTCATGAATTTACCAACCCCTCTCACAGATACCAATTCCTTCTTCAACACATTCCACTCCCTCACAGACCTCACAAGCATGGACTGCCTACCCCGCTCCGTTCTCCCTCCACACCCTCTGAAGCTTCTCACTGTTGTTTCCTCTTCCTCTTAACACCCCCTTACTTAGCTTGCAGTGTAGCCCTCCCCATCCTCCCTCTTCATTCACCACCCTGTACATCCTTACTAACCGTTCAACTTTCCTCCTGTCCTTCAATGAGCTCCACCACATTTCTTTCATCATCTCTGATGGCCTATAGTTCCCTTCTTCCTCACCATTTTGCTCCTGCCTTCTCCACCTACCCTTCACCCATCTTGCTGCCTTTCTTTGCACCTTTTCCAGTTCTCGCACCTCCACCTCCACATACGGGTCCCATACTGCTGCAGCATATTCTAACATTGGTCGTACCATTGTGACCTGAATTAATCAAGTAAAATAAAGACGTATTTGATATTTTACTATGGAATTATACTAACTAAAATCCTAACTTACCAAATCCCAACCACTTCTGAACAAGTGACTTAATAGCATCTGAACTGAACACTACTACGTGTTAAAATACTATTGTACTAAATGGTAACTTTGAACACAGTCTCACTATGTGTGGTATGTTTAGGTGTGTCTGCTTCCTTTTACATAAATACATACAAATAAAACAGATACTTTGTTTTGTCAATGAACAGGCACTAGATATTGCCAAACTATAGAATAATCCTTTGTGTATAATTTGTGGTTAGAGCCCCCAAAATGTCGTAACTAGTCTACTCACATTATGAAGGCGTGACTGAGGTTTGAACTGTTTGTTACTTATAGTTGAAGCATGGCTGCCAGGGTTAACCGTAGCTGCCTGTGTTTCACTTGAGGCAGTGTAGTGGTGGCATACCTGCACAACTAAACTGATTTATATGTTTAAAGGTGAACTCACAACCATCCGTTGGACCTGTCAGGTGGTCATGTGATCTTCGACCAATCACAGGGTGCTGGTTTTCTATCAGTCAAATATATATATATATATATATATATATCTCAAACTTTAACTTTCGATGGACGAGCCACCACCTTCTGGCAATATTCTGTAGACACGAATAAGCACTTTGAAATAAAATGCAACGCCCTGGATATGTGTTTATTGAAACTTAAATAATACTTGAGTATACATTTTAATCACGTAAAAATTTATTTCCCCAAAATGTTTCTCTCTTGAAAATGTATTTCCAATCAAAATATACTTTCTACGAAAGAAGAAAGCAGAATAAAAACCATATCTGTTAGGAATAGAAATTTGTGAACTATTTATTTTGTTGCTAATTTAATGATAAAACTTCAAAAAGCAGTAAGTTAATATTTAGGCAACTCATTTTGTTGCTAGGTTAATCTTAAATATCTAAAAGAAATTGCTGCTTATAGAGCTAATACAAGCCACAGTGTTAAATCACTAACTGTAGTAGAGCTATTTTTTATTAATCTTTCGTTAATAAAACACAGATAAGCTGTGGAGATTTTTCTGTCCAATAAAAAATGTTTGGTTATGTTCATTTCCAGTTTTTTTTGTAGAAAAATAAGCTTGGTGACAGCTCCAATCTCAAGAATTTATTGAATAAATGCAGTCGGTTATATATCTGACAAATGGAATACCGTTTAGCATTCAATTCTCTTACTTATAATTGATTAACATTTGTCCTTTGTAACTTGCAACATCTAACTTTGAGCCCAGTAACATGATTCTGTTACAACTGACTGTCCTTGTTTCAAGTGACAGTATTTATGCTTTAAGTATATTTTTTAATATGGCATAGTAATATGAATAAGCAACTATTATATTACATTTGGCAAAACAACACGTTTTAATACTACGAGACGACAACTGCACTTCAATTGCGCATGCCGAGCCATGTTAATTTGAATTTCCCGGGTATTCGGCAGCACAAGCCGCTAGGAGCGCTATTGTAGCGTGTCTCGCATGTTGACAATGTTAAAATGCCTGTTTCCCATATTGTCCTTCTACCATATTTGGAACTAGTGGATATGCCGGTGTTCACTAATGAAGAGACACTTGATGTAGTTTTGATGTACGGTGAATGTCGCAGAAATGCAACAAGAGTGGTGGCATTATAAGCAAACCGTTACTAAGATGGACAGTGTCCTTCACCTCGTCCTATTGAAAATATCTGCATAAGTCTCCAAGAAACAGAATGCTGGGACCAAAAAGGGTGTCAGCATACAAAAACAGCAACTAGTGAGGGAAACGAAGTGTCGCAGTTATGACAGCTGTAGCAAACAATTAGCATGTGGTTAGACGTCATATTGCACACAATATTCTGGAATAAGCACCACTAATGTTTGGAGAATATAATGCAGGCAAGAATTTGATCCATATCTCATGTTCCGGCATCAAGAGCTCCATGGGCAGGACTTCCATACCCGCACTGAATTTTGCCAGTTTGTACGTCATCAGCTACAATAAAATATAACACATTTCTTAGGAATAATTAGTTCACGGATTAAGCTTCATTTACAAACCATGGTAATACGAATGTGAGGAACACGCACTACTGGTCCGTGGAAAACTCCGGGGGGTGGGGGTGTGTGTTTGTGTGTGAAAGATAGAGTATACCAAAATACCCCAGCAACCAAAGAAAATATTCTGCAATATCTGGGGAAACACTGCAATCTGTGCAACATTCTCTAGTTCATTGTTACACAAGTGCCTTTAAGTAAATGGTGGTCACTTTAAACATTTGCTCCAGTGACAATCATTCATTCTATTACAATACAATCTATTGGTTACCATTAGTGAATTTTTTTGGTTCAGATTGACAGAGCATTGTGCCACTTGTATGCAGTAGTGTGAGAAATGTGGAACTATTTCTGGTATTCATAATTGTACCTGTGATTTCGTTGTTTACGTGTCCAAACATACTTCTTCTAATAAACTAACAACTATGTGTTAACATTAATATCATCTGATTCTGCAACATTGTCTCTTTTCTCATACTGTGAGCCCCTGATGTAGGTCGATTACTGTTCAAGGAGGTTTTTTCAGATTTTCATGGAGTTGACAGTTATTGCGACCACACAGTTAAATTAAACATGTTACGTGTATTGTACATACTCCACTGTCAGATGTGCAACTTTGTATAATCTCTGCAAATAAAGTATTTAGTTTTGGCAAGTGAAACCAATTGTGTTATTCTTAATTTTACCTCTATTATGCTAGACAAATAGCACACATTCCATCTAAAATAAGTTACCTATGTGTTGCAAATAATATTTCCAAAGATATTCTCATTACAGGACGTGTGTACACGTCTGTTCACAAAACTTTCCCTTTATTTGTTTTTGTCGAAAATAAATAGGCAAAACATACTGTATAATTATAACTATTTTATATTAGGACTACAGTAAAACACAACAAAGTTTTGATAAGTTTAGCTGTACTTCCCTGCTGAAACACTTGGCACAGAGAAGTATTGTTGCTTAAAGTCACTACAAATTGGGAGTCATGTGATTACGGAGTAATATTCATTCATTCCTTTACTAACCCAAACATATAAAGAAGGCAGTCACTATAAATGTATTTCTGGGGAACATGGTGGAAGAAGGAAAAGGCAAGGAATGGGGGAAATTGTTTAGGTATGTTAGGCGGTTAAGGGGAGGAGAGGAAGGGATCCCTCTGCTAACAGGAAGGGATGGTAGGCATGCGACAAATGACCAAGCAAAATCGGAGATGCTGTAAGGACAGTACTTGTCAGTGTTTGAGGCAAAGGAGGGTTGGAATAGGGGGGCAAACAGTGTTCGGGGGGTGTTCAGTTAGTTTAAGATTAGGGAGTGGGAGATAGAAAAAGTAATTAGGGGTTTGGAGAGCAGTAAGGCAGGGGGACCAGATGGGATAGTAAACACAGCACTAAAATTTGGTGGCAAGGAGTTGGCGAAATATTTCGAAGTGCTGTTTAAAAAGTCCTTAGGAGAGCGTAAGTTACCACAAGATTGGAAGGATGCTATGGTGGTACCTATACACAAGCACGGAGAGGATAGGGGGAGGCCTGGCAGCTACAGACCAGCGAGTCTCACATCAAGTACAGGAAAAGTAATGGAGAGGCTGGTGGTGCAGTATGTAGTGAGGGTTATGAACAATAGGAATTGGTTGGAGGAGTCCCAGCATGGTTTCAGGAGGCTGGGTTATTAGAGGATCTGGTGCAGGTAGTTGATGAGGGGAAGCAGGTGGATGCCTGCTTCATAGATTTTGAGAAGGCATTCGATAAGGTGCCCCATGGAACATTGACGAGGAAAGTGGAAGCGCTGATACCAGACAGGAGGATAGTGGAATGGATAGGGGACTTTCTCAGGGGGCGAAGGCAGAGGGTGAAAGTGGGGGAGGCAATATCGGAGGAAGAGGAGGTTACGTCAGAGGTAACACAGGGAAGCGTGCTGGATCCTTTGTTATTTACCATAATGGTAAATAACATGGGTTTGGGGATTAGAGGAAAAATCAGATTGTTTGCAGATGATTGTGTTGTATATGCTGAGGTGGGAGAGGGGGGTGGAAATTTGCAGGCGGACATTGATAAGATATGGTTGTGGACCAAAAATAAATAAAATTAAGATAAATGTAAGAAAAACTAAGGTAGTGAGGTTCACAAGGAAGAAGATGATAAGCAGGGACATGTACAGATGGGAGGGACAAGAGATAGAAGAAGCAGCAGAATATAAGTATCTAGGGATTGTACTGCAGGGAGACCTCAGGTGGAAAAAACAGGTAGAGAGGGTGGTAACAAAGGGAAGAAGGGCTCTGGGTATGCTGGGAAGGGTGCTGAATGGTCAGCTGTGAGGTGAAGGAGAAGGCGTATGGCACAATGATACGGCCAATGTTAGAATATGCTGCAGCAGTATGGGACGTGGTGGTGGAGGTGCGAGAACTGGAAAAGGTGCAGAGAAGGGCAGCAAGATGGGTGAAGGGTAGGTGGAGAAGGCAAGGGTAGGATGATGAGGACGAAGGGAACTATAGGCCATCAGTGATGATGAAAGAAATGGGGTGGAGCTCATTGAAGGAGAGGATGACAGTTGAACGGCCAGTCAGGATGTACAGGCTGGTGATTGAAGAGGGAGGATGGGGAGGGCTACACTGCATGCTTAGTAAGGGAGTGTTTAGAGGAAGAGGAAACAACAGTGAGAAGCTTCAGAGGGTGTGGAGGAGAATGGAGCAGGCTAGGCAGTCCATGCTTGTGAGGTCTGTGAGGGAGTGGAATGTGTTGAGGGAGGAATTGGTATCTGTGAGAGTGGTTTGTAAATTAAGGAAGGGAGAGGAAAAGGAGTTGGTTGGGTGAAGGAGAGTTGAGAGAGCTCGCCACCGGGCCGTAGCCTAATTGCGAGTGTATGTATGTATGTATAAGACATTTAAATCTTGGAAGGAATTATTTCTGGTAACTACAGATGTTCATACGTGTCTCATGCTAATTTGTTTTGCTATTTTTCTTATCACAGTTATAAAACTTTCATTTGAATTCAGGGTATATCTGTGTGATCTGTGTAGATTTGGAATTTTAAATCCTATTGGAATAGGTACCATTCGTGTGGCATCTCTACACCAGGAAGGAAAGATAAATTTATTCTGTTTGAGAGAATTAATGTGTGTGATAAATGTATGATTTTGACACAAAGAGCTTAATGCTGTATCACGCAATGGTAAATGGGAAATAAATAGTATTCTCATCCTCTCACATCCTTTTTGGTTGCTTTTTTATTTTTTTCCAAACTATCTTATTCTAAGTGTTAAGTGTAAGTCGGAAGGTAGGGTCGGGTTCTGATTGTGTCTAAGGGCTGCACTCCTTTCGCCTAAAGGAGAGGGAATTTCATGCAAAGGAGGCGGGCATCGAGGCCGAGAGGGATTGGATAGGTATGGCCTGCACTTTGGGGCCATACCTACCTCCCTAAGTTTACGTGTATTAAAGCTACGTTAAGAAGGGGTAAGGTAAAACCCATACCGACACAAAAGGAGTTAAACTCATAGGAGCACTAGTGAAAATGCTAAAGGAGATAGCAGGTGTGGAGTCCATGCTGTTTAATATGGGAGTGAACAATCTAGTAGAGAGGTGGCGGGACTTTGGGCCAGTACGGTAAAGGCACATGCGCCCTTGAGGTGGAACTGCCATCCATGTTCCTGCGCAGGCAGCCTGACTACCCGCACAGCAACATCGACAGCAGTGACTTCAGGCAGGGTCCTTAAGCTTCCAGCCGATGGTGCAAGAAATCCGGGCAGCTAGTCATTGCACCTGCTCCATCTTCTCTATTTGGCCTGACATCTACATGTTTGAAGATGGAGGGCAGCTCTCCTCCTCTTCCAAAACTATCCTTCTGGTGGGACTTCCAGGGTCTATCCAGGGTGGCGAATCCAGTGGCCCAGATGCAGGTGCGTCCAGGTGAAAGTAGAGGAGAACTGCTCCTGGAGGCCATCCCCTCCATCTTTAAAAGAATCCTCCTGCGGGGGGTTACAGTGCCTAACCAGCTCTGGTGGGTGGCGAGATGGCCCACGGGTCACTGATTCAGGGGAGGTCATCCGAGGTCCGATGCTGTTCCATTCCATTCTGCACGCATCTACTGTTGACAGCCGGCAGAATACAGTACTGGAGTGGTTCGCCACACTCTGCATGTTTCAGCAACTCGGGATAATCCCAACATCCTTTACCTTGATCGTTGGGCCACCCCCAACAGTCGCGTGAAGCTATCATCAACTGAGCCACCCAGGTTCCCGACGAACACGACAGTCTGCCATGGGCGCCGGAGCCCGAGTGTTTTGGTTACCTAGCAACCCCACAGAGGAACTTGTTGATTTTGTATGCATAAGGCTTCTCTATCTCACAATTACTTAATTACATTACAAATTAAACACATAATAATATAAATTTCTATATACTTAACGAGATTTATTTTAGGCGTGTGTGTGATGCAAAGCAGAAATGTCTAGACACCACATATTTTCTCTTTGCTCACTGCAGCTAGCTGTTGTGTAGTGACGCCTATCCAAAGTGGCAAACCTTTGTAAATTAAATAACGTGAGAGATATTCTTTAAACTTTGAAAAAATAAAAGGAAATAATACAGAAAATCTTTGTATAATTCAGGTAAGCAATTAGTTTGAATTCTCAACAACATTAAATGTAATGCAGAGTGAAAATACCAATACGTTCAGGACAGACATAATATAAAACACTACAGATCTGTAGGAAAGGCCAAAGACAAAACTTTCATATAATTTGTATGAAAAAACAAACAACAGAATACCATTGCAAAAGACGAATCAAACTACTTTCTAAGACTACACAAAACAGGCTTACAGCTCTTAATTAAGTAAATAAATGAAGTTTTACTACGCAGAAGAAATTGCGTGAAAACTGTTATTACTGATAGACAAAAAATTAATTAGTTGAGAAGTTTCAGAGCATATTATCAAACTAGAGATGCTGTACTTAAAAAGAAAATTATCTGTGTGATATCAAAATTATAAATCACCTCATTAAAACATACCAAACAAAATAGTAATTTACGTAAGCAGGGCCTACGTTACTTTCTATGTCTGGCTCAAAATAATCTCATCAAAACTAATCTTCCTGGAAAAGTTTGTGATCCTCAGCTGTGGAAAACATGAAAATCTAATCAGCTGTGGAAAACATGAAAATCCTATCCACTGGCTTCTGGTTAACATTCTTTAAATAAGTCACACCCTTAATTTAAAAAATCTGAAAAATTTAGTCCAAAAACCAGCTTAAAAATTCTTACTGAAAAATTTAAAAACAAAGTTGATCCATAAAATTAATCCTACACACATGTAACTTAGACAGTTCGCCATTGATGCTAAATCATACCCATAAGTACAAGTCATACTTAAGCTGGTCTTGCTGTGGAGAAGGCAGTTCGCTCAGTTTTCAATCACTCAAAAATTAAATCAATGCGGTTTTGAGCCTGATCATAGTTGTGACCCATACATTTAATAACTAATGCAGCGCTCAACATCTCCCTAGCTTACGATGGGCAGTTATCAGCAAAATTACATTGATATTGCAGGAGCAAAAATTATAAAGAACCACTCTACATGGCATCTGGATACATACATACATACATACATACACTTGCAATTAGGCTACGGCCCGGTGGCAAGCTCTCTCACATCTCCTTCACCCAACCAACTCCTTTTTCACTCCCTTCCTTAACTTACCAACCCCTCTCACAGATACCAATTCCTCCCTCAACACATTCCACTCCCTCACAAGCATGGACTGCCTACCTCGCTCCGTTCTCCTCCACACCCTCTGAAGCTTCTCACTGTTGTTTCCTCTTCCTCTAAACACTCCCTTACTAAGCATGCAGTGTAGCCCTCCCCATCCTCCCTCTTCAATCACCAGCCTGTACATTCTGAATTACCATTCAACTTTCCTCCTGTCCTTCAATGAGCTCCACCCCATTTCTTTCATCATCACTGATGGCCTATAGTTCCCTTCGTCCTCATCATCCTACCCTTGCCTTCTCCACCTACCCTTCACCCATCTTGCTGCCCTTCTCTGCACCTTTTCCAGTTCTCGCACCTCCACCACCACGTCCCATACTGCTGCAGCATATTCTAACATTGGCCGTACCATTGTGCCATACCCCTTCTCCTTCACCTCACAGCTGACTCCATTCAGCATCCTTCCCAACATACCCAGAGCCCTTCTTCCCTTTGCAACCACCCTCTCTACCTGTTTTTTTCCACCTGAGGTCTCCCTGCAGTACAATCCCTAGATACTTATATTCTGCTGCTTCTTCTATCTCTTGTCCCTCCCATTTGTACATCCCTGCTTATCATCTTCTTCCTTGTGAACCTCACTACCTTAGTTTTTCTTACATTTATCTTCATTTTATTTTTCCTGGTCCACAACCATATCTTACCAATGTCCGCCTGCAAATTTCCACCCCCCTCTCCCACTTCAGCATACACAACACAATCGTCTGCAAACAATCTGATTTTTCCCTAATCCCCAAACCCATGTCATTTACCATTATGGTAAATAACAAAAGACCCAGCACGCTTCCCTGTGTTACCCCTGACGTAACCTCCTCTTCCTCCAATATTGCCTCCCCCACTTTCACCCTCTGCCTTCGCCCCCTGAGGAAGTCCCCTATCCATTCCACTACTCTCCTGTCCGGTATCAGCTCCTCCACTTTCCTCATCAATGTCCCATGAGGCACCTTATCGAATGCCTTCTCAAAATCTATGAAGCAGGCATC
This sequence comes from Dryococelus australis, assembly GCA_029891345.1. Classification (NCBI taxonomy): domain Eukaryota; kingdom Metazoa; phylum Arthropoda; class Insecta; order Phasmatodea; family Phasmatidae; genus Dryococelus; species Dryococelus australis. Next base: position 5,993,144 of record CM057008.1, read on the forward strand.
CACCTGCTTCCCTTCATCAACTACCTGCACCAGATCCTCTAATAGTCCAGCCAGCTGAGTCACACATGAGTATCCCCTCCTGAAACCATGCTGGGACTCCTCCAACCAATTCCTATTGTTCATAAACCTCACCACATACTGCACCACCAGCCTCTCCATTACTTTTCCTGTACTTGATGTGAGACTCACTGGTCTATAGCTACCAGGCTTCCCCCTATCCTCTCCCTGCTTGTGTATAGGTACCACCATAGCATCTTTCCAACCTTGTGGTAACTTACCCTCTCCTAATGACTTTTTAAACAGCACCTATAAATATTTCACCAACTCCTTGCCACCAAACTTTAGTGCTGCGTTTCCTATCCCATCTGGTCCCCCTGCCTTACTGCTCTCCAAACCCCTAATTACCTTTTCTATCCCCCACTCCCTCATTTTAAACTCACTATACACCCCTCGAACCCTGTTTGTCCCCCTATTCCAACCCTCCTTTGCCTCAAACACTGACAAGTACTGTCCTTGCAGCATCTCCGATTTTTCTTGGTCATTTGTCGCATGCCTACCATCCCTTCCTCTCCTCCCCTTAACCGCCTAACATACCTAAACAATTTCCCCTATTCCTTGCCTTTTCCTTCTTCCACCATGTTCACCAGAAATACATTCTTTGCCTGTTTGATCTTCCTTTCAAGCTCCCTACCCATTTGTTTCATCATTTCTTTACATCTTATCATCCCTTCATTTCTCCACTTGGCATGTAATTTTCTGCAGTTCCTCTTCATTTTAAAAATCTCCTGTCCATAATATAGCGGATCTCCCCCAGTCCGTAACTTTTTCATTGGCACAAATTTCTCAAACATAACCTCCATTAATCCGCTAAACTCCCTCCACAAACCCCTCTACACCCTCCTCCATAGATCGTTTTTTAAACCTGTCTCTCAGGAAGATTTCTGCCCCCTTCTTGTCTCCTCTCCCATACTGCCACACCAACCTTTCTGCCATTTGCACTTCCCTTATCCTGAAGAGAGTCCTCCGAGGTTTTCACAATGCTAATTTCTCAGTGGGGAAAACTTGACTGGTAACCTAGGTAATGGGCAGGGGGCCTACCTAGAGAAAACTGTATTAAAATAGTTTACACAGTTAACATAGAAAAATAAACAAAACAACAGAACTGTCAAAAGCACCTATGTGAAACTGTACACAAATATAGTAAATAAATAAATAATAATTTTGAGGTGATGTCCTAGAATACAATCCTAGCTATTTCTTAGGTTAGGGACTTTAAATATCGGTCAAAATAAATAAATATCCAACTGAAAACAAATAATACTTAAAAGCTGGTAAAGCTGTTGTAAAATATTATTTCTGTTATAATCTTGACAACTCCCTTTCAGTATGGATTGGGAATCATGGAAGCTAAAATTAATACAGGTAAATTAATATTTAATTTTTTTTTTGAAAAAACTATACAAGTACATCGCATATTGACACTAATAATATTTACGTTTAAAGATTTAATAAAACAGTTTGTCAAATTGTTGGATTCAATAAATAGGCTACATTGTCTGAGAGCAGTATGACTGAATTTCTCCTAATTACAAAACTAAAATTCCCTACCAGATTTAAATTAGGTTCTATGTAAGTAATGATGATACTGTGATTTATTTTAATTTAACTAACTTCCATAACTACACAACAGGTGTGTTACTTGGAACTGAAAAATACAAGCACTGTCTTGGTTGGGTTAGGGTATCATGTTGAAACATTTTTCATTTTGTTACAAATATTTTTAACCTACTCCTCGTCGCAATTTCCTATTAAGTGTGATTAGTAATGACCATATATAACATTTGCAGGTACTATTTTCCCGATTTTCGGAAAAACTTCTAATCTATACAATTACCAATTATTTATGAAGTTATAGTAAATTTTATAACAAGAATGTATCTAACCTCTCTTGTAGTACTTTCATCCGAAACACCCAAAATTTCATATAAATTTACTTCCGTCATTTTAGAGGAACTCATTAAAACGTTGGTTGGTAAAAATTTGGTTTGTGCAGATATTTTTTGATTCTAACTTCCTTTACTTCGTTAACAACTTGTCACTCAACGTTCCAACATGTTTTAAGTTAGTTTGTTTACTTCGTACACTTATTCAAGATGACCAACAAGCGCATATTAAAATAATTTTAATAACTAATAATCACATAACAAAATCGTGAATTCCATTATTTATATAACATTTTGCAAACAAAATTGGAAAAGGTGGAGTACATCATTTTATAGAAATATTTTTAAAGTTTACGATATAAAATTTAGCTATCAAGAAAAATTCATTTTCTAATGTTGTAGCGCTACCAAAAGAGCAAAAGACTGTCGATTAATTTTGGTGCTCATTTGAACTTTGCTGCTTGTGTATATGCGTTAAATCCGTGATATTGTATGTGTATTCTGTATAGCTTGTGCGTGAATGTAACAGTATCGAAGCAACACTCGTGAGTCTTTTTACTAGCGTTTTGTTTAGGGTGTAATATTATATATATGTTGGCTATGAATGTATTGTTTAAGGTTTGGTTATGTTTTGATCGTAGGGGTTAAGTATGTTTTATTGGCAAATTAAGTTTCAAAAGGGTTAACGTGGCATTAAGGTTGACATGCTGCGTGCACGGTCGGGGAAGGAAGGGAGAACTCGGCGTGTTGATCTCACGGCACCTCACGTGCTATTTGGCGGGAAACTGACCCGGCGAAAACTGGGGTCTTACGATCTATCTCCGAGTGTGGCGACGTTCTCATACTTACATACATACATACATACACTCGCAATTAGGCTACCGCCCGGTGGCGAGCTCTCTCAACTCTCCTTCACCCAACCAACTCCTTTTCCACTCCCTTCCTCATTGTTCTCGCATGTCTAAAATTTTCTGCATGTGACGTTTAACATGTAGGAAACTTGTGAGTTACCTAATCTTTTGATCGTTGAAACTGTAGGTGAGTTGTGCAAGTACAAAACCAACAAATTACCTGAATATAAAGCTGTTAAGTGCCGCTCCACATGCCGATAAGACACTGTTAAAGAAAATGCATTGTGATGGTTGAGTGGTACAGCACCGACTAAAGCCCCAGCTACAATCACCGTAAGAACTAACAGTAAAAAATTGAACCCACACTTGTATATGAGACCAGCTTCAACACAGCATAATGGCATAAGATGGCATGGTAATGGTGTAAAGATGATTGAATATTTTCAATTCTCTTACACCAAGTTCTACGTTTTGAAAAACTCACGATATCTTGTAAAAGGGGATGCTGATTTGCAACGTTAGGCAATTACGTAAATAAATCTGGAAAATAAATTCCATGTCCATCCAGTCGTCTACTGCCTTGGTGACTGAGCAGACAGATATGTATTTCATTTTTCAAACTACACACAAGAGAATCTGGTTATCCGATTTCATAATTCATCGGATACGATTTTACAACAAGATATAACTTAAATCCCAGATGTAAATACATTTTCCCCGACAATGACAGCTGTCACTATGGTCTGATAACTTTGTTCTGACTTGTACTTAAGATATAATATATCACAATATAAAGTCAAGGTAAGAACGCACACGACACGTACACTGCAGCCATAAACCAATACACTTTTTTTTTTATGGCAGATGTTATTGATAATGCACAAATTACTCCTACAACCCCAAAAACTGCTTCCAATTCATACATAGTTGTCATCAACAATCCACTTTCTTGCTCACCATCTAAAGTCGTATGTATGGATCATACAATTCCGTGCATACTAGCTAGTAGGCACTTAAGTGTTCAATTTCTTGTTCACCTTTATTTTCTCTTTCTTGTACAAAAAGTGAGCAGTTTCTTGTACACACCCATACATACATATACATACACTTGCAATTAGGCTACCGCCCGGTGGCGAGCTCTCTCAACTCTCCTTCACCCAACCAACTTCTTTTCCACTCCCTTCCTGAATTTACCAACCCCTCTCACAGATACCAATTCCTCCCTCAACACATTCCACTCCCTCACAGACCTCAAGCATGGACTGCCTACCCCGCTCCGTTCTCCTCCACACCCTCTGAAGCTTCTCACTGTTGTTTCCTCTTCCCCTAAACACCCTCTTACTTAGCTTGCAGTGTAGCCCTCCCCATCCTCCCTCTTCATTCACCATCCTGTACATCCTGACTAATCGTACAACTTTCCTCCTGTCCATCAATGAGCTCCACCACATTTCTTTCATCATCTCTGATGGCCTATAGTTCCCTTCTTCCTCATCATCCTGCCATTGCCTTCTTTACCTACCCTTCACCCATCTTGCTGCCTTTCTTTGCACCTTTTCCAGTTCTTGCACCTCCACGTCCCATACTGCTGCAGCATATTCTAACATTGGCCGTACCATTGTGCCATACGCCTTCTCCTTCACCTCACAGCTGACCATTCAGCACCCTTCCCAGCATACCCAGAGCCATTCTTCCCTTTGCTACCACCCTCTCTACCTGTTTGTTCCACCTGAGGTCTCCCTGCAGTACAATCCCTAGATACTTATATTCTGCTGCTTCTTCTATCTCTTGTCCCTCCCATCTGTACATGTCCCTGCTTATCATCTTCTTCCTTGTGAACCTCACTACCTTAGTTTTTCTTACATTTATCTTAATTTTATTTATTTTTGGTCCACAACCATATCTTATCAATGTCCGCCTGCAAATTTCCGCCCCCCTCTCCCACCTCAGCATATACAACACAATCATCTGCAAAAATCTGATTTTTCCTCTAATCCCCAAACCCATGTTATTTACCATTATGGTAAATAACAAAGGACCCAACACGCTTCCCTGTGGTACCGCTGACGTAACCTCCTCTTCCTCCGATATTGCCTCTCCCACTTTCACCCTCTGCCTTCGCCCCCTGAGAAAGTCCCCTATCCATTCCACTATCCTCCTGTCTGGTATCAGCGCTTCCACTTTCCTCGTCAATGTTCCATGGGGCACCTTATCGAATGCCTTCTCAAAATCTATGAAGCAGGCATCCACCTGCTTCCCCTCATCAACTACCTGCACCAGATCCTCTAATAACCCAGCCTCCTGAAACCATGCTGGGACTCCTCCAACCAATTCCTATTGTTCATAACCCTCACTACATACTGCACCACCAGCCTCTCCATTACTTTTCCTGTACTTGATGTGAGACTCGCTGGTCTGTAGCTGCCAGGCCTCCCCCTATCCTCTCCGTGCTTGTGTATTGGTACCACCATAGCATCCTTCCAATCTTGGGGTAACTTACGCTCTCCTAAGGACTTTTTAAACAGCACTTCGAAATATTTCGCCAACTCCTTGCCACCAAATTTTAGTGCTGTGTTTCCTATCCCATCTGGTCCCCCTGCCTTACTGCTCTCCAAACCCCTAATTACTTTTTCTATCTCCCACTCCCTAATCTTAAACTAACTGAACACCCCCCGAACACTGTTTGCCCCCCTATTCCAACCCTCCTTTGCCTCAAACACTGACAAGTACTGTCCTTACAGCATCTCCGATTTTGCTTGGTCATTTGTCGCATGCCTACCATCCCTTCCTGTTAGAGGGATCCCTTCCGCTCCTCCCCTTAACCGCCTAACATACCTAAACAATTTCCCCCATTCCTTGCCTTTTCCTTCTTCCACCATGTTTCCCAGAAATACATTTTTTCCTGTTTGATCTTCCTTTCAAGCTCCCTACCCATTTGTTTCTTCATTTCTTTAGATCTTATCATCTATTCATTTCTCCACTTGGCATGTAATTTTCTGCACTTCTTCATTTTCTAAATCTCCTTTCCATAATATGGCGGATCTCCCCCAATCCGTAACCTTTTCATTGGCACAAATTTCTTCAACATAAACTCCATTAATCTTCTAAACTCCCTCCACATCCCTCTACACCCTCCTACATAGACCATATTTTAAACCTGTCTCTCAGGAATATTTCTGCCCCCTTCTTGTCTCTTCTCCCATACTACCACACCAACCTTTCTGCCATTTGCACTTCCCTCATCCTGCCAATCCCAGTTTCTACAACCGGAATATGATGGTTTCTTATACCATCCAATACTATTGCACCAACTACAGCATTCCTAGGTCTGACCAACACCACATCCAGCACTGACACAACACCCTCCTCATTCCATCTCGTAGGTGTTTCTACTATCTGGACTAATCCTCTGTTGACTAACTGTGCTGCTATTCTCTGCATTATGCTACCCATTCCTTCTGCACCCTCTACCCATTTCACCCCTGGCATATTCAAATCCCTTGCTACAACAACCCACTGCCTGTCCTTTAGTCTATCGACCCTCTCCTTGATCATCTCAATTGCCTGCCATCCCTGTCCTGGTGGTCTACGCTGCCAGCAAAGTAATACTCCTATTACTACTACCACTCAATTTAATTTCCATTACCGCAACATCCTCACTAACCCATTCTACCGCCCCTTTTAGCCCTTTCCTTACACACACCATTATTCCTCCTCCTCTCCGATCCCTGTCTCTTCTGAAGATGGTGAACTCATCCTGCCTACACTCTATGTCCAGTACTTCCTCAGTCAACCAAGTCTCCACAGCTACAACTATATCCGCCCCATATCCTTTAACCTTTCCCCAGAAGCCCTTCAGCTTGTTGTACACACTCCTACAGTTCACCACCATTATCTTTATACTAGTACTCTGCTTTACCATCCTACATTGCTTACCTCCTATCTCCACCCCTGCGGCCGCATCAATGCTATCCTCTCCATTTATCTGCCCTGACCCTCTCCATGCAGCCAGCCACTTCTCTACCTAGCAGGTCACCTAGAATCCTCTTTCCCTGTTCGGTCAGATGAACCTGGTCCCTCCCTACACTTTCCCCGCCAACCCATTTCCTACTATCTATAGATGTAGCCCCCAAATCCCTACACACCCTCTCATATACCTCACTTGCAGCCATTGCCTTCCTATAGGATACTCCTTTCCTAACCAGCATGCCACTGACTACTGCCCTAGCTCCAGGAAACTTCTCCCGCACTTTCCTCAGCAATCCCCTGAGGTCCCGCTCTACCTCCTGCCCCACCTCCCTATGAGCCAGGTCATTTCCCCCTACATGAATGAGAACAACCTTTGCCACCCTGCCACCTTTCATGCCACTAACCCTTTTCTCCAAATTCCTGGTGGTATTTGCCCCCAAACGCTGCTGCTTTATACGTAACTTCCTTCCTGATTTCCCTCAGCTCCACCCCCTTTACAATAGAGCTGCCTAGAAAATCTACTTCTAGCTCCTTTCCTACAACCTGTTCCTGCTTTGTGGCTCTTCCACCCACCTGCCTACCCTTGTCTACTTCGTCTCTTACCTGACCCCTGTCTCCGGCCTCCTGTGGCACCCTTGTTTTCCTCCCTTTGGCCAACCCTCCTCTTTCCCCTTTGACCCTGAACTGTCCACTTTGTCCTGCTTGCTGTTCTTTGCTAATCCCACACTTGCAAGCCTCAGCATACTGCTTCCTACCTTTTACCACTGCCTGTTCCCTGCTTTCTGATTCCCGTTCCTCTATTCCTGATTGCTTCCTGCCTACTACTATCACCTTATCCCTTGCTACTATTTCTTGCTCCTCTAACCTTATTTGCTGTCTTATGTCTCCTACTGCCTCACCCTTTCTACTGCCGCCAACTCATCTATCCTCCTTAATCTTACCACCTCTATCTGTGCCTCCCTCCTCCTCTGCCTTTCCTCCGGCAGTTCCTTCTGCAGCCTACTTGCATTCTGCCTAACTACGTCGGCCAATCGCGAGACAACATTTCCAACCACGAGAGTCAGTGCATTGCAATCTTATAAACAAGAACATAATTATTAAATTAACTTTGCTGTACAGTTCAGATTTCCGTATATTTAAATAGTCAACGCAATTATTAACATGTATAGGTACTGCACCCCAGTGATGGTGATTGAAGGAACCCTAATGGCACAATAATACTTCGAGGAAATTCTGCAACGTCGTGTGCTCCCCTTCCTGGTGCACCTACCACAATTTAAACACAATGCCCGCAAAACTTTTCCCATCGCATGTAGATAAACAAAAATAAATATCAGTTAGCCAACACACTTTTTGTAAATATCTGCTATACAATTACAGCCTGTCTTCATTTTTGTGCCTGTTTCTCATTGGCTGCGTAACAGTTTTCTTACTGCGGTTGTAGCCAGTACATTTTCATACTTCCACAGTAATGCTACTGTTATTTTGTCACGGGAACACTACTGTGATTGTAGCCGGGGATTAAGACGCAATATTATCAAACAACTAAGTAGGTTCTAAATGATTTTATGAATCCTATCACATTGTTGCAGATACACAAAAGAGAGTAGAACAGTTCCTACTCAATGACATGTATCCAACTCACATAAGCTTGTTGATGGTTAACACTGACTAAGTAGGTACGTTAAACACATTGATGCCGTCGGGTGAGACACGAGAAGAATGAATACACTTTTACTTACTGGTGGGTGGGCGCCAGCGTTGCTTCCCAGACACAACACTTTAAGACTCAGGGTTCTCAGAGATGCTGTGGGTTCTGTGAGTTCGTCTCACCCGAGCGTCTTTACAAAACACTTTGAATTACTAAACATTTAATACTGAAAAGGCGGGAGTTTGCTGGTTGATGCTAAATAGAGAAACATAGATTTGTCACTGAGGTTTTGCAGTTTTTGATTTTCAAGTACATACATAATATGAATTAATGGCTTAAACCTGGGCGTGACTAGCTAACTGCTTTGGGTGATTCCCCCAGCTCGTAATTAATCTAGTGCACTCCTAGATGGATGATTTTCTACGGGATGTTTGAGAACACAGCCCCCACAAGGAAAAGGATCTACAGCTGCTAGGATGGATTGCTAGATTTTTCCTGGAGACGGGTCATGGAGAATTACAAAATGAACACTAACAGGTGTGATTACTGACATCGCTAATGCTTACTTGTCAGGATGCGCCTCCCACCACGTGGTGTGTGTGGTGACAGTCTTAGCAGGCTAGGATAAAAATAATGTCACCGTACAAATTACACAAATATTGATGAGAAAACACGGGACACAATATGAACAGGCACAATAAACACGTGAAAACATTCTTACGTGACGGGTATGCTGCTGGATGAAGTTCTAGCAGGCCACGTGGTGCAGGTGAAATTGCAATATTTTCATTAAAATTCCTTGAAATCCTATAAGACAAAATTACTGTGCTCTTTAGAAAATTTTTCTGATTGCATTTCATATATTTGAGCGTTGTTAGCTCGCCTGATGGTGGAAATATCCGTGTGTGCGGTTGACCACATCGTCAGTTACAAAACATCAATCATGACAAAATGACGAGAACCCTTTCAATGAACGATACATATTACCCTGAGAAAATTATGGCGCACAAGAAATTACAGATAAGAGCACTCTAAGCACGATGATGGCGCAAACACGGATTTGGTGGCGGTTAACCACGTGGTCACAAATGATGTGGCCGTAACACAATTTAACATGACAAGTCCCTAAAATAAACACATATAAATTTACCCTTAATATTGCTCATGGCAATGAAGCAGAAATTACAATGCAAAAGCCTTTAACATAGGTGGATGGCGCCTGATTCAAAGTTGCGCAGGCCACGTGGCCTCTCTGACGTCTTTCCTCCTTCCCTCGATTTAAGTTCAAAAAGCCATAAGGGCTGCAAAAGATTTATTTAAGTGGAAGTATAATACTGGAGATGTCTGGCAAAATGTATGCAAAGCAGAGGTTAACCGGTAAACTAAAGTGAACTATGGAAATCTAACTTAGTGCAAAAATATGAAGTGCATATGTGACACCGTCTTGCCTCGCCAGTTCTCCTCGGACGACTGCCCAGAGGCAGGGGTCGCGCGGGACCTACAATGGCTGCCTACGGGATTCACACAAGCGGAAGTGCTATGCACGCCGAGTGAAAATGTTATTACGTGAAACGAAGTGGCACTTAAAATATTTTCAATACAAAATTACTAAAGCAATTTTAAATCAGAAATATCATTATCAAGAAATTGTCTTTTGAAGGCATTCACACCTGAATATCAGTGTCGAGCTCTTCTGCGCAGCACATACTTTAAATATCAAAAGCCAACATGGCACAATATTATGAAAAGACATTTTTATACACATTTTATCATTAAAGAAAGATGTGTTACACTGGCACAAATTTAACCCTGCAAAATACAATACATAGCACTAAAATATTTTCCGGTGGGAAAGTCCTTTACTGTGGCGGGTTGAGCGCATGTGCTACCCACATGTCAATGAGGGCGGCGAGTGCCGTCATGGCCTATATTTTCCTGGCTCTTAGCTGGCGTCAACGTAATGAAGACACCCATATAACATTAAAATCTGTTATATACAAATACAAGTAGTGTAACGATAACCGGTAGTTAGACCCTACATTAACTTGGAAATTTTCCATAGTTGATGGAAAGGTATTGCATGTAATGTTCTGATAAAAAGTGAAAGTCTGAGATCTGCTATGTAGCATGGCCTGTCCCCACACACCCATTACCAAGACTGCCAATGGTGGCGTGAATTCCAAGACAGGGAAGTATGTACTTCCATCATAGAAGCTCACAGAACATGGTTCTATTTTTAAAAATACTATGTGATTGTAAAACTCTTTAAACAAAGTTCTTCGTGGATGGGTTACCAAAATTAATGACAGCTCCAGTTTGTAGGTTTTCCTTCCCTGGAAAAACAATAAGACTATAGTTCATTCACGGTTACTTCCAGCTTTTATGGTGGCCTGTGCTAAAGTTCTACTTCCAGGATATTCCTCCGCCTCGTGCAAACAAAGCTAAACCAAGTCTAGAAAATTACATCACAGGAACAACGCACCAAATTCGTGCACACTCAGTCTAATATTATTTTGCATAAGAACTATTTCTTACTAGTTATTAGCGAAACACCTTTTTTCCTCACTAATTTATTCATAAAATAAAATAGTGGTGTTTATAGATAAAATAGAAATAAAACTTTAATTTAACCATAAATAAGGTATTGTTACATTAAAAAAAGTTTAAAATGCTTATGATTAGGAAATAATCACACACATCATATATGGGGTGATTTTTTCAATGTTTTCATTCAAAAAGTGTTAAGAAACCATAAATAGACTATAGAACCTAAGCACATTATTTTGCACTATACCATGAACAAAAAATGTATATATTTTTAATTAAGTATTAGTGAAATATATTTCTGCCAGTGTCACCTGAAAATGTAAATACATTCAACTCTAGACAAAATGATTCCAGTAATCAGTAGTTTTATTAGTCTATTTATTATAAATATTATTCTAGTGACAACAGGCTTTGGTTGTGACTAGAATATAAGCCAGAAATTCATGATTTTTGCAAGATTTACTTTAGTTGGTAATGCCTGGTGTATTGTTGAAATATGTTGTACTTTAAGGCGTAGTATCTATTCCAGCTTTGATTTTTCTTACAAATCTTCTAAATGAAAATTTATGACCAGGCATAAAAAATCAAACCCAGAAGACTACCTAATGAATTTCTTGAAGTTTTACACATGTATTACTATACCTACCTGTATTTTCCCATGTGGAATTTTCATTATATATTAAGGTTTTGCCAAAGCACAAGTAATTAAACCTAAGAAACAATGTTAAACTTTATATTTAGATCAGAATGTTTACAATAACTAGTAGCACAATTATAATTCGTAAAATTGAGCCTCAGCAAAATTTTGAGGATCCAAAAATTGCATACAATAAGTGAAACCACATAACATACAAAATATACAAAACGTAAGAATATTGAATAAATTGCTCATACAAATTGGAGTTAACTTAATCAAGACTTGGATTAAATGCACGTAGGCTATACAATAATTGCAAATGTTTAAAAAATTCAAAATAGGTACAGCTAACTTACGTTGACTAAAAATTTTGAAATAGAGCAATTAGAATAAAGGAAAGCAGCCTAAAAACCCCAGTAAAGCCTGTAATAAAATTTATGTTGAAAAGCATTATCAGTGGAGGCAGTCAAAACCATCCATCAGAGCTCCACTGATTAAAAAGAAAAAATATAAACTCAGTCATGGACGCACAGCATAATGAAAAAACCTTACAAGAAACTTCGGGCTGCAGACAAAACTAACACTACACATTAAAAATGCTGGAACACGCAGTAAAGCAAGAGTTTTAGTTGTGCTGAAACCAAATTTGGGCTGGCGACCGAAATCACGATTTAGAAAAAAATCACCAACTCTCTGCATGTCCATGACAACACAAAACTACGCCACACAAATATTAAAAACACTTAAAACAGACACAAAATACATTGCTGCGACCACGACTCATCATTTCAAGTTGCTCAAAATCACTGCCAATCAGGTAATGAACTAATTAAAAGGTGCCTCATGAATCCACACGTCCTAAGGGCAACTAAAATTACTATTTAAGACATCTTGCAGCTCTTCACACAGCATCTGCAGGCTTCGAACAAAGTATAGGCGTTGAATAGTCATAGAATAGGGGAGGTGCAAGGTGTGCAACAGCTTATATTAACTTGCCCCTTACAAAAAAAATAGTGATGCACAAGGATGGGAAATTTAGGGAGGGAAATCAGGGCAGAAAATAGGAAGCCACCTCACAGAGTTGACATTATTAAAGATGTCAGGCACGACAGCGCTAGCGTCGCAACACCTACCCCAAAACCTGTGCTCTGGTGACCCAGTCCGTCTTTGAACATCTAACATCCAAACAATGCACATATACAGAATATTGAAGGTACATTGTCACAAAGTAAAAATCAAAGAGTATTAAATAAGTTCAGGCATAGCATAGATTTCCATATTACACGTAGAAATTCACGATAAACAATTCACAAACGTGCAGAGTGATCACCTCCATTTTCAAGTTAAAAAAATACGGTGTAGTTGATAAAATCCCCGGGGCGGTGGGCAGTCAGGTGGAAAACCACTCAGAGCCATCAGGTCGGTATCGTCTCTAGCACTAGGTACAGTAGCTAATAGTAGCTCAGCACAAGATGTTGCAGATGGAGATACCAGGTGTACCTCTGCCATTCCCAACAGATGACCTGCTCCACATTTCAGCTGAAGACGATGGTGGCGGCTGTATGTGAGCTCAGCTCCACTCAGTGGGAAGTCGGGAAACATGCAAAAAACTATGAACCAGGAAAAGGACAACCAAAATAACACAGGAAAAGAGTCAAGGAAACAATTTGTGCAAATAGAACTCAACAAAGCAACTAAGCTGCAGGTAGAAACATGATCATTCAACAATTAATGTTGTTGCTATAAGCCTTCAACTGAGAAACTTGTGCTTTTCCAAACACTGCTTTGAGTGCGGCGAGACCAAACAATATTAGGACCTAGATATTTATTAATCTTAAATGGAGACAAACTTGGGTATCATTTTCCCCGGTAAATCCTTTCCCATATCTGCCAGCATATAATTTTACAAAGGACAAGGACCTATGACTTAAAACTGACAGGCAATCTGCCCTGGTCCAGCTTTGCTGCCCCGAGCCTACGGTGAACCTACTACTGAAGTAGGCGATCCCAGTCAGCATCACTAAGTTGCTGCTGTCGGGTGAGAGACGAGGCGAACGATAACACAAATACATACTGGTAATATGAGCACCAGCGGTGCTTCCCAATCACCGCACTATTGAGACTCAAGGATGCTGTGAGTTCTGTGTGTCTGTCTCATCCATGCATATTTAAAAACACTTAGGCATTATTAAACTTTTACTAAACATCACTTTGATTAGCACTTAATAAAATAAAATACATGTAGCTAGGACACTTGTCACTACTGAATAAAAGAGGTAAGTTCACTGTAGACTTGTTTTTATTGTTACTATGTGTACACATCAATGTGCCAATGAAATTATGGTTATCTTGGTCATGACTAGCCAATTCTGCTTGGGTGCTACCCAGCCCGCAATTACTCTAGCGCACGCCTAGATGGATGATCTCACTGAGGTGCATGAAAGCACAGCCTTCACAAGGGAAGAGGGCAGACAGCCGCTAGAGTGAACTGACTGGTTTTCTGTGAAGACAGGACACGGTGAATTACAAATGAAAACACTTGATGAAACATATTAACACGTGTGACTAGTCTGCATCACTAACGCAAACTCATCTGGGCTTGTCCGTCATCAAGTAGGTAGTGTGGTGATGGCCTATACACAGAGCCGGCTAGGACGGAAGTAATTGCACCGTACACAAATAGTAAAATCACACAAAATACATAAAGACCCTTAAAAGATGATGGGGCACGAGATGAGTAGTCACAATAAACACACACGTGTGAAAACAAGTTTAGATGGTGCAGATGCCGCTGGATGAAGTTCTAAGCAGACCAAGTGGTGCAGATGGAGTTGCAATATTTCTTTCTGAAAACTGCAAATTAAATTACAGCAAAATATTATTCTGACAGAGAAAATTATTCTCTTTACGATTTAAATGATTAAAGGCTTGTAACTTGCCTGATGGCAGAAAAATCAACCATGAAAGTGACCGCGTGGTCAAACACACAAGCATCAATTTACGTGAAAATTACACGGAACCCTGACAAAATTTAACATAGAACCCTGAATAAAATATTGTACATACAATATTACATAAATAAGTGCTCAAAATGGAATGACGGTGTAGACATATACTTGGCATAGGTTATCCACGTGATAAGTGATGTTGGCGTAAAATATTCAAACATGGAAAATAACCTCAAATAATACATGAAAACAAAGCCCTTAAAATTGCTTGTAGCAATAATGCAGAAATTATGATGAAGTGCTACTAACATAGGCTGATGGCGCCTGATTCAAGTTGCGCAGGTCACGTGACCTCTCCGACATCTTTCTCCTTCTCCTCGATTAAGTTAAAAATGTCACAAGGGGGAAATTAATTAGTTAAGCGGAAGCATAATGCTGGGGGAATGTCTGGCAAACGTATGCAAGCAAAGGTGGACCGGTAAACTAAAAGTGCTATTGAAATCTACATCAGTGAACAAGTGACAGTACGTGACAGTGTCATACCTCGCCAGCTCTTATCGACAGACTTTCCAGAGGCAAGCGTCGCACGCGGACATACCATGGTCGCCTAAAGGTTCACATAAGTGGAAGTGCTATGCATGCCGAGTAAAATATTTTATTATTGGAAATAAAATGGCACAAATTTAATTAATTACTGTTTTACATTTTATATTTTTCCTGTTGATTTTTCATAATAATTTCAGTGTCTCTTTATGACAGCGTTCATGCCGGAATATTAGTGTTCTGAATCTCGGTGCCACGGGCACTTTGAATTTCATAACCAAACAATTTAAAAATAACAAACACTTTGAAACATTTTAAGACATATTAAACCCTGCAAATACAAATACTAAACACATTTTACACTGAAAATTAGTATTAATGTGAAAGTTCAAAATATTGCCTCTTTGCACACGTACAGGAAACGTGTCATGTGCGTGGTGGGCGTCGTCCTAGTTCTAGCGCTGCTGGCTGTTAGCCGGCGTCAAAGTGGAGAGGAAAAGGTTGCGATATTCCAAATGTTAAGCAAAGGATGACTGAACGGGCGACCAAGGAATGGGAGTGAGGGTGGAACTCCCATGGAATCATGTAAGTCACTGTTGGATCCAACTTTTATGAAATCCAAATCCTGATCCCACAAAGTATAATCTTGGTTATAAAAATAGTGAAACAAGCCTTACGATTCTTAGTGAATCTTTATACCTGATTACCCTTCGCGTAATACGCACAGGAAGTAAAATGCTTGATAGCCCAGTGGAAACACATGTTCTTAAATACAATAGAGGTGAAATTCTTTGCATTATCCATAACTATTTCAAGAGGAACGCCGAAAACCTTCCACACCTGATCGGTTTGTATCTTGATAGTGGATGACGCTTTCATGTTCCTCAATGGTAGCAAAATAATAAGTTTAGTAAAGGTATAAAAAAATTAAAAACACGTATTACCCTTTTTGGACCTAATTAAAGGACCAAATATATCCAAGTGAACTGTGCTCCAGGGAGCCTGGGGAATCTGTGTGACCACCTGCCCAACATTAGCACTCGGAGCGTGTTTACATATTTGACACAGATCACACTAAATCCGATACGTCGCTCGCCCCTGGACTAGGCCAGGCGAAATGAACTGCAATTGTTTTAAAGCTCTTACTGACACCTTAGTGTCTGCCAAACAGGGAATCGTGAAAGTAGGACAACACCATAGGTCTCGGTGATTAGGGTACAACAATTTTATGAGCATGTCCACTCTTACCTGTGAACGACAGTATACCATTATCTAACATATAAGGAACAACACCACCATTACTCAGGTCACTTTGAACCTGAGCACTGAAACCATCATCTTCCAAAAATTTGGGGAAACCCTCTGTATAATACTGAGTGATGCTTCCAAAGCCACCACCTCGTCTAATTCAAAATCAGCCATATTGTACATCCTTGACGAGGCATCAGCCCCCTGATTTTCGGAGCCTTAGACAAGATGAACCTTGAAACGGAAATGAGCAAGATGGAGCACCCAATGACCCAGTTTGCCCAACTGTTGTGAATGGTTGAGGACCCTGCTCCAAGCTTGATTTTCAGTGTAAAGATCGCATTCGTCATGCTTGATATAAAATGCAAATTTCTCAAGCCCAAAAATGCACGCTAGGGTTTGCTTTTCATATATACTAAACCTCCGTTCTGTCTCAATCAAACTGCGACTAGTGAAGTCAACAGACGTTGAACCTATCTCTGTCTGCCGACTTCTGATAGCGTCTAAAGCAAGTAATGAGGGATAAAATCAAACGATAAATTGACATCAAAAGTCTGAAAGGAGGAGCACTGGCGGAGAAACTAACTTTTCTTTGAGTAGAGAGAAGGCAGACTCCTGGTACCACTGAAATTCTACTCGCTTCTTTTTCAAAGTTTTCATAGGTACTGCCAGTTCGTAAAAAATTATCACTATAACAGGAGTAATACCCTAATATATGTAATAATTCTGTTACGCTCTTCAAAGCCTTAGTTAGAAGAAAATTCAATATAAGGGCGACACGGTCGGGATCGACCATCAGACGACCCTCACAGAGCAAATATCCCAGAAATTTCACGTTGTTCGATCCCAAGGAGACTTAAGCTGGATTCACTGTTGGACCAACTCTGATTGATACAAAATCGAAAGTAAAGTTCGTGGGATGTCTCTCGGATTCCTTTGAGATCAAAACAGGTGTCAGACAATGTGACTGGCTTTCACAGTTACTTTTGAGCTGTGTTCTGGAAAATATCATCTGGACCTGGCGAATGAAGTTAAAGGATATTGACTAAAGTCCAATAAGAATGAGAACTAAGTTTAAAGGAAAATTTGGTGGACACTAGCTTTTGCTGATGATATCGCCATCCTATTAAATGACGTGGAAACCACTAGGATCCAAATTTACTTGTTAAAAGAAATCACAGAACAAACTGGCTTACAGGTCTCCTTTGAAAAGACCAAATTAATGACCAACATCAAAGATGCCCCACCAAAACTCCAAACAAAATACGGAGACATCAACCGAGTGGAAAAATTTTAGTACCTGGTTGAGTTTGTCATGAAATACGGATTGGACAAAGAAACCCTTCGAGAAAGAATACACAAACTCGAAATAGCCTATGAAACTTTGCGAGAAACCTACAACAAAAAATGTCTTCCCCCACAGCACTAAGGCCATGTCTCAATTCTCTCTTGTGCTCTTGCTCTGGGAATTGAGACAACCACCCTCTCGTTTCACTCTTAACGTCCGGCAAACAGCTGATGCCAAAAGGTGGGAAATCATGTTAAGCTAAAATCGTGGTCATATCTGTTGTAAGTAATTTATGTGTGTTCAAAATAATTCAAAAACAATTATAGCACTACCAGAATATTCATTAAAGCGTAAAATGCTGTTATTTTGGTTTTATATTTTACAGTTACAGCAAAGTGACAAAAAAACGAGATGTATGTGTGGGTGGGTGCGCGCGCGCACGCCAAATACATGCTATGGTGTTTGTGTAGACTCAAAAGCTGGTATCCTCCACTCTCCCGCCAGGCAGAGCTAGGCGATCACATACTATCGATACATTGGTGTTGAACCATTAATGTTTCGATACTATCGTATCCATAATTATCAATTGTCAGTAGTGTAGTATAGTTCACCATCAATGAAAAACCTTTGACCATGAATACAAAAACATCAGTGTTTTGACTATCGACCATCTATGGCCATCCATGATCTGGAGTATTCCCTGCACCCCGAGTTACGCTGAGAGATGCGAAGATGACCAGAACCAAAATATTCTTCAGATAAATGCAGAAATTCAATATGCTGAAGGTCATGATCATGCGAGCTGTGAAAGGCTTATCACAGCAATATGCGGAAGAATGTGCGGCGGTGCCTTTCGAAACAAGATACGTGCTTCTTGGATTATCACTCTCCTGACCTTCATTCCTTCGTTCTCGCGTGCAAGGGGAGCGATGAAGGGCTATGACACATATACAAATTAACATTAAAATCTCACTCCAAAAGGAAAGAAAACAGTTTTGTATCAATTAGAACTTTGTATTAAAGAGTTTTAATAAGGTTTTCCTGTGCTTACACATTTTTAAAATCATGTTTGTTTTAAACTTGCATATTTTGTTGTAATCATTCAGATTACTATGTATTTTGTGCTTATATTTTTTATATTTTGAAGGGCAATGTAAATTTTTGTGCTTTATGTTTTGTGCCTTTTTCAAATTTTTTTTTTTATGGTTGGCGTTAAGATTATGGAGATGTTTCAGTAAAAATAAACATTGTTTAATTACTAACATAGAACTTAAAAATGGGATTAGTATGCATGAAGTGTTTGTTTAGTTAGAAAACCTGTTTAAATATGTCATTTGATGTTATGAAGTGTATTTTAGAGGGAGCGCGAGTGCCAGATTACGTCGGCAGCTATCATCATTAGCTAAACATCATTGACATATTCTCATTATCCACATCTCAGACAGCTCAAGATTGGATAGGCCTACATGGATTTGTGTCAAAATGTGGGAAGTTGGTTGCTAGGCCATGTAGTTTCCTTCTTCTCGGACTAGGCTTCAGTGAGACCAGTTGGACTCAAATATTGTTGTTCTGAATTTATTTTATTTTGTGGTGGAAAGTTTACTAATATTGAAGTATTGTTGTAAAACTCATTTAAAAGCAATAATGAGTCAAGTGCAGGCCAAGAAGAGGGCCAAAATATGCAGGATTACTATTTTCTATAAAGATATAAGCGTAGTCCAACTTACTTTTTTTATAATGGCTGAGAGAGATACACCCAGCAACATTATAAGTACCATACAATGAACACTTTTAAAGACTTTTGAACTTTTTGTTTCATTGTGGCATCACTAAAATCTTTTGGAACAGTTTTACAAGGAATTTTAATTTTCAAATTTTAATGTTTTGGATAAGGAAGACTTACCTATTACCCATTTGAGTACCCTGATGTGTAAAGGAGTTTCATTCTCACTGGTTGGCGCTCAAAACTGAGAAATATTAAAAATAATTCATATTAACTTGTGGAAATAACAGTTTAAATGCTTGTTAAATAGGAATTTGCGCGTGTTTTATATACATGGCAGACAAAGGAACGTCAATTATTTGCAAGAGAGTGTGTCTTATGAAACAGTTCAATTTGCATAAAGTTAATTATATTAAATTCGGATGAATAGTGATTTTAGTGTTTTCTTGCAAACTATAGAAATAGTACCCTAGAGTTTACACTGGCATCCTTCAATTAAATTTAAATGGATGTGGTTTCCACAAGTGCCAGTGAGTTGTTTATTTGTGGGAGGTAATTGAGTGGAAGGATGTGTATTGATGTGCAAGAGGGAACCTTGACACTTCACACCTTGTACACTATAAGTTATTGTTGTTTGTGCATACAAAACCCCTCACTTCACACTATACATTATTTGTGGGAGGTAATTGAGTGGAAGGATGTCTATTGATGTGTAAGAGGGAACCTTGACACTTCACACCTTGTACACTATAAGTTATTGTTGTTTGTGCATACAAAACCCCTCACTTCACACTATACATTATTTATCATTCATTATCCAAAGTAAATAAACTCTGTCACACATACTCTCGTATTTGACTGACTCCATTTGTGTGCCAATTTTCACGACATAAAGAAAGTTTCTGTCAGTAAAACAATCCTCAAAAAACTGGTGAGCGCAGAACTACTACTGCTATATATACATACAAGCTCTCCTGCTCACACCACTCGTCACTTAATTGTTTCTTTGCTTGTTACATAGCATCATGTACCGTGTAACTTTGTATGATATTTTTGTTTCAGCTTTACAAATGGATGATAAAGTGGCCGGCTTGGACACACAGCTCATCGATTTGACAGATGAGACACTCATGTCTACACCGGTGCCGCAAGCAACGTCCACAGCACAGCGAAACATTACAAACAGGTTTGCTGCATCAAATATTAAGTGAGTATAGTGTAAATTTGCTGATAAAGTGGTTTGAAACTGTTGCTGGAGTCAGTGACAGGTATGCTTCATTTTGTCACTGTCATGTAAACTCAAGAGAATGGATAGATAAGTTGTATTGGCAGAACTACTGCAGTTGTGGTTGACCATCCAAATTTTAAGCAAGAACTTTTCTGCAACATGAAAGGTGACAGTTAAAATTTGTTAAACTTCGCCTGACATCATATGTATGTGTGTGTGTGTGTGCACGCACGCACGCATTGCATTGTGTGTGCATGTATGTGCATCACGTTGATGCAAGTGGAGGGTCACAGGGAATGTATGGTAGGAGGATTGTTAGCGATCTCGTACAGAGGTCTGCCAGACATCAGATTACTTCCCTAGGTCGCCAGTGCTGAGAGCACGAGAATGGGGGGGGGGGGGGGAGGGTGGTTGCAGACTCTTAGATGTGATCCCCTCTGATGATCCAGTGTTGGATGTTCTGCTATACCTTTTTTGTCCTAGTCTAGTGAGTGTGTTACAGCTCCTCACTCCCGTGAAGTGATTGCTGTGGGCCATCTCAATGCCTTGAAGTGGTCGTGATGAAAAATAAAAACATTGGTGTTATTGCAGCGATGCCTTGCTCTCCGGGCTAGTATTTTAACATAAGGTTCCGATAAACAACTCTTGTGAATATTGTTACACTACATGGTTGATGAAAGTATATGAATGCCCGGAGAGGAGGCTTCACGCAGTGTCCACTCCACTCGGTCACTAGAATACAACTAGTGTCATGGTGCTCATGCTGGCAACTTTGCATAGCGTTCACGCACGTACACAGTAAAGCAGATTTGGAAAAATGTGTTGCACAAATTACACACAGCTTATTATTAATGAAGGTGATGATATGTTGATACACATTAAATGGCAGGATGACAAAGCATTATTTATATCACAACATTCTTTAAGTGTTAATGTGTTAAATCTACGAAGTTTATTGAGTTGAAATACAAATTACTTGAGAATCTTTTAAAAATAAGTTTGAAAATCTTTTTTTTTTGTACATATTCTAATCTGTTAGGGTTGGAAGTTGTAATGTAATTACATATGACAGAACAATAATCTAAAACCTTACTAAAGAATAATAAAGACACAATAGTGATTCAGGTGAAGATACAGAAAAAATAATGAACTTAATTAAACCTAAAATACGACGACGACTAGTATTACATATCAAACGCTCAACATGAAAATGAAAATACAATTTAGAATCTAGGGTTATTCCCATATCTGGAACATATTCTACTCTATTTATTGGATTAATATTAACATAGTATTTGTACATAATAGGATTTGTCTTCCTGGTAAAGGAAATAAGCGTAATTTTATTAAAATTCAATGACATTAGATTATCAGTAACTATTTTTTGATTGCACAAATGTCATTTTGTAGATGAATATAGTTCGTACTCTGTTTTGTATTAAGGTCATCTAAATAAAGTAATGCTTGTGATTTACCTACAACATTGACAATATCATTAATGAAGATGTTAAAAAGTAGGGGCAATAAAGTAGTACCACCTCGTGGAACACCAGATGATGCATGATAGAAGGAAGAAAGAGAGTTTTCACTTTTAACAACAAATTTCCTATCAGAAAGGTAATTACCAATCCATTTAATATATAAATTGTCAAGTCCAATATATTGTAATTTTTTTAAAGTATTACTAGGGGTTGGCAGGCATCAAACGCTTTCTGTAAATCAAAGTAATTGGCATCAATTTGATTTCTAGAAGTAACAGCACCATATAAATCATTTATAACATTGAATAGATTTGTTTACGTCGTTTTACCTAATTGAAATCCATGCTGGCAATCAGTTATAAAATTTTTGGTATAAAAATGTGTCTCAAATATTTTAGAGAAGCTACATAAAAAGAGAAATTGGCTTAAAATTGTTCACATCATATTTGTTGCCTTTCTTAAACATAGGAACGACAATTGCCTGTTTCCAGAGACTAGGATAAATGCTACAAGACAAACTATAGTTAAAAATGAAAGTTAATATAGGAGTAAAGATATTAGAACTGCCTTTTATTATGAAATGAGGTATTTCATCAGTCCCAGTGGCCTTAAGTTTTTTAATAGCCCATAGAACCATTCCTTGAGTAATTGAAGTAGTTGATACGAGTAAACTATTTCTATAACATTTATTTTGTAAATTGAAGTTCTGGGATGACTAGCATATATTTCAGCTAAATGTTTACCAAATATATTAGCTACGGCTTTAGGATCTTGAACCATTTTACCATTGGATTTTAGAGTTTTGGTTTCACTGTATCCATTTTTCATAGTTATAACCTAGTTCCAGATTCTGTTCCGGTTTTGTTTCAATTCATCATTGATTTTGGATTGCCACTTACTTTTGTTAACCTTTATTTTATCTTTCACTGCCTTCCTGAGGTCGGAAAAGCAAGAAGAATTATAGTCAGATTTGGTCTTTTTTATGTAGTCTAAAATAGTGAACTTTCCTTTTCAATAATTTTATCAAATCATGAGAAAACCAGATGGGATATCTACTTTTGTTACGTATACTTTTAGAAATAACTGGTTGATTGTAACTTGGGTTTGACTTGTTAAGTAATCGAATATATTACATGTTTACATCATTCACATAATAAATAGTACTCCAATCAAGTTCATTTAGTGCTTGATACAAAGATAAGTAGTCACCTTTTTTATAATTCCTAGTTTAGGAAGAATTGTTCACACCTTTAGTAAAGTTAACCATGCCTTTGCAGACTAGTGTAGGATGAGAAATATCTTCCTCAACAATTGGGTCTACAGATTTTTCAGTATTAATATAAAAATTTGAAAAAACCAAGTCTAATAATTCCAAAGAAGATTTAGTAAAGTTATGCGGTTCAAAATTTAATGAACACATTAATTGTAAGAGATCCTGACCTTTAAGTTTATTATAATAATAAGTAATATTCTGAGTATGAAAGTTAATCCAATCAATTCCCGGTATGTTGAAATCACCAACAATAATTATTTTATAAGAATAAACAGTCAGTTTTAACTCCAGAAATTTGAAATAAACCTTAGCTTCGTTAACAGACAATTGTGGCAGGAAGATATAAATTTTCAATTAAAATTTTATTGTCATTGCTACTTATGATTTCAACCCAAACAGATTCTATTCCATCTTTGAAATACTCAAATTTTTGAACAGTGTGAGGATAAGACTCAGAATAAATTGCAATTAGGACCCCACCTCCTCTGTTGAACAGTGTGAGGATAACACTCGGAATAAATTGCAATTAGGACCCCACCTCCTCTGTTGAACATTGTGAGGATAATACTCAGAATAAATTGCAATTAGGACCCCACCTCCTCTGTTGAACAGTGTGAGGATAATACTCAGAATAAATTGCAATTAGGACCCCCACCTCCTCTGTTGAACAGTGTGAGGATAATACTCAGAATAAATTGCAATTAGGACCCCACCTCCTCTGTTGAACAGTGTGAGGATAACACTCGGAATAAATTGCAATTAGGACCCCACCTCCTCTGTTGAACAGTGTGAGGATAACACTCAGAATAAATTGCAATTAGGACCCCACCTCCTCTGTTGAACATTGTGAGGATAATACTCAGAATAAATTGCAATTAGGACCCCACCTCCTCTGTTGAACATTGTG
This sequence comes from Dryococelus australis, assembly GCA_029891345.1. Classification (NCBI taxonomy): domain Eukaryota; kingdom Metazoa; phylum Arthropoda; class Insecta; order Phasmatodea; family Phasmatidae; genus Dryococelus; species Dryococelus australis. Next base: position 6,017,378 of record CM057008.1, read on the forward strand.
AGGATAATACTCAGAATAAATTGCAATTAGGACCCCACCTCCTCTGTTGAACAGTGTGAGGATAAGACTCAGAATAAATTACAATTAGGACCCCACCTCCTCTATTGAACAGTGTGAGGATAATACTCAGAATAAATTGCAATTAGGACCCCACCTCCTCTGTTGAACATTGTGAGGATAATACTCAGAATAAATTGCAATTAGGACCACACCTCCTCCGTTGAGGTTAGTAATTTTGGGATCGCAGTCTAAACAAAAAATACGATAAATATCTGAAAAATAGTGAGTGTTTAGACAATTAGTGTTAAACCATGTTTTGGTTAAGTAAATGACTGGATAATGAACTCCACTAAGGTTTTCCGAAAAAAGCAATGATTTGGTACGAAGACCACTAACATTTTGATAGTAAACACAAAAATTATTATTATTATGTTGTATTACGTAGTGCTTAAATGTTACTGTTTACATTATACACGTTATGATAAGTAGTTTGCTTTATGTCTGGCCAATTCAGTGCCCATTTTCAGTTCAATGTCTTGCTGAAAATGAATATACTCATGTCACGCTTTAAAGAATGACAAAATATAACTCTGGAAAACACAATTTTACTACACTGAAACATTTTGAATAGTGTGTTCCACTATGTTGTGTGGCTTATGTGTTACACAGTAAACACTTGCTTACTTATGTTGTACATTTGTCATTGACGTAATTGTTTTACGTCATGTTTGACTTCTGGAAACCCACTATAATGTAACAAATATGTAACTTGCCTTACAAAGCCCTATTTATTTAGACCAGCACTTTTCATGGCACTATAATTGATACATTGCATTCGTGTGGACGAATGGTGAACACTGCACAGCCCTGACAGGTGAGCTGGCGAGCGACTGGACAAACAGTCTCAGGAAGACGTTATGTGGGAAACATCAACGTGTGCATATGCATTGCATGTGTTCTTTTGTGAAGTTTGGAACCCTCTCACACCATGGAAGTGGTGTCTCAGATTGATAGTGTGAAAACTTTTAAAATTGCTGTGGTTTATCATTAAACTGTGATGCCTGAGGCTTTCCTGCACATTGGACATGCAAACTCTGCTCACGACTTTGCCCCATAATCGATCACCAATGCTCATTCAGACAAGTCATTCACGTTTTAGTACAATAAATCATGTGCCTATAGGGTTTCTAAGCATCGCGGCGAACAAGATTACAGATATGTGGTTGGGTGAAATTGTACGTACTACCTACTCAAAGCAGTCACGTGGTTACCCTAACCCCAATGAGGAGGTTTTACTATTCACTGAGCCATTGACACCCCTAGCAGAGATAAGCTAGTTAGAGGATTTACTGTATGAGTGCAGCACTCAGTCTACAAGATTGCCGCAGTCTCCAGCGTATCCAGCCGAGGCGATAAGATATGTCAAAATGTCTTATCACAGGAGATAAGAAAAGGGTAGTGTTGCAATGAAGCTCTAATAAACAACCCCTGTGGAGTGAGGCTAGCCACCCCTGCACCCGTCTGGAAGCTGGCAAACCAAGAATTTTAGTATAAATAGAAGAGCCATGCCAGGCCTCGGGAGCAGTTGTTGCTCTCCTTCAGTCTGCATAAGGCCGAGGGAGCAATAGGGGTAAGTGGCCGTCCACCCTCTTCCAGTTGAATAAGGCCCAAGAACTATCTCACTGGTGCAATGGTCACTAGACCAAGAATGGTAAGTGGCAGCTAAACCGACCTTCCAGTCTGAACAAGGCAGAGGACTATTTACACGGTTGAATTGCTGACCACTAGACCATGTGCTAAAGTGCGTTTTTCAACCCGGAGAAGCTGCCTACCTTCGGTGACCCCAAAGACGCCTCCACTGCTGCGTCGCTTCATACATAAGACATATCCTCTTTCCCCCCACCCATAAGTAATTCCTTCCATGTTAAAACCTCTTGAGAACAGGTTGCGAGGTATCTTTAAAGCTATTAGGTTCTTTAGAACACTTCCAGTAAAATTAGGGTTAACTTGCCCAGGTTGCCTTCACCAGATAGGAATAAGCTTCCTTTATTTTTTGTTTATTTTGTTAGTTTACTTTGTACACTGAGTACTAGAAGCGATTACGGACTCGCCATTGAATTTATCAAAATACATTAACTGAAAACATAATTTTTCTAAATCCATTTTGTTGAGTAACTTATTTCTTTATGTGCGTTTTCCTTTTTATGACCTTAAAGGAAAGTAATTTAACTGGCATAGTAAACTTATGATATATGATAGTATCTCTGATAGGTAATTCTATTAATAATTAAACCAAGTTGTAGCAAGTAACGTGAGCCAATAAGGCCAAGTACCCACAATACTTAGACTGGCATACAGAGGCCTGCCGCTCAGACAGATCATCGGGAGCGTCTCTCGTTAGGAATGCAAACCTATACAGTGGTAAGTCAGACCAAACTTTCTACTTCTGCGTCCCAGTCTGAAAAGGCTGGAAAGAAAACGGAACGTCCTGCCGCTGACATAATTTGACTTTCGGGTGGGTGCCTCACCTAGGTTGCAGGCAAATATACGTTTCTCTCAGTCAGTCCCAGTCTGTATAAGGCCGGATGGAAGAAACTGAGACTGACAGCTCTGATTCCTGGTTTTACACAGTAAGGTCGGAATTGGTACTTGCTTCTCCTTCAGGTGATTTGTGGTATAGCTTAATGCCTTACGTAGAGCATGGCAAACAAAACAGTCTACGAAGACCAGCTCTCCAAGAGACTTTTAGAGCCTTGAGTAATTTAAGTTCAGAGAATATATGGAGAATAACAATTCCCCAGTCTTGGAGAACCTCAGTTTACCAGTAAATAATTCTCCTCCTTTATCAGTCCACTCTTTGGACCTCTCATTAAATTGCCTGGTAAAAGTCCATTCAGCTGTTTGATTAATTTTACAAGAAGGTAATGCCTTGTTAGGGATCAGCCGACAACAACCCATAGCAAACCCATTCACACTCCGCAGCCAGTATCACTGTCCTACACCACCGCAACCATCGGCCGCTGCTCCAGACATCGCTCGCCCGGCGAGCCAACCTGTGAAGTGGAGAGCACCGCCTCCTGCTGCAACACAGGTACACTGCCCAGCCAAACGTCCCGTCGCTATGGTAGTGGATAATTTTGCCCCAAGTAGGAGACACACTCGCCCAACAATTTACACCGGTCGACTCCCAAAGAGGGAATAATTTTCCTCGACTGGTATCCCAGGTGTAGAATGCCTATATTCCTAGTGATGCCGACCTCACATATTACCTTGAAGTATCAGAGAGTGTACAAGTCCCAGGCGTCCTGTGCAGAGGAACGCCGAGTACTTTTCACTCTAGGGTTTACCCACCTTTACCCTTGGTCTAGGCTGAAGCATGGAGGAACTTCGACCTAGCCGGCAATCAGATTGTGTATTTAAGGTACCGTATTACGTCTACTCGAGCTGGTCTAGTAACTGAGGTGGTAAATGGGCAGGTACCGTGAAAGAGGCAGGAGAAGGTAAATTCAGATTCTCTTCGGGGTTATATTCGTTCTAACTTCCGTACTAGTGTTAAATGATTCTCCCCCTTCATCCGGCTGAGTTTCAACTGTAATACCGTATTTCGGCATGTATAGGCCGCACAGTTTTACAAAAAAATGCCCACAAAAAGTGGGGTGAGGCTTATATACAAGATATTGGTATAAGAAAATTTTTTTGAAAACTATTTCTCCAAAATATGTTTAGAAATTTGTCAACATACAGTACATTTAATGTTTTAATTGAAAAAATAAATTCAGTTATTGGTTCATTCGCGTTCATAAACAAAATAACCTTCATCCCGCACGTGTAAAATGTAAACATGTTGGTGGAGTTCACCCATAGATGTTGTACATGATGAAATAATTTCTCTATATTACAAGAGAAAGATATCTTACGTAGTTTACATGCCCACCATGGCTCTACAGGTGCACATTGGTAAGACACCATTTTGTGTAACATGTTGCTGTGGTTTTGCTTTCTCAAGTCAATTTTACCACCTGTGGAATAGTGACTGCGCAATCTATATTCATAAACATTGCAACATAACACAAATTTTCTGTCTCAAATGTTTTGTAGGGGAGAAATTAAGTCTGGATTTATTATGTTTGTACGGAATTGTGATTTAACAATATTTACAGGATTGCAAAAATTCAGTGCAACCATATAGGCTGCACTGAAATTAATTATCCCTAATTTTTCATCATAATTTTTTGGTGCGGCCTATAGATGCCAAAGTATAGTATATCATTAATTATATAAAGTATGAATATTTATTGTACTTCTAAAGGCAAGTGTACATATACCAATAAAATTTGTGCCGGTGCTGGCAGACACTGATGTCTGTGTTTGCCCTGACATCGGAGGGGATTGCCACACACCAACAATATTGGTGTCTAGGTTTGAAGTGTGATCATTGTCATGAATAATGCAGAACTGTTATTGTTTATGTTAGAGATTAAAATAGCCAGGAAAGTACATTTTTTTCTTCTATTTTTTTTCCACAACCTTGAAAAATAGGAGAAGATTGGAATTTTTATATCTCTATAAGAACAAATTTTTAATATGGTACAAAAGCACAGTTTTATCTTAAAAATTTAAAGCACTGTTTTAATATACGAGTTAATATACTAGTTACTACAAGTTTTACAAACAAAAATACAAAAGCACTGTCATTTATTTTAAAACCTATGTGTATTAACATTTGCAAATTTATCCACAGTTTTGTAATGTCGCAGACATCAGACTTGGCAACTGGAATCACAGCTCGGTGATACTCACTTGATACACACATGAAACTTAAATAAAGATGCCATATTAAAATAAAAGAATTTGAGTCTCAGATTATTTCTTCTGTATTGTTATTTAAAACTAGAAAAACAGTTCATATTCTTCAATTTATTAATGCAGAGTCACAAACAGTTAGCCTAATGAGACAGTTGAGCAAAAAACAGCACAGCAGAGTTCATTAATTATTTTATTTACATCACTTAAACTTTGCATCGCGAGAAAATTAGAAGACAGGAGGGACATCATTTCCCTCCTGGCATTCTAGTGACCTCCCACACTGGCAGAAATTATTTAGATTTAGTAGAATAAAGGTTTGTTAGCTGAAAATTGAAGTTAAAAAAAAAAAGAAGTATCAATCACCGGTGCTTGCCGGTGTGGACTAAATTTGCCACACCCGACAAGACTTCTTCAAGCTTTGGTCATTAACTGTTAGCAGGCGGCATATGCTCAGGGCTAGTCACCATTCTCTGTGTCCGTACTCCTCACATCAGGGTTCCAAAAACCTAACCTAATAAGGGCATGGCGTGATATGGAATCCCTTTGGAATACACTGCGACCACATCGCAACTACTTCCCCACACCATGTATGTAGGAATCCCGTACCAGTTATGGTTGGTGTCGTGTGGATTAAATCCTCGGATGCCAACTTGTGTATCACACAGGGAATGTACACCAGTAACAAATCACTCATCTACAGAGTTACCTGAGGGTTCTCACATAAGTCCCAGGCTAGCTAAGCAATGAGTTCTTCCCATGTCGAATGGGGAGGCTACGAGCTGAAGTATCTTGTGGCATGTTAGGTGTAGGTGACTTGGGATAGAAACCCCGATGAACAACTTGAACTTGAGTGTACACTCATACACGGTCCTTGTTGTACGAGAGGCTTGGGTGGCATTCAAATTCTGGAATGCAAGAGTTACTAAGTGCATGTCCTGGTGAGATTATTCTCTCTTTGGCAAGATACCAGCATAGGTTGTGGAACCTGTGGGTTTATGTGTCTGGACGAAGTTTGAAACACTGGGCAACACTCCATGCCGACATGTTACCTGTGGTCTCGTAGGCAGTGGAGCTCTCCTCTGCTCCGTTGGTTGTGTTGGGGGGGCCAGCTTAGGAACAGCACCCTACTCTGGCTGCGGTGGAGCAGTGCTCATGGTGTTAGGTAAGGTTTGGGAAGAGTGGGGGGATGGCAGAGTGGGGGGTTCCGAAGAAAGTACTGAAGGTTCTATGTCCAATATGCTTGTGCCACTGTGTAATATAACTGGGTATTCAAATAGTAGTTGACCTGGAGATCAGAAAAAAAAATGATTTACTTTCTTGTGGTTCAGGAATTGAATTATCATTTATTTTCTCCTCTAGGAGTTGCTCCACTTTAAGACGGTTCTTGGCTCCACTCGTATAATTTTTCGGCATGAGGCCGATATACTGTAATAATCCTGGAATAATATAATCTGCCACACAAACGCAGTGTACGTGCTGTGAAGCCGGGTATAATTAGCGGTCCTATAGTGTACGTCCAAGCATAGGATTAGACCCAACGTGTCGTGCCACTTAACATCTCGTGGCCATTCGCTAGCCCGAAGGGTTATACAGCAGATCACGTGAGTGGTTGCAGTACCAGGGTATATTGAGTTCCTAGTGAAGGGCTCCCCTGAACATTAGCCAGTGCAATACCCTGAGCATTACCTTTGCCAAACTCTGAATATGCTCGGTGTTACTTCTATTTGCTGTTTGGCTGTTTACTACTTCACATGCACTCAGAAGAATAAAGAATTTAAACTGTGGCTTATACTTTTAACACATGGTTTATTAATTCTAGGATTAACAAGTGTCTGCAAATTCAATGGTTTGGTAGCTTTAGTACATTCATGTATTTTAATACATCAAGGTGAAATGAAATTAATTACGGTAATACATTTTACCATGGATTAATTCACTTCTACGGAATATTTCAATACAATTAACTGTGGAAGTTAATCATTGTAAAAATAATGCAAGTCCGGTGAAGGCTACCTGTTACATTCATGTTACGTTAGGTTAAAGTAATTTTATGAATAATTAACTTTAATTAATTATTAATCTAGGCCAGGAATCGTAACTGAACTTCATGGGGTATGTGCAAAAGGGACCTCGTAGTATATAACACAAGGGGGTTCTCTACTCGACTGGTAGAATGGCCTGACTAGGGTCTTAAGGGGATTTACCTTGGGGTTATCTGGGAGGTGTGGGGTTATGTCGAAGTAGGAGGTGCTTGTTATGGAGAAAATTGGAGGCGCGGCAGGAGTGGCGTCCTTCTGGGGATGATGGCCTCTGGAGAAATGGCGTCGTTGTTGCAGGATGTCCAGCCCTTAGTCAGGATGCCCTTGGTGTTCACAGCCAAAGAGGGTGTAGCAAGACTTGATCTCAGCCGCTGTTCCAACTCCGGCCTTCACAGCGCTAAGGAGTGGATAAGTGACTCCGGCAAGCCAACCTGAACAACTCCTTGGGTGGGGGGGGGGGGGGGGGGGGGTTGGCCCCACCTCTTAAGGGGTGGAGCTTGTGGTGTCACATGCATTGACCATGGATGCTTACCGTGCTTGTCGCTCGGTACCTGCTGCGAAAATCTCAGAGCTCAGGGCACTCGACTAGGCCATGACCCTTCGGTGATTGGCCCGCTTCTCTCTGCGGCGCAAAATTCAAATGGTACGCTCTTCAGTTGGCAGGTGCAATGATGTAGAATAACTTTGGTTCGGGGGGGGGGGGGGCGATGAAGTGACAATTTTCTGTCAATTCTGGTGGGCAGTACAAGCTACGAGCACTGGGATGGAGGTGTGTTGATGCTCTGTCAACTTCTTGGAGTTCCCCATGTTCTGCCTCCAGTACTGTCGGGAGACTTGCCCATGTGGCTTGCCATGTTCAGTCGGGACGAAGTCGTGTTTCTGTAGTGAGCTTTCTCTAGCGTGAAATACGTGATGCATCAAATTAAATGATCAAATTTATAGAACATTCTCAAAAGAATAATGTCTACAAAAGAGGTAACAACCTTTATCTCCAATTACTGACACAACCTCAACGGCGACTTTAGAAAAAGCAAATGCACTACAAAATAACATACTAACACTGCCAAAACATCAAATACTGATAATAAATTACAATTCCTCGAAAAACAAAAGAAAATTAACCAAATGTCCCAAACTGCATCATTTTGTTACCTACCTCAGTTTGAGAGAGATTTAGGAGAAACCTTTCCCAAATTGAAACCTGCCTTGTATATGGCTACTCTGCAGACTACTGCGACTCTGTTCTTTACAAACAATTTAAGTCTACAAATTAGTGACCAAACGCAATCACATAAAGAAAAATATTCATTTCACATGTTAAAGAAGAGTGACTCAAGATAACTGCTCGTTATTCTGGTTCCTCACTGGGATCAGCACACAACACATACTGCCCAAAATGACGAAAAGCCACTGCCTGATTCATTAGACCAGTGCTGACAAAACGTGACCTCAGACCTGTCCCAACCAAAAAACTAATTGTTTGTGCTAATGATTCAAGGACATCATAAAAACTGGAACAGCATCTTACCACTACATACTTCTATTATTCGAGCCCAACATTCCCTACAATACCTCAACTTTTGTATTTGTAGACAAAATATATATTACATGCTTAATTCTTCTTTTGCATTACTCAAATTTTTTTACATTCAAAATAGCAGTAAAATGACTTTTTCTTATTCAGTACACTTGATTCTTGTATCAACATACACTGTAATTATTAAGTAATTTTCAACTAATTTTCAAAATTGTAATTTTTTTTTCTTTCAAAATTAGATACATCTATATTATTCAGTATTGCTACTATAAATACATGACATGCTCTTCTGCATTTACAGTATTTTACATGTCCATGTTTTTTGTGCCACTCTTTGTTAAACCGAATTTCAGTGTGTTAACATAAGTTATAAATGATGTGCAAGAAAGAAATAGATTTAGAGTGGATAAATTATGTGGGTTGGGATTGGGCGTGTGTGTTGAAACACACCCCCTTCTTCCTGTCCTATAGGCTGCCCTTACTAGATCTGTTCCCATTACTCAATCACCTTATGACGTGGCAAGGGGGGTACGGGGGGGGGGTGTAACTCACTGGTAGCTTAATAAGTAAGTTAGATTATAAAGATATATATTTAATGGAACAACAAATTCTTATTACACAATACATTTACTTTAAAACCACAATGGGATACAATTACGATGTATTACAAGGAGATAACAATAACTGTATAAATTAACTTAATCAATAATTAAACAGGATTCACAATGAGTGCAGCTAAGCCCTATCCTTGCCGTAATTACTTTACAGGGGGGATGGGATGGTGACTCGATACCGGCATTGGCCCCTACCACTACGCGATTATGCTCACCCTTAACTTCTGTACGGTTGGCCTCGGAACCCCTCTGGTCAGTGGTAGGTTGGTGCCCTCGTCTTCAGCCTCAATCACACACTCAATATACGTCATGGTGTAACTTCTGTACGGTTGGCCTCGGAACCCCTCTGGTCAGTGGTAGGTTGGTGCCCTCGTCTTCAGCCTCGATCACACACTCAATATACGTCATGGTGTAACTTCTGTACGGTTGGCCTCGGAACCCCTCTGGTCAGTGGTAGGTTGGTGCCCTCGTCTTCAGCCTCGATCACACACTCAATATACGTCATGGTGTAACTTCTGTACGGTTGGCCTTGGAACCCCTCTGGTCAGTGGTAGGTTGGTGCCCCCGTCTTCAGCCTCAATCACACACTCAATATACGTCATGGTGTAACTTCTGTACGGTTGGCCTCGGAACCCCTCTGGTCAGTGGTAGGTTGGTGCCCTCGTCTTCAGCCTCGATCACACACTCAATATACGTCATGGTGTAACTTCTGTACGGTTGGCCTCGGAACCCCTCTGGTCAGTGGTAGGTTGGTGCCCTCGTCTTCAGCCTCGATCACACACTCAATATACGTCATGGTGTAACTTCTGTACGGTTGGCCTCGGAACCCTCTGGTCAGTGGTAGGTTGGTGCCCCCGTCTTCAGCCTCGATCACACACTCAATATATGTCATGGTGTCATCGCCATCTGGGTGGCAGGTGCTGGCGTGCAAGTCTCTTATATAGCGAGGCAAAGTGGAACGTGTTTATAAAACAATAGTGCCCGGCTACAATCCATAGTCCGCCCGACCTTAGGCAGTATAGTGCCGTCATATGATGCTACAGTGTGAAACAAACCAGAATCACCAAGACGTCACATATTTTTTCTTCGCTCACTGTGGCTAGCTGTTGCGTAGTAACGCCAATTAAAACGGTTTCCCTTTGTGAAATTAATAGTGTGGGAAAAATGGATTTTTTTTTTTTACCCTTGAGAATGTAATGAAATAATTGCAAAATACTTGAGTCCAATGTAGGTAAGTGATCAATATGATTCCTCAACATATTAAAAGCGATCCTTAGAGAAATTCCAAATACGTTCAGAACATAAATGACAAATGTCAATAAGACCAAAAAGATATACATTTTCATACAAGTTGTATGAAAAGCACTCACAACTGAAATACCCTCGAAAATGATCAAAGAAATTACTTTCTTATAGTACACAAAACACATGACTGTCATTATCTGTGAATACTGAAGTTTTATTAGCAGAAGGAATTGCGTGAATAATTGACATTACTGATAAAAATAGTAGGCATAGTTAATTAGGTCAGAAAAATTATGGCATATTATCAAATCAGAAATGCTGTTGTTAAAAGAAAATTAACTGTGTGATATCAGAAATCTAAATTACTTCACTAAAATTACCGGATAAAAATAGCCATTTGTGTGAGAAATTAATTTTGTTTACTGGCTCAAAATTAATCTTGGCAAACTAACCTTGATCGAAAGTTCATTATGTTTGGCTGTAGAACATGGGAATCTAATCCACTAGTAATGTTCTTTAAAACAAGCCATGCCCTTCATTAAAATTTCTGAGAAAATTTTGAGCTCAAAATTTAGCTTGAAAAATTTCTGATAAAAAATAATTTTTGCCAAAACTGTTCCATATTTCTACTTTGCACATAACAGTTTGTTAATGATGCTGAATCATACCCATATGAATTCTTACTTAAGCTAGATTAGTAGTGGAGATGGCAGCTCATTCAGTTTTGAAACACTCAAATATTAAGAACTGTGCGTTTCGGGCCTCTTCGTAAACATGTCCCACATTTTTAAATACTAGGGTGCCTCTCAACACCTTCCTAGCTTGCGATAAGCAGTTTTTAGCAAAATTTGTGATGATGTCGCCAACAACATAACAAAAGTTATGTTGAACCGCTCACCGTGCGTCTAAAGAGATAGTGTTCAAAGTGTTCTCGTGATAATGCTAATTAAGATGGGAAAGTCTCAAATAGCCACTGTCTGAGATGTAACACAATCGTATCAGTCTCTTTAATTAGTTTAATTTCTCTGTGGCAAAACTTTATTGATTACACCAGGTAATGTGCATAGAGAGAACTGCAATTAAATTAACACTTTCAAAGATATGTGAGTCCAGTCATGGTAGCAAACAAGTGAAAATAATCATAACTGTCAAAATGCATGAAACTGTGAAAAAATATAATCAATAAATAGTAATTTTGAAGTGATCTCCTGAAATACAATTCTAGCTATAGCTTAGGGTAGGGGCTTTAAATTACAGTCAAAATAAACTAGTATCCAGCCCAAAACTAATAAACATAAACAAATAAGCTTTAAAGGCTGGTATCATTTACTTCATTCATTAGAACTCTTAAATCAACTTACATGGTGATTTTCAAACTTCCAATAGACTTTCAAAATATAATTTTTTTTAAATTCAAATTTAATAATTTTTGTAGCAAATGGAAAAAAACTAACTTATTAATATTCATCGCCCCTATATAACTCTTCCTGTTTGGTACTTAGCTTTAAGTAAAAGATCCAAATCCCAGTAGTTACAAATACATTAAAAATAAAATTACATTGTATGTAAAACAACTCGTCTCATAGATTATTTATGGGAAAAAAATTGTTGACACTCAATAAAATTACTAAACAGTTACTTATCTCCTCTTCCATTGGCATTTTATTTAATATAGTTTACAGTTATACGGTCAGGTTTTGTATACCTTGGTTAACCAACAGCATTCTTCTGCGAAACAAGAATTTTTTTTAATGACCGTATTATACCAATATTTAACAATGAGAAAAAGGAATTTATTAAAATGGTTTCCTTTAATAATTCTTTCTCCAAAATTCATAAAATAAATGTTACTATATTAGTAAATCATACTACTGCTAATACAGTTTAAATAATACAACTGGAGATAGTTATGATGTATCCATATCCTGAAATTAACACATTTGTATTGAATCAAATGTTTGCGAAAATAAAATTAATGCAACTAAGTTTACAAGATGTTGCAATCCATTCAACACTGAATAAGTACAAGATAAGTACAGATTAAAATACATAAGATGATGACACTACAGTTAAATTTATTGACAAGATCACATTACCTTAAATGTTCTATATAACACCATCTTACTTTAAATGTTCTTGATAACACTACATTACTTAAACATAAAAATTTTATTTTTTGTTCTTAAGTCTTTATAGCTATGTATATATTTAATTGTAACTTTACTTTTCTCTTTCCTTGAAACCTTCCTCACACTGTACTGCTGTTGTTTATTTCATCCCTATTTACGCTCTTCCTTTCACCTCTTAACTACTCGAACATTCTCACATGAAGAGACGCACTAGTGCCCTACATTAATACACTAATTCTCTTTAATACAAATGAAAACAACCACTCTGTTTCACTATGATAATTTCTTACATAATAAAGAACCCTTTAAGCCAGCAAGTCTGAAACCTTTCACTAACTCTAATAATCTAATATATCATTCACTATTGTCTATCCCAAGGCTTGAGAAGGAAAATATGATGATTTATCCCATTTATCTGGTATGCATAGTACTTTCTCTCTTTTCCTGGAGAGCTCTTGTTTACAACCTAGGAATTTTGATTAAATTTTATTAAAAAATTTAAATAAGAGACGAATTGGTCATACACAATTTGCAACCTGGGTAATAACACCCGTCCATGTAATTGGACATATATCTTTCACAAATCAAACAATAAAAATTTGTCCTATGTCCGTGTTCCCAACACTGACACATCGATAGTCTTAAATCTTGTACACTATAATAGCAAGGGCAAATACTCTTCACACCAATTTGTGAAAGGAAGCCTGCCATTAAGTCAGAACGCTTAGATGAACCTGAAGTTATAAGTGTGTCCTCTGATAGTTCAAACTCTACAATGAGTATTAGTGATATGTTTGAAGGCTCTGCAGCTTTGGTTTTCCAAGAACCTGTGGCAGGTCCATTAAACAGTTTGCCACATGTAGATTTATTGGATAGGGATGGATGTCCCACTCCTTGCTGGTCTGAATGTGCAGATAAGGGTCCTGAATGGACAAGTGATTCAGACTTTTAAGACTGGCCTTCTAGTAGGCTTTCAGGTTTCATACAAAACTGGAACGATTTTGTCGTCAGGTAAGAAGGTGTGTCTAAAAATGTTTTAATCGTTATGTCTAATTTTGTTAGGTTAGGTTAAATGTATTTCGTTAGCATATGTTTAATTGAATGGTAGATACATTATATTTGTAAAGAAAAATTCTAATGTCAATGAAATGTATTTGTAATGATGTTTAATGAAAAAATAATAACCTATAGTACTAACCCAGTTTTGTTGTTGGTTATTTCCATTAGATGTAAAATGCTAAACCTTAACAAAAATTCAGTTTGACTTGAATTATCGGTTAAGATGTTTGGTCTTTGTTAGTATTGCACACCTGTTGTAACCTAATGAAATCTAACCTTACCTAACCTAATCCACTATATAAAATATATATTTTAATATTATTTCAGATATTGAGGACAATGAGCCAAAAATGGAGAGAAAGAGTATATATTATAAATGGAAGGAATACAAGACCGAAATTTCAGAAAGTAATGCAGTGTCAGGCCCTAACGGAGAGTAACAATTACGTAACATCTAAAATATATGAACTTGATGAGTGTGCAACGCTGGTGGAAATGAAATAAAGTTTTTACCTAGAACAATCAGCTTTGTGCACAGTTGCTACCACTTTCCTTAGTGTGCCATCTCGCTGCACTGATGATGAACGCTGTATGGTGTTCCCGACCTTGTCGTGAAGTGGCATTACAAGATGATATCCAAATAATTGTAATAAAGACATGCCACAGCAAGGAACTCCTGGAAGATGCTACAGAGACAATGTTGTACATCTGCTCTGTCCAGTGATATCAGTTTTGTATCAAGGTGGCTGCAGACATCACGTTGATGTATTGGCAGTCATCCTGATAGTTCTGTTGCACGAGTCCAGTGTACGGGCTCTTGATTACATGTAATTTCAATACCTGTGATATCAATGTTGACCCCGAAACAAACTTTTTGGTTAAAGTAGGCCTGCCCTAACTTTGTACTAAAGCCTGTTCTCCATAAAGTGACCACTTTTGAAATCAACCTTAGGAAAAAGTCACTGCTCCTACCTGCACGTATTTTAACGGGCATACTGAGTGACATGCGCCCAGTAAAGTTGGTAACGATAGAGAGGAAAGAAGTTATATCTGAACCTCAAATGAAAAGTTTTAGGTTACCATTTGTGATGGAAGGAACAGTTGATGCTGTCTCTCTCCACTTAACTTAACCAAGGAAAAACTTTGAAAGAAATGTGTCATTTTCATGGTGATGCATTTTAGTATTATGCTGTTCATTTAAGAATAAAACAATGGTTTGTAACTATGAAAAGTAAAACTTTGTATTGAGAGTTTTTCTCAATAGAGTTGGTATTAATTATGGAAATGATTTTACTGTACTTATGAGTTCAGGGACTACTTTTCACTTTACAAGGTGTGTGTGCTTTGTGAGTTGTGTGTGGCATATACACATTGCTGTATTGTACATGAACCAAAGAATTTTTAAAGTATTGTTCATATTTGGTTGAGCATTGTTGAAAATCTGTGCTTAGGGTCTACTTTTCTGCCTATTGTGTATCCTTCTACCTAAATAAGTTCACTTCTAAAATAACTAAATAAGTTCACTTCTAAAATTTAAACATGCTTTTAATGCAGCACTAGGACGTGGAAATACTTTTATCACGTCACAACTAACTTGGTAATTGTGAGCATGCCCATTGGTGGTAGCAGCAGTGTGTACTAGGGAACATTGTTTGCAGCGTGGAGGTTGTGGCAAGTGTCGACGGTGAGGCGCAAACTAGATTGGAGGCGAGGGTGGACTCTCAGCTGCGAGGGGCAGTGGATGACTTGAAGGTGCTACAGGAGCAGCTGAAGGCCTTCTCCTCGACCTGCTCCTCCTCCTCCTCCTCCCTTTGCCTGCTGCCCCAGCGACCCTGTCAGGTGAGATAAACGTCTATCTACCTCATCTTACATCTCTTTATATAAAATATCTTAGCTGGGTGTTGGCAGGGCTCAATTCAAACTTTTCCATGTACCAAGAGCAGTAACAATAAGCAGAGTAGAAGTTACCATGGTATACTGTTTAGTGGTCACCAATTTATCAGAACATCGAAGACTCCGCTAAGCTCAGCTAGCGATGCTCATTATAATAGGACTCCTTACAAGTTGTAAAGTGAATGAAAATTGCGCTCTAGGCCACGGTACTAAAGTCATGAAAGTCTCCAAAAAGGAATGAAAATATTACCTCAGCCACATAATTACTGAATAAATAATGAAATTGTTACGAAAGAGATAAGTAAAATCATTTTGAGAAATATTTTGTGTATGTATCTTTCATATGGGTATAATTTTGTTAACTTTACGTGACCTGATGGCAATTGTATATCGATCACATATTCAGTGGACTCCCTACATACAGTTTTTTTAGGGGACTGTCTAAAAATTTTCATTCATCCAGAATTTCAGTAGATGAGGGTCTGACATGTACGTCAATAAAATACAACTTCTAACCTTATTAAACTTCATGTTGAGTAAAATGAGAGTTGTACATTATCTGTCAATAAATTTTAACAAACACATTAAAAATGGATTTTTTTACAAGATTACTGCATTGGTGTTACTGTATATACTACATTAAAAAACATTCACCTCAACTCGCCTAAATAAAGAATATACCATCACAAAATACTGTAGAAAATTGATCATAAGTTGACACTGAATGCAAGCAGACTTAAACTTTCAAACCCTCTGAAAGAGATATTATATGACATGGAATGCAAGGCAAATTTTGAATGCCCTGTGTGCACACTCGATCAGCTAAAATATACAACAATGTAGGAAGGTTTACGACCATGCAGTGTGTTTGGGGGGAGATGTGGTGAAGGGGAAACCTCAGCTGCGGGAGGAATTAAATAATATACCCCTCTTCTTCCAAACAGGTTGGCATTACAATTTTACTGCAAACAATAAAAAAAAAAAATGATTTTGTAACTTATGAAAATTTCTTGGTTTTAAACATAATAAGTAACTTTGATACTTGGAAATTGCCCATTATTACATTACCAAATCACCAAACTTGTTAAATTTAGTGACATTGCTTTGTGTATCTAATTTGTAGGTTAAATGAAAATTAGAATATATTACACTAAATAACTTGTTTTTAATCACATTTTCAGCCACAAAGGCTAGTACTGTTGAAAATAATCTATCCAGCTATTGTTGTAGATGTCACAATCCTGCTGAGGTTTGTGAATCATATGCTTGCTCCGAACTAATTTTTCTCGTTTATGTGTTACATGTTTTGTATGTTTAAAGCACACATACACTCTTTATGTTTGTATTGTAATACTCGCACACTGCAATGTTAACATTATGAAAAATGTAAAATTCTACTTTTGTAGCTTGTATTGCCATTTTAATACCTTAAATTCAAGTTAAAATCAGCACTTTTCCGATAACGTAAATAAACGCTACGTTATTTTTAAATGTTTTATTCAATTCTATAGAATGTAGTTCCTGGTTCTAACTAGCGATAGATTTGCCACAAACTATTTCATTCAGTCGTCCAAACAAACTATGTTTTTATTACTTTATGCTTGAGTCTTCAACAACTACAGTGTTTAATTTTCGCCAAGTTTTAGTTTAGTTTGCTATTTCAAATAACTTAAGGAAATTTTGTGCCTAGTGAAATACAAGTATCTCAAGGAATAGAGTCTTATTTTTGTAACAAACTGTTTTTGTCAGGCGTTGCCTCATAGGCAGATTTGCTACCCCGTTTTTATCTGTGTTCATATATGTAGTTCTGAGGAATAATTTTAACTGTAACACATTTACCTTTCAAAATGTTAGTTTTGGGAATGTGTAAAATCTTATTTTGCAGCAAACATTAAACAAACTGTCTTGCAGGTGCTGCGTTTTCTGCAGATTTACAGCCCAATTTTAGTTTAGTTTTGCCATTAATCAGTGTTCATATCTCCATTTCTGACGAATCTCTTCAAAGGAACACATCAACCTTTTGAATATTTATGCTTCATTAATAAACAATGAATTGTTTCCTTTCGTAAACAGTAAAACCAAGTCTCATCTGTTGCAGACTGAATAACCTGAAATAGATAATAAAAGCTAATATTTTTGAAGCCTGAGAAATGTTTCTAGCCCTCTTCGAGCCGCAAGCAGGTATTTTGCTCGAGCTTGATTTCCAAGTACTTGCACACCTCTACTTATTTGTCTGCTTCATGATGTGAAGCTTGCCTCAAAGAAGTAATACACTATAAGACTTACATCTTCAAAAAGCAGTTTATTATTTCATTGCTGAACTAAGTAATTCTTAACAAAAAAAAAATGAAGCATTACGGTGACACATGCCAACATGCTGCGCTGTGCAAATGCGCACTCTACGGGCGACTTTGCCCCATTTACGAGTGACGTGAGCTCAGGGGGAAGTCGAAACAGTGGCAAAATAAAATGTATCGAGCAAGCAGATGCCAAGCATTGGACAGCCGATTATGTAATTGTAAATTACCCACGTAATTACAATTTACATTGCCCACTTGAAATCCCGCATGTGAGAGACACCCCCGGGAATAAAATAAATGTTTGTGATATTCTACTACTCGTCGCTTAGCCCTGGAAGAAGTTCCTACAAACCCCCAGGGATGGCAGCACCTCTGTGGCCTTGTGATGTCACAACCCACCAGCCTCAGGAAGAGGTGTTTTGATATGTCGTCGCCTCCAAGGGGGGTGATAAGAAATGAGCGGCGTTCCAACACCCCAGATAACATACCCCTGCGCTGGAAGGCTTTACTACACCCCCGCATCCCGAAGAACTTCTGATCGGAAAAAATTGAGTATAAATAGATGTCCAGCATCCAGCACCGGCAGATAAGCCAGGCTCACTGGCCGAATAGGATCACTAGCCCTTTCTCAGTCTGCAAAGACTCTCCTCAGTTCTCAAGGACTCTCTCAGTCTGGAAAGGCTCTCTCTCCTCTCCGCAACCTGCAACACAGCGTATCTCCTGGAAGCCTGCAAGACGGTCTTACTCCACTCTGCAGACTGTGAAGACTGCAGCCTCCAAAGAGCTTGCAAATGGTTCATCCTCAACTGCATCTGTTAACCGTGAGGACAGCACTCCACATCAGAGGTAAATCCTTCTCCACGCCCCTGGTAACCCTTTACTCAAGTCAACTTCTGTGACTCCACGGGGCGGTAACAGCCGGCGCGTCCCTTAGTTTACCTCCTGATAAACTCCCGGTAAATTTATTTTACGCTGTGAAATTGCATTAATTTACTGTAAAATTTTGCCTGATAAATTGTGGTAGATTTTTTTTATCACCAGACTAGCCTTCACCTATTTTATTTACGTTAATTTAATTATAATTGTATAGCCAGTGAATTAATTAAATTGTAATCTGATTTTAGCCTGGTCTTTCCAGTTTCTGTATCCAATAAAACTCACGTAAATCTAATTTCCGTTTACCTTCATTTTATATCTACATCCCAATCATTAGACTTCCAGTGTTAGAGTATTTCGTGTCAAGTAATTACCCTCTCGTTGGAGAGTACTGTGTGTGTTGTATTGGAGTTGCAATGGACCCAATGTATAGTAGAAGGAGCGGATTACTGAGTAGGCAACAGTGAAAGAAACACTGTGCCTAGCGCGAGCTGAAAGAGCCGACAACCTTAAAGGGAACTCGTTGGAGATTGAACTCCCGCCACAATCTAGAGCAAAACCATCCCTCTGCCGATCTCTCCATTTATTCCTATCGAACACGAGTCCCACTTCAACAATCATTTAGGCACCTCTGGGTACAGGTACCTTACAGGAGACAGTCTTGCCCAAGTAGAGCAGTCATCACCTATAGCCCATGCTATTCCTGAGGACACCGTGACTAGCCAGACCCCTAAGACGTCCATCATTATCATCACACTCACCTCCGGAAAGCTCATCCGAGAATACCACCCGGCAGAAGTAGAGCTACCAAACTTTTGTGTGATTACGTTGGCATCGGGAAAGACGGTACGGGTTCGATTCCCGCCTAAGGTAGTTTCCAAACCCTGTGTGGCACCCTCTTCTTCAGATTTCGTCCCTACACATCGACACACTCGTCCCGTACGAATTAGCCCCTCCAGATCATGCGTCTCCACCCCCATGATTTCTTAACTGCGTCGCCACTCCATCTTCTGGGACAGCTGGCGTCCTGATAATTGGCAACTCTTATAGTGAGGAAGGTAGAACTCCCTGGGCGGGAATCTACCTCCATTCGCCTCACTCTGGGGTTTGACTCCCCTTGTTTCCAATGACACCCTACCATTCAGTGGCCATTTAAGATATCAAAACCTACCATGACCATTCGGGCTCAGATGATAACTACTTATGCCGTGGTAGGATTACTTGAAGTTTCGAAAGGGCAATCAGCGGACTAATTACTTACCTTCCGAGGTAGGGCACACGTCAATGTTGACTCATGACACATTTCAACACTGGTAAGTAGACGACTTCACCTCACCAGCATAGCATAGTTTGTATCTGATCTCCATGATGTTTGCATTATCGTTGATGATGAGACATTAGATTGTATTGTTTACTATGGCAAGAATGGACGTTCCAGCCAGCAACTTGTACTGTTCATTCACCGGCCCACTGAAGCTATGCATCTCAAGACGAGTGCTAGTAACCACTGTTAGATGTCACCACGAGTATGTTTAATAACTGTCTTCCATCCTTCTCCAAACTGGTTGACGACATCATGCCAGTGAAGCTATGCTTTCGCCACCCCCCGCTCAAGGGCAACCTCTCGTCCACGAGACGCCAGCCAATGAACGCCAAGGCAGATGCCCGGCAGAGTATAAAAGGAGAATCAGAATTCAACTCAGGACCAGTCTTCATTCCTTCACAGCACCAGCTGCCGAAGGAACTGATCAGGTGATCAATTATCCATTTTCCGCCCGAACGGAAAACAGCCTGCGCCTTAAGCCTTCACTTACACTTGCTTCAACTTCTCCACTGTGCTAGCTGCCGGAGACCGCGTAGCTTCTCGCTACACCTTTCCCTCTTCATCGCACTATCAGTGCCGAAGAGATGCCTAATCATTGTACTCCTTCCACGCCCTGTTTAGTAATCCAAACACCTTGCCGAAGAAGTCAATGTCAAGTCGTCTACACACTAGACACTGTGGCCCCTTCTGGGCAACAATGGTTAGGGAGTTCTAGTCAAGTTATTAATGGTTTTCACAGTGCTCGGATGCCCCACCCATTTAGTTCAGAACCAGGTTGCCTCTACCTGGTGCTATACGTAGGAGGTAGTGTGTCACCACATGCTTACTTCCAATCACACGGAGTAAACATTGTCTCTGAACCGATCCCTGAGTACGATGTTCCTGTAGACATAGCATCTTTCCCAGTTGTCCTCACTTCCTTGAGAGAAACGCAGGTGATCACGGGAACTATACTTAATTGAGCCAAGACACAGTTTGCTTACTCCGGTAAACAGAATAGAGTCCACACACAGGTACTCTGCATTCAGATCTGCTTATCAGTTCTATGCACGGCCTTTTGCACCGCACTTTCAGTGCTGGTAGAGGTTATTTTCTGGATTGAGAAGACTTGGTTGGAGCATACACCCACGTGTAGGGACTGCAGATGGTGAGGCCTGATTTTCATTGTTCACCGTGCTCAAAGCGCCGAGCATTGAAATAGGATGACTGCTCAGTCGCTAGCCGCTTACATGGCTCGATAGGTGTAAAGTACCAAGTCCTTGAGTTTCGCCTCACGGACATGAGTGTATGTTGTGTACTCCAGATGTATGTGAAGCAGGTGCTAATTGCCTCTGGGCATATCCAAGAGCTGTCCTCCACCCTAGTTGCGTACATTGGACAGCTGGTGCTCAAGTAACAGGCTCAGTAACTGCACCGTCTTCTCATACCTGAGAGACCAAAGAATCTGTTCCAGAGCTCCAAATGCTCAATCAAGAAGTTACACCCATTGCTCGCCGAGTACCTCAGCTAACCAGACTAGCCACTGACATCCTGTCGCATATCTCACACCAGTTGCTGTGTTCCCACATATAAGATTCCACACACGTGTCCAGCATCCTCAAGTACCTACTGTGCTTACATGCACAATTGTTCCACTGCAGGCCAGACCTAGTACCAGCAACACATGTTGCCGAGGTATACCGCCCAAAGCGCCGAGCCTGAAGGAAGATTACGTTGCCAGAACCGGACTTTGTGCCCTGCCGCAAAGCTACCCAGCCAGTCCTTTACACCGGGCGTGCCCCCTTGCCACGCCTGATTTAGTGCCTGTGAAATACTCTCCAGCTTTGACGTAGTGTTCTCCCAGTTTATGTGCCATCACGTATCAATGTATTTCACAAAATATGACCTTGTGCCAAACAAGCCTTCAACTATGAATTCCATCATAAGAGAGAGGGAGAGGGAGAAAGGGAGGGTGGGAGAGAGAGGGGGGGAGGGAGAGAGAGGGAGGGAGGGATATATATATATATATGCCACCCACACCTGTTGTGACCTGTAGCACTGTAGGGTATTAACATATACAGCCTGTGTTTGCTGGCCACCTAATTGCTAGCTTTGCATGTGTCACACTTCAGCTCTATCTTGTCATTTCAGTATGTAAAATATTTTGAAAGCAATGTGAATTCTGACATTCATAACTCAGGAGCACTAAGATATCTATTACTAATACACAGCCTTGTAGACTAAAAACTTTTATTTGAATTGTGTAAAATATAAATTGCTTCAGTTTTCATTGATAAAAATATTGCTGTTTTTATTCTCTGATTTCGAAGAATTTACGTAAAAATTAATTTTTCTAATCTATTGTATGTTTACTTAAATCATCATGTAGTTTATGATACTGACTTAACTCATATTTCCATCAGCTTCCCAAAATACTTTTATTACTAGTAGAAGTCCATTACTGACATGTCCTTTTTATCTGTATCATATTTAAGCTGTATCACCATCTGCAAGGAACCATCAGTTTGTACTGGTATCTGTAAAAATCTGTATCTGCTCAGCACTAATTACAGCCAACCACAAGATGGTTTTTGTATTGCATGATGCCATGGGCTAGTAAAAATAATGATCGCTAAGTAGAAAACTTCCACCACAATAAACATTAAAATTGCTTTTTCACATGTTGCAGTTGTAGTAACATCTTCAAACAAGATCTTGTGTAAAACAAAGCACAGTTTTCTACACACACACATGCACACACAGGAGTGCATTTGAAGCAATTGCTCACATTTAATCAAACCACATACAAAAATACAATTAAAGTACACAGAACTGGTCCGAAGGGCCAAATAAGTTGAATTTGTTTATAAAACTATTATTATTGTAATAGTACTTCCAAAACTGCCATAAAATACAGCAAGCACACCTGATAACACCATTTACTGCCAAGATTTTGATGATCAACTGGAAACATATGGCTGTCAACGCTTGCAGGCAGCTAACTGTAAACTCAGAATTGCCATCTGTTGACTCGGTGGTACCACTGTTGTCAGCAGCATTGGAAGTTTAAAATGATTCGGAGTCTTACAATTACACTCATAAAAAGGTACACCGATTACACATACCAACATAGTTATTTTATTATTTGATAGGAGTTGAAAAATGGTTATTTATTAGTGTCCATTTTTTTCAACATATGCAGCCATCATGAATAACAATCATGTTATGGACAACCCAATGGCAGACATTGCCAATAGTGTTAATTTTTGCATTGCTGTTACAAAATTGGTGGTTCCTCTTGTTATCAAACTGTCGAAATGTGGCCATGGTAGCTGAGCCATACTATATCTAAGGGGCACCAGATTGTCACATTAGTATTTATGAGTTTACCTTGTTTGCATACAGAAGCTGCAGTTGGCATTAGTATGGTGTTGTGTGGATTGCAGACTTCTCAGCGGCCAGCACGGGAACGACTGGCACGAGGCAGTGTGCTAAGGATATGGATGACGACCTGACTCTGGATCTTAGTCTGCGCATGCAGAGGGCACTGGCCCTCCGCTCTGTCCAGCGCTCTGCCGCCGTGCATTCAGGTACATATTGCATCCCCAGTGCCCATCTTGGTGACCTGTAGCTGCACCACGTCTCGCAACAACTACTGTGCATTACTGCCCAGTACACTTTCACTTATTGCATTCTTCAAAATTCTTCCTCAAATACTTTGTAGCCAACACTGAAATGTGTATTGTTCCTTAAATATGTTTTCTTATCTAAACAGTACCTTGCAACTATGTACTTGACAGTTTTCGCCCCACTTTGAAGCGGCTATTCCAGGCAGCTGATTCACTGCTCCAAAAGTGCGGGTTTGACAAACCGTACCCTGCTTCAGTCTTGTTTACCAAACCTCTCACCACTGGATGGTTCTCTGGGCTGGTACGAATTGACGGGGAAAAATATACAATCACCACCAGAGTAGGGTGCTAGGCGTCTGAGTTCGGCGGCATGGTCCCATCCCGCCTGCATTTCCCTCGTGAGAGGTGCGAGTACACTCAACTGCTTGGCAGCAAGGAATGTTATGTTTTGCTCCCTACGCTTTTTGCTTATCGAGATGCGGAGTGCACCTTGACAAGAAAACAACTTCACAGTGTGTGTCTAGTATCGGCTTGCTGACACGGGCTCATTAAGAGTCTCCACTGATCCCCCATGCTTTGCAGGCCGATCAGAGACGTGGAGCTGTGTGGGCCACCAATGCCTTTACTGGATGTGCATTCATGCAAGGTCGAACGCCAGATCTCAGGCTACGGTTACCCCAGCACTAGCCAGTGCTCTGGAGCAAGGAAATAACCTGGGGTTGCCACCCCTCCTTGAGTGAAGGTGTTACTAGTTGTTGTGGCTCCTCTGTTCCTCCCCTCCAACACTATCAGTGCTCTGGCGGTTGGAAAGCAACAGATGGCCATCTAATGGGTTTGTATAAGGACTGATGGATCCCGGAGGGGCGCCCGTAGTCAAAGCTAATTCGGTTGTATAAAAAGTCCCGGTTCCTGTCAGTAGTGCACGTCATAACTGGTTTCTAGTGGGCAAATAGAATGATACTCTGTGAAAGAAAAGAAGCAGAAGTATAGGGAACAAAGTATTTTTATTGAGGGCTCAATAAACGTGCGACACATGCTACCTCCTACCAAGCAGTAGAGCGCTGAAGGTAACTACGCTGGCCTGGTGTAGGCGACCTGGTTATAGGTTGAATGCGGGAAGATACTAAACGGTAAAAGTAAATAACTAATAAACTGTTCTAGTAAAAGGTGTCTAGAGGAGACAAAGTGAATTTAATACATATGAGTGTGTGTTCGCTGCTTGTTGTTGGGTTGACTGGTTGTTGATGTAGGGAGCAGCCACGGGGGGGGGGGGGGGTTGTGCTCAAGACTTGGAAGATCTCTCTGTATGTCTTAGCACTGAGTATTGCTTGAGATGATGCGAGAAAAGAAACAAGAATGACTGCCCGAGGCCGGCAGTGTCTGGACTTATGTAGGTGAAGTTTGTAGGGTGCTGGCATGAGCTGTGGGGAGGGCGAGCACTTTGCCCTGGTTGGCGTGGGAGTCGAAAAACTTGGGTCAGCAGTATTCAGCATTTCTGCTTCGTGCCTCTTCAGCGATGCTCAGCCTTGCCCGAGGTCTGGGCAGCTTGTGGTCTCTCAGCGCGTGGAAAAAAAAAGGGGGGGGGGGTGCCTGCCGGGTTGTGTAACCTTCAGGTGGCGAGAATTTGCTTATAAGTTCCTGTTGCTGTAGTGTAGACAGCCGAGAATTCATGTGTAAAATTTTCTCTACGTGTTTCTTACGTCTGTAGCAGTGGAAGCAGAAACCTTAGCAATGAGTCATAATCGTAGTTGATTAGTAGTAGGAGCGGCATGCGTCAATATGTTTTAGCGATAAATGTGACAAACTTCCATCAGTGCATTAAAATCTTAATTTCAATACCTACAACTAGGGATGGGTCGAATTGAATCTTTGTTCTAGTAATACCATTGATTCTCACGTAATACTCCAATGTTTTGGGGCATCGATTATCAATTAATTGTGTCTATATTGCACCATATATCTATCCTATAAAAGATGTTTTGTATTAACTGCTGGAAAATATGATGATGTGAATTAATATAACATTCGGAGGTGTCTAGAATATGAAATCGCAATTGCAGTAAAACTTGCTTAAGACGTTTTTCGAAGGACTGGATGCTAAAAACTTCTTATCAGGGAAAACTTCTTAAGGGGGAAAAGAGATTTTAAATTTTAACAAAATTGCAAAGTGTACAAAAAATATTGACAAAAAATATTAGCATTTCACACACTGCACTATAACGATCGCCATATACACAAAAATCTTATTTAGAGTGGTCCAAATCCACTCATGTGAAAATAACACGTGCTTTCTAACCCTATTTTTTTACTAAAACAAGTACAAGTATAATCAGGGGAACACGCCAATGAATGACAGCCAGTGGCACGTCCGCCTACATCACATTAACCCCATTGGTTCTAAACATTTTCCAAATGGTTTAATGCATACATGTGTAACTGTGAAAAATGTTGGTAGAATAATTAATAGTAATATAAGACACGTAACCCCCTTAAGACTACAGCATTTGTTAGCTTTGTACAAATTTTGCACCAGAAAAAATACTTATTATTTGCGCTAATCCCGGTCAGTAAAGTGAACAGCCAGACTAATGGATCTGCTTGCAGCGTGTTGTTCAGGTTTCACAAGATGGCTATTATATATTGGGGTACTGGTGTGTAGTTAGAACAGCGACCCTGGATAAATATAAGAGCAAGCAGATGATTGGTTGAACATACGTGGAACAGTCTGCAGCATGCGGTTTAGGTTTCACAACATGGCATTATAATATTGGGGCACTGGCATTTAGTTAGAACAGCGTCACAGGATCAATACAAGCGTGAGCAGATAATTGGTTGAACGTGACGCATTACGCTTATACATCTAATCTAATACGATTACGACTCATCACCTAGAGTACCTCTTCCACCACTACAAACGTTGGTGACACGTTGACTACCCTACAGGCAACTGAAAATTTTGAGCAATTCCTTCCCACCTGGAAGATATGCAACCCGACAGCCCCCCCCCCCTCCAACTCTGCGCTGAGAGCCTACATGCTGTCCAGACCTTGGGCAAGGCCGACCGCCTCCGACGAGGTACGGAGCAGAATCGCTGACCAGAGTATTCCCACGCCAACCAGGGCCAGAGGACATCACGCCTTCACCCTGCACCCCTTGCCGGCAGCCAACAAGCTTCCACTATATAAGTTCGGACGCTGCTGAGCTCGGGAGTCATTCTTTCCCCTCTCTAGCAACCTCCCACAGCACTATACCAGTGCTCGGGATCTTCGGAGAAGTTTGTTACGTTCAAGTACGCCCCCACGCTAGTTACTATGTACGTCGACGACCAGTCAACCCGACAACTAGCGAACACGATCACGTATATTTTAACTTCACTTTGTCTCCTCAAGACACCTTTTTCTTAGCAGTTTAACTTAAATAATTTGCATTTGTCTTCAACCAGCTTTTCTCTTTTTACCTAGAACCAGGTTGCTTACACCTGGAACTGCAGTTACCTTCAGCTATCCACGACTTGGTAGGAGGTAGCACAGGTCATGTGTTTATTGGACCTTCAGTAAACACTCATGGTTCTCTACCTTTCTGTCTTTCATTTCCAGGGTATTTATTTGCATTAACAGTTCAGGATAGGGTACACTGTGCACAACCGACAGGAACTGGGAGTTTTGTTAAACCCAGTTAGCCTGACTGTGGAGTCCTTTCCAGGTGTCCACACGTCAGTAGACATACATATTAGACAGCTACCTGTTTCTTACCAGTTACACATCAGCATTAAGTCAGTGCTCGTGGGGAAGAAACAGCGATGCCACAACCACTAGAAACACCTTCACACCGAGAGGCGCTACAGCCTCAGGTTGAGTCTCACCATCCGTATTAAGTCAGTGCATGGTGACCGTAGCCTGAAGTCTTGCATGCATCCTAGTGCAAACGCACAACCAGTAGAGGCTTAGCGGCCCACACGCCTCCACGTCCCTGATCAGCCCGCAACTGTAGGGGATCAGTGGGGACTCTTATCGAGCTTGTGCCAGCAAGTCACTATTGGGTTACATTATTAACCTTCCTGTCTTAAGTGCATCGCGTAGACTATAGAACTGTTTTTCCTATGCCTCACGGGAGGAGGGGTGTTGGAAAACGCAGGGAACAATATCTGACTCACTCTGCTCTCAAGCCCCATTTTATGAATGAGAGGCAGGTGGAACGGGACCGCGCTGCCAAACTTAAACAACAAGCAGTCGCGCCTGCTCCAGTTCTGGTAATTTACTTCCCACCATGTATCCGCATACATCCTACGTGTCATCCGGTTGTCGAAGGACTCCTGACCGGTTCTGAAATGCACTTAGACTGGGACAACCTCATCTTCTGGTGTAACGAAGCACACCTGTGTAACCTCAGCTCCAGCATAGACAGAATTCGTCGCGCCTAAGCCAAACCTACTCCAATTACAACCTCAAGAAGCAGGAGTAAGTAAATACTAGCCAACACCCCTCGCCTTATGCCAACTATATAAATCAAACTACCCCACTTTTGGTGTAGTGGACAAAATCCTCGACTAACGTGCCAAGTCAGTCTAATCAGGCAGGCATCAAATGTACGTGGTATGTCATGCGGCGTGCGTTTCAGGTTTTGTCAAAACTTCCTTGGACTCTGTGCTGTGCAGCATGCGGCTCAGGTTTCGTTATTGCGAAAAGTTGGTAAATTATTTCTGATTTCTTTTCAAACAATGCGTATCGGAAAATTATAAAATTTGTTGATTTTTTTTTATAAATGTTTGTTAGTTTAGAAGGTTATCTTCCTTGAACAAAAAACCTTTTAAATGGGATTTACCAACATTGAGGTAAATGGAAGAGATTTAGGGAACCAAAACATCACCCTATTAGGAAGGAACGCCTTAAGTGAGGTTTACTGTATCATATTTGCAGCACTAATTTAATGTTTTGAACTGGGATTATTGCACAAGCCATTAAATAATTGCATTTATCAAACATGCTATTCAGATTTTTTTGTCTTGATTGTAGGTCTATGTACTTTTGTTTTAAATTTTGTTGCTTGATGCGTGTCGCTTAACTTTAGTTGGTAAGAGACTTTTATTATGCCCTGGATCAGTCATGCTACTAGGGTAACTCAGATTCCTTCATACTAGATACCATTGTTGCCTTGTAGGCTGTCTACTAGATATGTATTGTCACACTAGGTCTGGCAACGTACCTCACAATAACAGTGGCCCTCTGGGGCAAGATTGACTTACCAGAGCTTGGCAGGGTGTTCTTTGTTGGTGGCATTATTGTGGAGTTGGAAGAGCTTGAAGGTTCCTTGGTTCTGCCTGACGTGGTGGAGGTGAAGTTACGGTAGTGGTCTGGGTGATGGCTGCGGTTCCACTCTGTGAAGTCCCAGCCTCCGATGTGCGGGTTGGCTCTACCGAGCCTGGTGTCGCTCCTGCTGACTAGGGCCTGGACTACCGGATGCATGTTGTAGCCGGTTCTTACCGGGTTGGAGTGAAACACGTAGGTTCCGACGGGCGAGGCCGGTCTCGCTGCTTAACAGGCGGCTTGAGCCTGCCCCCTAGGAGTGTCGACTCCTGGCGTAACGAGGTTTGCCGCACAAATCTGCTTGGCAGCACTGAACTCTGCCTTCTTAACTGCTCTTTGAGCTCCGTGCCTGCTTTGGAATGGCATAGGCGGTTAGCATACCAGATTTCCTGTTGGTGACTAGCTATCATCAATCCCTGACTTTTAATGCCGACAATGACTGCCTAACAGTGCAAGCACCTGGAGTTGTGGGTCGTAGACCGCCTTCCTGCGGCTGCCGGGTGTAACCACAAAAGTAGGGCCTCCAGTTCCCCGCAGCTATCTCTGCCAGCACCTTGCTCCGGTGAGAGATACAGCTGGGGTTGGCTGTTTCGTCTCTGTGAGGTGTGACCTAGTGGTTGGGGCTCTACCGTTCTGAACACCAAGGTGAACAGAATGGATGGCTATTGAAAGATGAAGTGTGTGTTCAACTGACAGACCTCTGAAGGGGGACTGACGTTCTATTCTTGGTTAAACACTCTGTCGATTGCTTACCACTTGTTTGTCAATACTGGTGGAGATAGGCTATAGTACTACAACAAGGAACTTGTGTATACGTTATATATTAGGTATTTATATAGACAATAAACACCTAGGTGACTCATACGTGCCACTAATAAGTCTGTGCTGCGGAAGTACTTAACCTACACATTAACGGGTGAAGGTGACCCGCTACTGAAGTACAAGGGAAATAATTAGCTTTACTGTCGCAACTATCACTAACTGGGTTTGCCTAGAAGAGGTCCTAACTTTAACTGAGTAGCCACTACCAGCAAGTAGTGGCAGCTGAAGAACCAGGAGGTCACAACTACTCAAGTGTTAAGTTGTGTTCAATGTCTTCGGGTAGAAGAAGCTTCTGGTGACGTCAGTGCCAAGAGGTGGTAGGGGGTGGCTGCAGCCACTGGAGAACTGGAAGTTCTTGGAGGGGACCTTGAGGGCCTAGTGGTCAGTAGAGAGCCCCAGCACAAGAAGTGTTGAGGCAAGCTACTGGAGATGAACTCGAGACCTGGGCCGTGCATTTCCTTATATAATGTTCCTCTGGAGTGCGCAGCGAGCCCGGAATGGGAGGTGTGATGTGCCCCTATGACGTCTGTCCTGAGTGCATGGAGTGGGAGAACTACCCTCTCGCGCTCGTGGTATCGCCTCGGGCACTCGGCGGCGCTTGGCTACCTTCGGTGGTGTGGCGACATTGTCAGCTGGGTGCATCAGGGGGAGGCTGATGCATAGTGCAGCCATTTCAAATATCTTTCGTATCGTGATTTCAAAGTGCGTTTGAGTTGAACCCACTCTCTACACATTCTTAACACGTCGTGCATGGTTTGCTCCTTCACGTGTGTAAACACTCTTAGTAGATGGAGAAGGGCAGTTCAGGAACAGTCCAGGAGACCCATTATTTTCCATATCTATGGCGAGAACACTTCCTGAGACATCTGGTAGTTTGTTCCTGTGGTTGGTAGTTGCACATGGATAAGCTGTAGTCGTTTACAATGTAGTAGTGTAAGCGGCACGCGTCAAGCGATTCTACACAATGCAAACTTTGACGCATGACTCTCCCGGCTGATGGCTGCCCGTGTGTCTAGGTTACTTGTTTGAAGCTAGGTGAGTCACGTCTTTGGGTGGCTGTTCGTCTCTGGACACTGGATCCCAACCGGAGTACAGCACTGGCCTAGTAGACTGCCGGCATAGCACAAAGGGCAATTTTACTCTGCGGGGTGCAGTCTTTGGTGGAGGTATGGAGTAAAATCTAGCAGGGTGACGTGTCTGTCCTGCAGATAACTTTACTTTTGCTGTTCCCTCGGCCCTAATTGTACTTAACTGAAAGGTGGGATGTACGTGTGAGGTGTTGAGGTTCTTTATTGGCATGGAGCTACTAGGTACAGATGGAGCGTAGGTGGACCCTTTGCCGATCAGGATCTCCTGCACCACTGGATGGTATCCTTCCGCAACACAGGTGGGTGGCTCGAACAAGTTTCTCGGCGCGACAATTGGTACTGGAATATTGAGCTGTCGCAGTAAAGCAGCATGTTCACGTGGACATATCAGCCGGAACCCACTGGGAAGGATGCTTAGCCCTTATGGGTTCTTAGAGATAGCCTTCGCCTTCTTAACCTTACTCTCAACACCATCCCTATGGGTGTAAGGCATCAGGCTCTAACCTAATATTGGGTCTTCAGAAGTTAGGCAGTCAACATGTCAGAGTTCAGGTGTAGATGCTAATTGCTACCATCAACAATGCACCTCACTGTTGCCTTCCCCACCGGAGGTGAGAAGACTTGAGCTGCAAAGTGCTGGTTGCAGGAACCGCACAGTGTTGTCCTAATGGGGTTGGTCTCCCCTGCACCAGAGTGTAACCCTTTCGGCACCACGAGGTGTGCGGTGGGAGAAGTCACCCCAGCCA
The DNA here is from genome assembly GCA_029891345.1 of Dryococelus australis. Classification (NCBI taxonomy): domain Eukaryota; kingdom Metazoa; phylum Arthropoda; class Insecta; order Phasmatodea; family Phasmatidae; genus Dryococelus; species Dryococelus australis. The sequence continues at coordinate 6,048,767 of CM057008.1, forward strand.
GTAAGCCGATCCCACCAGGAGCGTACCTAGTGTTTTGGCTCTATGGCTCCTCCCACCTGGGTGCAAGGAAGGGGTGGCCTTCCAATATTGGTGATGTGAGTCTCCCAGGGTCACTGGTCTCCCCAGACTCGAAGAAGTTCCCCTTCTCTGATCACTAAGTGCGCATTGAGGCAGGGGCAACTTCAAGCCGGCAAGCCAACTTCCAGAGGATGGTATCCTAGTGTCGTGGCTCTACTTTTCACTGCGTGGGGCAGAGAATGGGTGGCCTTCCAAGGATGTTCTGGTGTGTTATTGGTGTGGTTTCGGAAAGAGCAAACCTGGTCTCCTGCTGTCTCAGTCAGATCTGATGATGATAGGAGGTAGTAGGTCGGAGTGATACTCAATAGGTTAGGTAAAATCAATATTTATTTACAGAGAAGGAAATAAACAAAGATGGTGGAAGTACTACCTCCTAATCCACACCGGCTTGGCGGAAGGCAAACACAGTAGCGTAAACAGGGGAAGGCGCCATGTGCAAAGCTACAGGAGTAGGTAGTTATAAATGCGTGTTTTAATTTTACTCCTCGGGGCGAGCTCTACTTTCTGGTGTCTGTAAGGGACCGAACGTGTCTCAGTGTGCTGTTCTGTTGACGCCACTGGTTCTTTCTTAGGTGTAAGTAGGAGAGGATCTTCGGCCCCACGAGAAGCGGTGAAGTATACTGGAGAGGTGTGGGTCTCTGCATCAATTGCTTGTGTGGTGATAACCCAGGAGAGGAGACAGAGGATTTTATCGAGAACTGAAGCAGAACTGATGATCCGGAGGCCGGGGCACATCTTTCCTTGTATACTCCTCGGCCATCCCTTCCTTTATTGGCATAGGGCGTCTAGAGAGGGGGTTAGCAGGTGCAAAGATAGCTTGTTCCTTGGCTGGCTGTGGTTGCGGCTGGGAGCACCACCTTTTTCGGTGGACCCATGGGCGGGGTAAACATGATAGTAGGTTCATTCAATTCCTCTGATGCTTCGGAGGTTATTGAAGCTGCTACTTGCACTTCCAGTTATGGGATCTCGTGTGGGAAGGGTCGGATTTGCCATTGCACTGCTTTGCGAATTTGCCCACTGAAATCTTCCACCCAGTAAATGTTATCGCATCGACCGACCACCCTGTAGGGACCTTCCCATTTGCCGGCAAGGTCTGTGCTAAACTGTGTACTAGATTTATTGAGCGGATGGAGTCGCAGGAGTACAGACTCGCCCATATTGAACCTTCGGGTGCCTGTTTGAAGTTACGGGTACTTACGCTGAAGATATCGCTCCTGAGATTTCCTCGTGGCGTCAATGCAGGCTAGAGCCGCCAGCCAACTATCTTCTGGCTATGGCAGTTTGGATGGGGCAGTTTCCCACTGCCAGTCACTGGGTCGGCGTAAGGTGATCCCTAAGAGAAACTGGCTTGGACTGGTATTGGTGGCTTCGTTTGTCCTTCGTCGTAGGACAAACAGTATTTTCAGGATGTTCCTATCCTAGTGCTTATGGGCATCCCCAACGCACAGGTGCAGGATTTTCTTGATCTCCTGATTTCTCCTTTCAGTGGGATTTACTTGTGGGTGGTATGGCGGCGAGCCACTTTTGGCTTTAGGTGACTGTGTTTTGCGCTTGGCATTGACATCACAGTGGTGAGGTACCGAAATTATCGCCAATACTGTCGTATAAACAAAAGTATAAGTGTGAGTGGAGAAAAGAATTACCATGATTTGTACATTCCAAACCAATACAACTACATTAAATTAGTTAACATCTTTCACAACTCCCTTTTTTTTTCCTCCTGTAATTTGCCATTTTTTAATTCCAAGGATTTTACAGGATTTGTCCCCATAATTCCAGAATTTTACAGGATTTTTATACATAGGAACCAGGATTTCAGCTTCAAGGCTGGTAGCAACCCCGGTCTAAGTGTTTGCCAACGTTAGACGAAGGAATCTTTGGCACCTGGAGTGCGTGGAAGACAGGAGAACTGATGGTTCCTTTGGCACCAGGCAGTGCGGTGAAGGAGCAGGACAGACACGCCATTGAGTGAGACCTGGACAGCATCACCACCATCAACCAGGGCAACGGTGTAAATCAATACCCAACACCCCTGGCCAAATCCCGTCGAGCCTAACGTAAAAACTCTGCTATTGGTCTAGCAACAAAATCCTCAACCAATGTGCCATTCTGTTTAACCGGGCACGCGTCAAGGTTTACAGCAAATACATACATAAGTGAACCCCTATTTTTAATAAAATTTTAAAAGACAAAAATGGTTACTGTGGGTTTTAAACATATGCTGTAGTGAACTTTTTTTTTAGACCTTTTTGAGATCTACAATTCTGTAGTACATTACTTTGGTGTATCTCTTATGGTTTAGTCAGTGTAAGCTACATAAGCACCGAAAAGCAGCTTTTTCCGACTTGATTAGAAAATTTTGACATTTCTCTACTATCTGTACATTAAATATTAATTTATTATATACCTAAACCTTCCTAGAGAAAGTCACTAAATGATGCTGAAAACCACATTAAAATTCATCAAGTAGTTAAGAAGCGTTAGCTGAATACACAGACACACCCAGCTGGGCGACTTTGTTTTATAGTATGTTTAGATTTGTGCAGTTCTTCGCCCAAAATGGCTTGTCACATATCTGCAACACTAATACTATCTGTGACAACCTTGGTGCCTGTATACAGTCATCAGCATATGTGACATTACATTTCTTTCAAAAACCATGATGAGAAATTTAATACATGTCTTTGTTGTACATATTGGGATTTTGTGCTAGAAGGCAAAAAATAGTTTAATGTAAAGAGTTATGAGGCTCCGGTTGTATACAGTTTTGACTGGACCAGACACATATTTAGTTATAGAGATGGTTTTCTTGTAAGGAAGTTCACTACATAGAGGTTTTAGTGTGAACACAGTTTGTGTTGTGCAGGTCAACAGTTTACGGACCAGTGTGCATCTGCAAACCTGGATTCTTCCACTAGCAGTTCAGTGTTGAGTGAAATTGCAGCACACATCCAGAGTGACTGGACGAAGACTGCTAGTATTCAGGTCAGTGCTGTGTCTTCTTGACAGCTTTAATTTATTTTCATTGTTTTACCATGTACGTTTTTTTCTGGCCCTTCATCGCCTATGTGGAACTCTGGGAAACAGAGAATTAGTTTGCGTTTACCTTTTCAAAGCTTTGCCTATAGTACTGTATTTACTCGTGTATAGCCTGCCCTTTTTTTTCCCCCCAAAATAAAGGGAAAAATTTCTGCACGGAAAAAAAGAGGAAGGGAGAGTGATAGCCATAAATTGTTGGGGGGGGGGGGATATTGAGGGAAGTGGCGGGACTATCTATTGTCTCATTTCTCGCTCTTACATCAGTCCTCTCAGGTCTCTCTTACTCTCATTCTTTCTCAGCGACCCTTCAGTTATGTGTCCCTCCTTCCGGCAACTAATGGAATCCTGTCAGGCCACAAAACCAGAGCTGTCATGTATTTACAGCCCCCCCACTCCCTTATAACAGCACCCAGATGTGTTGCTAGTCTGATAATCCCTCTTTGTTTCCATGGCAGAGGCTAGCAAGTCATGTTCTGGTATGGGTAAGGGGGGAAGGGACGAGGATACCCTTTTTTTTAGATAGGTAAAGGTAGTGTGACATTCTAGCGCTGCAAAAAAAAAGGAGTGTTCACTGCTAAAAAGAAAAACGAAGCAGGAAATGTTGAGTAGTAGAAGCGTAAGGTTTCTGTAATTTTTTTTATTTTGGCTTTTTGCACCCAAATTATTTTATTAAAGTAATGTTGTTTGCATATTATAGTGAAGTTCTCTAGAGTGAAGCACCCACACAACAATTTTAACAGAGGTGCACATTACATTTGCAGCTTTATTACTCTTCATCACTGTATAGAAACATGATTATGCATAAAAAGCATTTCTTTGAGTATATCTTTTAAATAACATGACTTTAAGTTTTTAGAAAATATGTGAGACTGTGAGTCAGTCCTTTGTGAGTGGTGTGTACTGATAATTCCTACAATTTTTCAATATTTTATTATTTCTACCTTCCATTACATCTTATATATGGTTTACAGTTTCATGAGCATTATTATATTCTACTACAAAATAGTAAGCATATTTTGAAACGTCTATGAATATATGTACTTCAGGTTATGTAATAATTATATATAAAGACCTAAAAAATTAGTTATTATTATATATATTTTTTTCAAAAATATGTGCTATTCGTGCACAAAAAATGTTATATTTTGTCAAAAATGTTATTATTTTTCAGCTTAAGGAATCTGGTTTTTGCGCATAAAACACTCTTTAAGAAGTTACTGAGAGGGCTGTAAAATTCATGCTTATTAAGCAGGAAAACTTAGTAAGAGTGTCAAATTACCTTGGTGCTCGTAGACCACGTGCAAAATTATGTACTCTTATTAAGCAAGAAAATTTTTTAAAAGGGAACTTCTCGAAAGTGTTTTACTGAATTCTGATTAAGTTATGAAATTACTATTTACATTTCAAAAACTACAAACAGTGTTAAAAGTGCTTAAATAATCCTATAAAAATTAATATGCATAAAAGCATTAGTCAATTAGGTGGAATTACAAAAGAAAAATTAAATTCATATCCCTTCACATACATACATTTTTGTGTGTGGAAGTTTAATTCTTACTACACACACATCATTATAATCAGTTGTCAAAATATAGCATGGCTGAAGTTTCAATATTGTCCTCTTTGAGATTCTGCTATCAGTCTGTGATTATAATATTATAGTGACTCAAAAGTTTGCTATCAACGTTGTTTGTTGGCATCCAAATCACATTCAGTGCTGCTTGTGCAAAATCTTTCTGTACAACACTTAAAGCTTGACGCACTTTCACAGTGTCTGGTTCACTTTCTTTATCACAATATCTTGAATGACTTCTTTCAGACTTTCATATCCTTTTGATCATATTGGGATGATTCGCTCCATTAAATGTGGGATATTTGTCAAAAAGAGGCAACAAATTTTTTTTCCATTTGATAACATGTTGATGCGGGAAGAACACTACACTGTCTGGAAGAACACTATATCAATCAGAACAGGTTTTATCAGAAGCTAGGCCAGGCACATCATATTCTGGTGGGGTTGTGAGTTATTTGGTCTTTGAGAGGCACTGGAGCACGTCCAGTTTACAGGACTAGCGCGGTAGCTTCGCGGCAGTGCGCAAAATTGGGTTCTGGCTATGAGATCTTACACTTCAAATTACGTGCTGCTGGTGGTTTACTTGGGCGACACGTTGTGCTCGGTCGGGCCATAGGTGGTACAGTGGCGCGTGCAGGTAGGTGTGTGGATTGACTGTGGATGTTGGTACGTGCCGATGGGGGCAGAGCAACAAAGTCAAGTCGTAAGTAAGTGTAGAGATTGTTGGTGGCTACTCCGGCTGGTTGAAGTACTCGAGTCACGGGGGATCCTCTCCGCTGAGACAAGTCGTGGCCTCGAACAGTTCCTTCTGCATCACATGTGTGAAAGCTACAAGGAGATAGCGCATGGCCTGTGCTTGTTCTCTTGGTGTAAGTTGATATATGAAAGCTACAAGGGAAGGTGTCAGCTCTTGTAAACGCCTGGATGCAATGAGCATTAATTTAACCTTCTCCCTTATACCACTACGTTTGGAGGTATCAATACTTCCGCTTGTCCCATCATCATCAGCCAGTTCAATCATGAAATGATGTGGCCTCTTAGAGTTAGGAATTCAGGTAGAATTTCAATAGTCTTCTCCGGGTAGAACGGTCTTGGGTGAATTTCTGCCAGTTAACTCCAACAACCCTGCGTATATCTTTGCCCCAATGGTCTGGTGTTCTTCCCATTGGTCTACGATGTTTTCTTGAATTCCATTCCAACACCGATTTTGTCCATCTTTCATGGCCGGCCCATTGCTACTTCATGGTGGCTGTCCTCTCCAAGATGTCTTTGACTTTAGTAACTGATCTGATGTATGTTGCTTTTTTCTTGTAATTTCTAGTAAAACCCTGCATTGACCTTTCCATCTTTCTATGGCTTTACTCATATGACTGCCTAACATTCTTTTTCATTGCTATGGTAACGCTTCTCAGTTTCCCTCAGACCGTTACTTGTATAGGCGATTACCAAAGGTTGATGGTCTGCATCTTCTTCATAAAATAGGGCTCCTAATCCAGTTGGACATGCATCCATCTGAGAGCTGAGGGGTTTTCCCTCTGTGGGTCTGTGCAACTACCTTATTGATTGAAAATGCTCCTTAAGATTCGTGAACACCCTCTGGTGTTCCAGGGTCTATTACCACCAGCTATCTTTGAGGAGTAGGTGGTGAAGGGTGGCCGTTAACTGCGCTATGTCGGTTCCAAACTGCAAAGCCAATTTCACAGACCCAAGAACCGACGCAGTTGTCGCTTAGGGCGTGGTGTGGGGGTCTCTTGGATAACCTGAATTAATCTCTGTTGGGGGAATTTCCCTCTGGAGATATTATATACCCCAGATAATTGCTCAATTTATTACATGTAAGCCCATGCATGGCTAACCACTCGCAGGTCCTGTGTCAGATGGATGCAGCGGCCAAAATCCATTGCTTAACTCATGGAATGTTTGCAAGAGGAATGGCAACGAATCCCCGTGGATGACCTGCAAACACTCGTAGAGAGCATGCCAGACAGGGTGGCTGCTGTTATAGCCGCAAGAGGTGGCCCTATGACATCCTAATGGGGTGACAACCCCAGAGCAAACATTTTGGACAAGTGCTCAATTACTTTTTGGTAGATAGAATTACCAAGAGGAGGACAAAATCTTAAACTGTTGTAGATTGAATGTTTTGTTGCACTTCTGGCAATGTGCTCTAATTATAATGATGGGAACACAAAAGACACAAGGGCAGACCTTCGTCTTACTGATTCCGTATACATGGGTCAGAGTGTGAGATCAACTCTTACAAAAGGGACAAGGCTTTTGGGGAACAGCACCTAGATATTCCTGAAAATTGGGTTCTCTACGACAAGATGTTGGATCCATAATAGTAATTTCTATATTCCTTGATAAATACCACTATAAGTAGAGATTTTAAGGCATTAAATATGTCTAATAAATTCTGTAATAAAGTATATGTTTATTCAATTAACGTGGATCTATACCAACCTCAATGATGGAGGGACCTTGGTTAAGCTAATTTTGATAATGTTAAGACAGACCAGAAAATTAACTTCTTACATTACTATAATGTCTCACTCATCCCCTACCGAAAAAAGTTAACATGCCCTGGAGAATAGTGCTAAAGGTTGTATGTCTCTCTCTCTCTCTTCTCTTGAAGTTAATTAGGGAGTTAGAATAACATTTCAATGTTATGAGAGGGCATTGTCCACTCTCTGTGACACATCTCACACGGCCTGCATGTTCTTGAAGTGAACAATCAAAATGGCCGCAAGAAATCTGGGGCTTCCTCTCAAATACCTAGTCTCCCTTCTCTTGGGTGGCAGCGACCATGCTCATATCCGTCTGCCAAGCGGGACTCTTTCCTTCATGGTTAGTAAAGGGAGGTTGTCTCAGTTCCGTAAGGCTTGTGTAGCCAGCCAGTCGAGGCCACGTGACGTCACTGGAAGTCCTGCAGCTGCCGCTTTCCCGTTACCTGCCTGCCAGGCCACAGATGTGCCTTCACTTAAACTGCTGATACGAAATAACTGACAGGTAAAAATCCCTCCAAATTTTAGTTTTTACACTGGCGAGTATGACAATGCTAAATATTCATGTTTGATGTATGTGGCTGCTCTGCTTTGCATTAAAAAAATATTGTTTTACATAAGACAAATTGTAAGTTTAACGTGCTATGCATGATGTTATTAAAATAATATTTTATGGTTAATATTGTTACTTATAAAACTTACAGTGTACTTCAAAACTTGCTCAGCACTGTGCACATCATTTTGCAAAAAACCGTAGTACATAATGTGGAATAGTTTTCGTCAGATGACGTGTTACATTTATGAAAGTTGAGAAAGGTGCAGAGTTGTGCCTGCAAAACAATTCACTTATTAAATTAATATGATGTACTATAATCCTACCATCGTTGTAATAAAACATTTTTCCCTGCAGCATTTTTCTCTGTGCACAGCTAGCCATACTTATTAGTGCCAAGTACAGCGTTTTTATAATTACCAGAATATCTGATGGTAAGGCTACATACGAGCTTAGTCTGATATGCAAATATACTAAATCGTCAAAGTAATAGCTCCAAACAAAAACTTACAAAAATACAAGGAATTCCATGTTTATTTTGAATGCTACATTGTCATCAATGGTACCATATGAAGTATACAGAAAATCCAGAACGTATTTACATAACAAGCAGCATAATCTTTTAGCGAAACAGTAAGTAGTTCTAAAAGACAATATGTTTCCTCTCTCTTGCCTTGCATCTTTCAGACCGTTCATTGTTATGACTTGGACATTCTTTCATTGGCAGATGTAATGATTGAATTTAATCATCTTTAATTTTCCGCCACTTATCTGGAGAATAATTCATCATATGTTGTTTGCTTTTCGTATATTCGTCTTGCGTGAAGTGGATGGAGCAAATTCTCGCTGAAAAGGTTAGTAAATGGTTATTCAAATTTAAAATCATTGTACAATACCATCAGGAGCAATAGGTAAAAAAACTAGGGCTGGACAGATACCGATGCTGATACATCAGCCTGATTTACCCAAAATTGGTATCTGCTACAATCGGCCTTGGTCCAACCAAATTGTTTCATCAACCCTATGGATTTAATTATATTTTTGAACACATGAAGCGAATTTCACCCAACTTGGTACACACATAGTACTATGTAAGGATACTTACGTTTTATAGTTTTTGACCATGCCAGGCATTTATTTTCAAAATGGTGGCCATTTTAAAATTTAGGGTGATATGTCATGTCTCAGAAACCATTCAATCAATTTATACCAAATTTTGTATGCTGACAGCACAAAATGTAGGCATTGAATTCAGTAGTGAATATTGTTATATGTCCGCCATTTTGGAAAATTGTGCCAAATGAAAAAATCAAGCTTTTACATTATATCTCTAAAACTATTCAACCAATTTTGCCAAATTTTGCACATAAGTAATACTATGATATTCCAAGTAAATATAAGTAACTGAACTTTATTAGGGACTTATTTTCAAAATGGTGGCCCGTGTAAATATTTTAAGTTTCTTTGCCATAACTACCACACCATTCGAACAGTTTCAACAAGATTTAATATGCTGACAGTATCTATTACAGGCAACGTATATGCCAAATCAACCACTTTGGTGTGCCATTTTGTAAGCTAGTGCTATGTAAATTAATAAAGTTTTTATATAATATCTCAGTAAATAATTGACAGATTCGTACAAAATTTGGCGGACAAGTAGTACTGCAGCAATTGATACGGACAAATGTGTTTCAAGTATGTCAGGCACTTATTTTGAAATTGGCGGCTTGCTAGCAATTTTTGGTTTAGTATGCTATATCTTCAAAACAATTTAATCAATTCCAACTTATCTTTGTATGCTAGCAGTATATATGTAAAAAAATATATATATTTCTACATGGAGCCTCTTTCGTCTTCCATTTTGTAAGATAGTGCCACACGAATAAATAATGTTTTTATTCCATATCTCGGAAAATAATTGTCCAATTCCTACCAAATATAGCAAACAAATAGTAATGCAGCAGGTAATGTTAACTGATATGTTTTAGATATGTCAGACACTTACTATGAAAATGGCAGCCATATAGCTATTCTAGTTTTGTATGTTATATAATGAACATAGTGTTATTAATTTCAATCAAACTTTGTATGCTGGCTGTATATATTACAACCACCAAATGTGTCCACACAAAATGTGTCTGCCATTTTGTAAAATAGTATTACTGACAAATTAAAATTTTGATATATCTGAAAAAACAACCAATTTATATCAAATTTGGCAATTCAGTAGCACTATGGCAGACCATGTAAACTTACACACTTTGAGAGGGTCAGACATATATTTAAAAAATGGCATTTTTATAAACATTTTAGTAGGGCTGGACTGACACTGATACTGATACATCGGCTAATAAACTCAAATTTGGTATCAGTTACAATTGGCCATGGTCCAACCAAATTATTTCATCAACACAAATGATGTAATCATCATGGAAATTACCACACTTGGTTATCTTGCAGGGCATGTGTTCACAAACAAAGAATTTTATTTTTACAACCAAAAAACTATTTTCTTAATTTTACTTTTATCTTTTAGTAATAGGTGATTTGAAATTAAATGGAAACTGATATGGTTGGCTTTGGTGTTGCTACACATATAACTCTATATAAGCCATACCTGCTAAAATTCGTAAAATGTAATTTAATTAAACTTATAATACTTATATCTGTTTTTGAGGTGTTTAAAATTCATTTGTAAAACATTGTCGTACATTTTCTGTCATGTAAATGTCAACTGTATATTGATCTATTGCTCCCACATTGTATATCAATATTTTGTTCACAGCATGACACAATTCATAAAAAAATTAGTAGCAATATTTATCATTTTATGTACAAATCTGATTCGAATGAGCCAAATCGCTATGGTGGTGGCGCTCATTCTTGGGCAGAATCATAACATGCATTTTACACATACATAAAGCAGATGAATGCCGGTTAAGAATGCGAAAAATAGTTGCTGTTTTAGATCATGCCCTGGAGTTTGATAAAGTTAAGTTTTTTTATAAACTAACCAAAGTGCTAAACTGCAATGTAAACATTGAGTGGGCGGGAAAAGACACGTGCTTAAATACTGCTATGTCGTATGCACAGTGATTTATTGTGTGTGTGTGTGTCTACACACACACATACATATATATAAAATTAGGAATTGTATGTAATTTTTTTATGTTTATTGACATGTTTTCCCACCTGGAGATTTTGTGCTCATTTTAAAGTTACTCAGACACAATATGAAAAATTACAAATGAAGTTATTTGTATCGGCACTATCTGCGGGATTGGCCACAAATTATCGGTTTCAGTAATATTGGCAAAATGGGGCTTGGATCCACCTCTAGTAAAAACAAAATAAAAATTTATCATCTTACCATTATCAACATTAATGTTATCTTTTTGTTTGCAGGCTATCACCTACTTTTTACACAAATCTTCATTATTCGGAAACAAGAAGTACTTAAACTAGCCTGCCTACCAAGCCAGCAGATGGGGAATCAATGTTAAAACAAAATTTCTTTTCATGGCGCCAATTTTAAAGATAACTATTTCAAACCAAAAGTATTCTACGTGAAATTTCTTAAGGCATGATGCTATGTTAAAATATTTTGCCAGTTTTTTTTTTTTTAATATATTTTTTTTATAAAATTAAAATATTTAAATAAAAAAAAAATATGGATGAATAATTTTTTCCCAAAAACAATTGTGTGTAGCAATATTCGTCAACGTTTATTTTGTTTGAAATAGTTATTTTTAAAATTGACGCAATTAGAATTAATTTTGTTTAACATTGATTCCCTATTTGAAGTGTGCGACTGCCGGCTTGGTGGGCAGTTCCGTTAATCGCACTTCCTTTTGTTTTTCACATGTGATTGTGACAGCCATAAACTACACAATTTGACATGATAAACCCACTAATTCTTCTGTTAAGAAGTACGCTTGCAATGATACTGTTATGCCGTGAACCAATTTTGTCCGCACAGAAAGTTAAATCTCTAAAAGAGTGCGTCTTGACTGAGAGAAAGGTCGAGGCGGTGGACTTCACATGATGTCGCCATGCTACCTGCGCAGAAAGTTATGCACTCATCTGAGGCAACCTCCCTTGACTAACCTTGCCTTTCCTCCACGTCTGCACTATTTTCTCTACCTACACACTCTCACCGGGAGGTGTCACCCAATCAATGAACTACCTGTGTCCCTAAGGAATCCCCAGGCCGCTCGCTCTCGAGGCTGCCCACTCTTTTCACTTCTCACACAGTTATATCTTTACAACCAGCCGTATTTCTGGGCAGCTTCAAGAATCTCTGTAAAATGTATTAAATCATTTCCACAAAGTTAAATGACAAAATGTTCTAAGATGAAAAAGTTATTACACGTAACATTAAAATTCTTAAGGGGTCTGTCTCCTCTTGGTTTCCTGACAGTATAGATATACGACAAGTTTCCTAGCATGGTCACGGTCACATATTTAAAATTTGAAAAGGAGATGGGTAGTTTTCTGACATTTGTAATACTGCATTAAATTTCTGCCTCACTTATTGCCCTAATAACCTTCACATATGAAATAAACATGTCCCAATGTGAATTTATAATTTATATATTTGCTCATAGCGATGTAATATAAAGATAGTTTTTATTCTCCCTTTCAGCATTTCAGTCCAGTGTTTTTATTATGCAGTCTCATAAAGGAAAGTCTCTGGGCTAGGCAACCCAGGTGTGTAATATATGAAACAGCAGGCATGCGTGGATAAACTTTGGTGACCTTGATGGAAGAGGTAGACAGTCGAGTGCTAGCAGGTGGTGTCTATTTTTAGACATTTCTCACTACTGATTCACAAAGAGAAACACTCAAATGAATGCAAAAATAATTTAATGCCTACTTCCTTCAGATTTTTTAACTTGTTTTAACAAAAATCTTGTTTTGGTTCATTAAAACTGGGTGGTTATTTTCAGGGTCGTAGACTTGAGAATTGACTTTACATAGACTTGTGTTTTGCAGGGTAATGGAGAACAGCCAGCAGTTTCAGCCGAGCAGTCTGTGTTAACACCAGCCCAAGATGCAAATCTTCTGAAGGCCTTCAGGTTAGTACACACGCTGTCGTTTGCTATTTACTTGCTCCATATAGGCACACTTCTTTCTAATCTGCACACTATTGTATGGAGTTTCCTATGGCTTTATTATAGTTAGCAGTTTTTAATGAGCAGTGTCAGTGTTGGCTATTTCTGCTTGCTATAGTACAGAGCTTGGCTGGCTCTTTCTCCTCTCTCATCTTCTTTCCACCAACAGTTATGCCAACCTCTCCCTTGACGCAGACTGTTGGTGCGCCACCGGTCTGGGGTGCGGGAGGTTCTGGGTTTGAATCCCAGGTAAGGCATGGGTGTTAGTTTATGCCTTCAGGCATAAAGCTGGGGGCGTTAATAAGCCAATTCCATTCCATTACCAACAGTTGATTTAAGTTTGGGAGGATATTCAGTATATGAAAAGAACAAAAATTCATTACTTCATCAAAATTTTGTTAGAAAAGTTGAAGTGAAACAATAAAGTTCAACAAATATTCAAGTACTTGTTACACTGCAATTAATCTCGCTTAAGGCGTTCCCTCATTAAAATGTTTCCTATACATATAAATGTTTTGGTCCGGCCATTTAGTCCATATAAGGCATGTTACATTCAACTCTCAAAACTGGAACCTTTCACAGTTGTTATTCCAAAAAGTTCATTATTTAAATTAGGGCAGATTCTGACTCTCCTGCAAACCGTATACGCAAAAATTGTGTTGGAATTTACTAACGTAATTAGTGCATATCTTTAGCAGCGAAATTACACATTATATTTGTTAAATTCAGACTGTTGTTGATCTTATGAGTCCTTATGGTTCCCATGAATGAACTCAAAAACCTATGCATTTGTAAACTCAAACAACGTATTTTAATTGACTATGACCCCAAAACTACTAAATTGCTTCAGTATTTAATTGTTTCTAAAGCAAAGATATGTTGTTTTAAATAAATATTAATTCATTAATATAATTTGATGTCTTTCGAGATAGAGACAGGCATACAGTAGCCTAAACACAGCGTGTCATGCACTTGTAATGAGTGCAATGTCAGTTTTATTGGCTTTTTGCAGGAAAATCACAGGGTTTACTATTTAAATTTTAATGTATCACTGATCTATCACCTGGTCCTCAGTAGTTTTTGTACATATGAGACTTAAGTGATACATGTAGATGTCCTATTGTTCATAGTTGCAATATTAGCATGGTTACCTTTGCTCTGAATGAGCAATTCGAGATAGAACCAATCAACATTGCATAGGTGACAAGTGAAGTGAAGGCAGCTGGCTTTTTCTCCTGGCAGCAGAGGTCTGCATGTACCTTCGATATTGATACTGCTTTTCTGGTGCTTAGGAACCATGGAGCATGGACTGCTTGCAGTGTAGTATTGTCAGAAACATAACATTATGGCAATGACCGTTCCCCCTCATGCTGTTTCATCCATATAATTAAGCTTTTAATTTTTCTTATTTATAAAAGACGTTTAGCAGCACCTTTGTGGTTATCAAAGGTAGTCATATGTCTTCTGAATAAAATTATACCCCATAAATGTGTACTTGACCTCCCTTTGTCATTAGTGTTTAAATTTTGTGCAATGACAGAACTCAAGATACATTTTCTGTGGCTTCTTGTGGGAAAATTGGAGGATTTGTTACTGAAATATATATTTATTTCAATAGACATGTGTCTTTTGAATAAACTGATATGTTGGAGGGGCATACATATATGAAACCTCTTTGTCAGCAAATAATGCGTAAGCACTGAGCACTGGTAACTTGAGCAAATACCATGTGTGAGTTGTTTATTGTGGATAGTCGTAAATTAACAGATTTAAAATACAATATTTATTCGCTTCTGTCTAAAATATTAAAAGATTTTAAAATTTAAATACAGTATTATTAATTAATTTAAAATGTAACATAGCGATAAACAAGGATTGATTTCCATGAAGTAACCCTTTGAGCATAGACAGAGATGCTTGATATGTACTACTACCGTATTTCGGTGTGTATAGGCCACACACAAAAAAATGACTACAAAATGTGGGATGCAGCTTTTTTATGAGATATTGGCATAAAAAAAAATGTTTACCCTCAAAATATGCATGCATATCTGCGAATTAAGTACTTAACATCGTCTACAGTGATACGGTGGATCATTTTAGCAGTGTTGCCCACCCAAGTAATAGGAGTTTTGTTACTGAACCTGTGGACTTGGCTACGAGCGTGACAGTCCCGGCTGTCAAACTGTTCCTGCCCCTGGGTAACTTGGGCGACGCTAGGCGAGCCGCATCTTAACTGGCTTACTCTGTCCTGGGCACAGGGGTCCGCCCGGTGTATAACACGGGGCCCAGTAAGTCGGCGACTTGGTACGAAGTCGGGCTCTGTGACCTTGATGCAACGGGTTGCAGGCTTTGGTGGTGGTGCAGCAGTTCAGCGAGGTGGCGGGGTGCTTGCTTTCACGCTTTCGTTTGCTGTGACCGGTGTTGCACTCAACTGGGGGTAATTGGCTCCGGTACGGAAGCTGGCTGCAGTTCTGGCATGCTAGGCTGACGAATGCCAAATAGTGCCTCCTGCACTATAGGGTGGTACCCCTCCGTGATCCCCGTGAGTGGCTTAAACAAGCCTACAGGGATGACTTCGAGCACTGGGACTCTGAGGCGTCTCAATAGCGCAGCTTGCTCTCATGGACTGAGCAACCCGAACCTGCTGGGAAGGATACGTAGCCCCTGGGGAAGCTTAGCAATTGCTCTCACCTTTCTGGCCCGTCTCTCAACTCCACCCCTGTGGGTGTAAGGCATGAGGTACTAGATTGGTGTTGCAGGAGGTTGGCAGTTCACATGTATGTGCTAATTACTGCCGCTAACACAGCCTCGCTCTTGACGACTACCAGGTAGAGCTGGCGTGGGCTGCGGGGTGAAGGTTTCGGGAACCGCACAGTGTTGTCCCTTAAGGTGCACCATGATGCAGCCCTCTTGGCAACACAAGGGAGCGATGAGAGTTGGGCACCTGGCCGGCAAGTCTATTCCACCGGGAGCGTACCTAGTGTCGTGGCTCTACCATTCTTTCCACATGGTGCAAGGGACGGATGACCTTAAAACTGTGGTGAGGTAAGGGTCCAGTGGTTACTGGTCTCCCCGAACTTGAAGAAGATCCCCTCACTGGTTCCACAAGCGGGGCAATGAGGAAGGGGCGACTTTGAGTCGGCAAGCCAATTTCCAAGGGATAGTATCCTAGTGTCGTGGCTTTACCTTCACTTCCAGGGGCAGAGAATGGGTGGCCTTCCATGGATGTGCTGTTGTGTTGTTCAGAGTGCGTTCGGCAGAAACAAAACCCGGTCTCTCCCGCCAAGTCCTCCAGCTCCGATATGAGACAAGGAAGGAGCTCTGAGTGATAGTCAAGGTGATTGGTGGAATCTGTGTTTATTTAACCAAAAGGAAATGTACCGGATGGCAGAGGTGCTAATTTCTGATATCCTAGAGGCGAGCACTACTCTTAGGTTGGTGTCTGTAAGGGACAGAACGTGTCTGTGTTTGAACTGTCGACGGCCGCTTGTTCTTCCTTCGGTTAGGTGAAGCATAGGAAAGGTTTGAGCCTCTGCACCAAGAGTTAGGGCGATGAGAGCTCAAGAGAGATGATGAAGAACTGAAGCAGAACTGACGATCAGGAGGCCAGGTTGCAGCTCCTTATATATTTCTCGGCCATCCCTTCTTTCACTGGCATAGGGCGTCTGGAGAGGGGCAACAGCAGGTGCAAGTCCAGTGCCTAGATCCTCCGAGCGTGCGGTGTCGTGGAGTGTGACGGCATCTAGCGCCACGTTGCTGTACTCGCCCTGGATCTCTTGCATGGTCTCCGTGGCTCATCGGGTGAAATAACACCAAGTATTGGGACTTCTGTACCGGCACGGAAGGTAAGACAATCTTGCAGACGGCAGTGGCGACGTGACTCGTGTGCAAGCTGTCAGGAATACAGTTGCACTGATGAGTAGCAATCGTTTAATATAGTTGAGCAAGACGTCATACGTCATGATATACATACAACCTTCATAGTTCAGCCCCAATTTTTAAGTATAAAATTCAAACAAACTAATACAACCACATTCCCAATTTCATGCCTAATTGTTTAAACATGTGGGCCTAAAAAAATAAACATATATATATATATATATCTTTGTGCGTGTGTATATGCGTGTATGCATGCGTGTGCATGTGTGTGTAGAGACACACACACACAACCTGCACAGTTTCACCACTAATAGTTCCAAAATGTAATGGCCAAATTTTTCTAAAGTGGGGAAAACATAGAAAATTAACATTTTAACTTTTGGTTTTTATAGATTTAATTGATATGGTAATCTATCATAACACTGAGAAATGTATCTTTCTAGTCGTTTTAGATGTGGTATGTGAAAAGCACAAATTGGCAACACAAAAAAAAATGTTAATTGGAAATATCATTTTTCAAAAACTCAAACAAACTACTTATTTTTTATACAATCATTTAAATAAAGAATAGCTCCTGGTTCTACACACTATAGTGTTCAAGATATAATGCTGCCATCACTGCCACAAAAACTGGCTTACTCTCCAGTTTTTGTAGCAGTAACAAGTCTACCAGGCAAATATATGTTACCAGCAGTAATAAGACTCAGGCAAATATATGTCGGGTTGAGTTGTTATTTTCCAATTTCTTTGAAGTGAAGTACCGTGTTTACCTGTTTATAGTGCATACACCATGATTTTTGCATCAAGTTCCTGGAAAGACATTTTTTTTTTACTAAAATTGCACCAACAATTTCTGGGCCTTGTTAGTAAGTATGTAACAAATTATTCTTTTATTTTAAATTAATTTGTGTCGATTGCTATATATTTGGAAAATATTTTAATTAAATAACTCATGGCCAAAACATTGTGGCATTGGTGACCTTATGGTCAAAGGATATCAACTGAGGTGGGCAGCTGGTTTCCTTTTTTCTTTTTGCTTCTTTTATGCAGTGACACGTTGGTCTTTTTTTTTGCGGTGCTGGAATGTGACACACTACCCTTCTCTAAAAAAAAAAAGTGTTGCTTCCTACCCCCCCCCCCCCCCCCCCCCCCAAGTAGCAATCCTCTAGATAGTTTACGACTTCCACTCTACCACTCACCTCAGAAATGTTTTCCTTTTTTTTGGGGGGAAAAAAGGGTGGGCTCTATACAGGAGTAAATACTTAAGTTCCTTTCAAAGTTTGTTAATGATGTTCCTTTCTAGCACATTTTCGAACCCGTACTCACTCATATAAATTTTTTGGATGGATCTAGAACCAATCTTTGACGTGGCAATAAATTTTGAACCGAACCCGAACATAACTTAGTTTGGGTTAGGTTCAAAATTTTAACGTTCGACCCATCTCTAATAATTTGTTCACTCACGTTCATAAAAAAAATAACCTTCATCCCACATGTGCAAAGTGTGACCATGTTGGAGCTCTGCCATAGATGCTGTACATGAGAAAATAATTTTGCTGCCTTACAAAAGATATGTTATGTAGTTTTCATGCCCTCCACCATGCCACAAAGCACATTGATAGACACAATTTTGTGTAACATGTTGCCGTAGTGTTGCTTTCTCAAGTCACGTTACCATCCATGGAATAGTAACTGTGCGACGTCGATGTATATTTGTAAACGTTAAAACATAATACAAATTTTCAAATTTAAAGGGGAGAAATTAAGTAGCAATTTATTATGTTTGTACTGAATCGTGACTTAACAATATTTACAGGAATACAAAAATTCAGTGCTGCCTATACTTGAAATATTAATTATCCATAATTTTTCAACAAAAACTTCTGGTGCCGGCTATACACGCCAAAATATGGTATCAGTAATGTGAAATCCATGAGACCACATCATTATTGACTAATGTACATCTTCATATGAACATGCATGACCAGGTGCATTTTGTTAGCTGGCCCGCTGTTGGTCATGATCTAAGTAATTTTCAGTATAGTCACCTTTAAAATCACTTTACATATATATATAGTTTAAGGACATTTCAAATAACTTTTTGTATCGGTTTTTAGGTTATTGCTTTGTTCCTTTCTTTGAAATTGCATCTTAGTTTCAGCCTTGAATTGAAAAAATGCTTATGTTAAATCAATGCAGGAAGTTAAAAATATGATTGTGATAATGCACAGTAAACAAAACCATTAACTGAGCCTTATGGAGAAATGGTGCTGCAACAAAATAATAGTGTTAAATGTAGGAATGTTGTAACAGGGTTATACTGAACTGTTGTTTTCAAATATCAATGGCATGTTTATGTTTTTTATCTTTGTGCAGTATGGCCGGCAGTATAAACATGGCGGACATGGAAGATCTCTTGGAGAAATACGGGGATGAGGAGTTCCTCTCTCAAGGTGAGTAGTTTATACATTATTTATAATACTGTATGTTTATTTGTTTTTTGTCAGGTACCTTTGTTTATTAACTTGGTAGCTGATCTAAATTTACTTTTATGCACTTAAAAATAATTTGCTTGTATAAAAATGATGATGACTATATCAATTGCGTTCCACTACTGCATAGATTAATTTGTGCATTATATAAACACTTGTAGAAATTATTATATAACGAAATGTAGGTAGTTTCTCAGAGAAATAGTTAACCTGTTGCATACAAAATAACCACTACAAAAATATTTCGACAAGAATCAAATTTCTTAAAACAATACTAGCCCCAAATGCAATCATCCAAAAGCCAGTAAACTGAAGTCTTAAAAGCAGTGTTTCTATTTGAGTATCACTGCAGTCAAGAATGGCAATGGTTACTCCAGGAAATATCAAAGTTGGAGTAACATCTAACCACCACATCACACTTCAAGTATAATCTTTTGACTCATGATCATGGAGAAACTCCCTAGTTTTGAGGATGTAGTCATAATATTGTATGTGTGCAATAATAAAGTTAGGAAACCCAACTTAGTTGGCCCGTGAGCACAGCACCGTTATCTTCATTGTTCATGCAAATTATTCATGACATAATCTAATGCGTGATATTCTGCACAACTTTTATGCACTACTTGAATTCGCCCCATTCTGGACGCAATGTTCACCCCTTTGGGCAAGTCATTACAACAGCACTGAAGAGGCTGGACATGTGGCTACAGGATACTCCTGCGCAAGGTTGAAAGTTATTACAGACATGTCAGTCCAGCTTGTACTGTTCACCCAGACGTCCAAGCCAGACATCACGGCAACACCCCCCAAAGTGAGATTGTACTATCGGAACGAGACACCGAGCGTGCCACCCCAGGCCACGTAGTTCTACGGTGTGCAGAGGGAGGGGAGCATGTATTCTACTTGCACCCTGCGACCGAGATAAGGGTTGAAACCAGCTACATCAGCGATAATACTGCCCAGCAAACGACAGTCGCTGAGTTCAGGGGGAGTGGCTTATTTCCTTCCTCACCCATCGCCTACTTCGGTCCAGAAAGAGATTAGTATAAATACCCCTGTGAGACCAGCAGAAGTCAGTCTGTGTTTTTTTCACTGCTCAGACTTGGGCCTGAGAAAGCCATCGGTGGTTCGCACTCACTGGTACGCACACAGATTGCACCACTCTCTTCAGGACTGGAATCAACTATCAGTTGAAGACAACCCCTCGAGAGGCAACGTCTGCACCCGGCACACCCTCCTGCTTCTGGAAGACTGGACCATCCATGGCTCCTGAAGACGTTTACTCCTTCCTTACCAGTCCTTGGTATTGACTTAATTTGGTAACAGTTGCGACAGTTCCCTTCAGGATCCTGCCTTACCAAATGGTTACAGCAATACTACCCTTCTAGAAGTCACCAATCGTTTCGTTTCCGGACAACATGTTGATAGTTAGGATTGAGTGGCAAATTACTTACCTAACAGATATTATTGCCTTATTCCGCTCAGTTTTAGAGCCAGGTCACTTTTACCTGGCCTCTATGTAGTTCTGAACTTCCGTGTCATTTCGAATTAGTATAGGAGGTAGTACAGGGCCACCGTGTTATATACTTTCTCAATATAACACGTGACTTCTAAGCTATTTTCTATGTGCTAATTTCTTGAGTGTCACTGTGTCGTTTCCTACATAAATGCAGCCCGCCAGAGTGAAGCCAGGAGACCACATGCTTCTTAAAGTCAGAAACTCACTTTAGATGGTCACCCAAGCTTTGCCACTGGGTAGAGTTCCGTTGAGCCCCAATCACTCGAAACTCCTTCACCAGGTGAATCAGTGAATTGAATATTCCATACTCTGCCAATGCTCTTTACGGGGCCAGAAGGGAGCTGGAATCAGTTCAGACTCTCTGACCCGCTGGGATACCACACCTAAATAACCTGTTGTGCATCTTGAGCCAAACTACCACTCTTTCTACAGCTCTTTACGGGGTCAAACAAAGGGAGCACAAGCATAACCCTTGCCTGTTCAGCTGCGATCCTTACAATTACACGCTAGGTATTTCAGTCACCAGCTTGACTTTTGTGAGGCAGTAGTTGCTCGTATCACCTATGCCATACACATGGAAGGGAGGTGCGCAAAGAAAGTTTAGAAAGGCAGCTTACGCCTCTGAAAGTAACACGAATTGCCAACCAATTCCCGCTTCTGCATTTAGCAGCACGTTACCTAAGAGAGGCCGAGTTCACACCGCCCGCACAAATTAGAGGCCTCACCCCTCAGCATTACCAACACCTATATTTCCTCCCCTAATTAAGACTGTTTGCACCCCTCAACCATTGGTTGAGGCCTTAAGAAGAGAAGTAGTACTACCATTCAGAATCACTAAGCAGTGACTCACATCTTATACTTCAGCCACAACGTAAGGTTTTTGTGATGTTAATTCTCTGGCGTCGTGTACCAACTGAATTGATTTTACCCAACTCTGCCCTCCTTTTATACTAAACTGGGCAGTAACCAGATGAGCAAGAACACTCCACGTCCTGGGGACGTCCACGGTGGCCGCCAACGCTCACTACGACAGGGACAAAGTCTCCAGCAGCCAAGGCAAAACCTTCAGTAGAACAGCTTGCCATGGAGTAAATGCCACTCCGTTCGCAGGGCCGTAACAATGTCTCTCGACTTAGTGCACCTTCGACAGGCCACCCGATCCGACCTGTCTTATATCCTGGCCGAGCAACACCGAAGCATTAAAACTCCCCATGTTCCTCGTGATTCTGGCATCATTAAATAAGACCTTAAGATTGACCATGACTACTTTGATCCCACAGCCAAAGGGTTTTCTATTTCCCCCAAAGTGAGGCATAACTGTTTCACTAACATTGGGCATGTGTCAAATCTCAGGCAAATATATGGCAATTGTTATCCATGGCCATTGCACCTAAGCAGTCCAGGTGAATACTGTCCTGGGAATTAATCACAGATGCAGCACGTGCAGTGTGATAAGATGAAGACGTCTAATGACCATTGTTGCCAATGCATAATGCGTAAATTTGCCTCCTCTTCGCTGCAAATGAAGCTCATCCTTAAGGGAGATGAGAAACAAATTCCTCCTAATGCGCAGAGTTTGCAGTGAATGCTTGCTTATCACCTGCAGACTGGCATTGAGGCTGTCTGTTGTCTGGCTTTTATAGGTGATTCTCCGGGTACTGTCCGAGGGCGGCTGGAGCTGGCTGATCGTGGGGTTGCTGGGCTCCTGGTGATGGCAGTGGGCGATGTCGCTTGATGATTGGTGCTGCAAGTGGTAGAATTCCATAGCTAGAGTACCCAGATGCAATAATGAGACGCCATCGGGTGAGACACGAGACGAATGATGACACAAATTACTTACTGATGATGGGCGCCAGCTGTGCTTCCCAATCACCACTTTGTTGAGACTCAGGGTTCTCAGGGATGCTGTGGGTTCTGTGTGTCTGTCTCACCCGAGCATACTTACGATACACTTTTCAATACCAAACATTTTATCACTGAAAATGGTGTGGTGAGGATACTGTCACTTCAAAAGAAAAGATTGAAACACTGTGAGACTTACTTTTTATTTTACCAGTCATACAAATAGCGTGCCAAACAATTTAATGATTTTCCCTGAAATAGGACACTGAGAATTACAAGATGAATCAATACATGAAAATGAAAATGTGTGATTACTTGGCATCACTAGCGCGGACTCGTCGGGCCCGCCCTCCAGCATGTGGTGTGTTGTGGTGACTGCCTATACACATAGCTGGCCAGGACGGAAATAATATCACCGTAGAAAATTACACAAACATCAATGAAACAAAATGGGACACGATATGAGTAATCACAATAAACACATACATGCGTGAAAGCAAGCTTAGATGGCGCTGATGCCGCTGGATAAAGTTCATAGCGGACCATGTGGTGCAGGTGAAATTGCAATATTTATTTGTAAAAATGGCAAATTAACTTAAGGCAAATTGGTATTTCATTTGGGAAAATTATTCCACTTGCGAATGAAACATTTACATGCTTGTAGCAAGCCTGATGGTGGAAAAAGCAAACATGAAAATGATAGCGTGGTCATACATACAAAGCATCAATTTACGTGAAAATTACACGGAACCCTGAACAAAAATACATAGAACCCTGAAATAAATTATGGCACACATGATACTGCCCACAAATAAGCCCTGAAAATGCATTGATGGCGCAGATACGTACGTAACGATGTCTGACCGTATGGTCGTACGTGATGTGGCCGTAAAATTATTAAACAGGAAAAATACCCTCAAATACATACATAGAATTAAAGCCTTTAAAATTGCATGTAGCAATAATACAGAAATTACAATGAAACGCCTTTAGCATGGGCGGATGGCGCCTGATTCAAGTTGCGCGGGCATGTGGCCTCTCCAACATCTTTCTCCCTTTCTGCTTGTTTAAGTTTTAAAAATTAGCAAGGGCACAAATTATTTAGTTAAGCGGAAGTATAATGCTGGGGAAATGTTTGTCTAACTTACACAAAGCAAGCTCGACTGGTATACTAAAATGAAACTATGGTAATCTACATCAGTGCTCTAAAGTTGTATTTCGTACGTGACAGCGTATTACCTCGCCAGTTCTCCTAGACAGACTGCCCAGAGGCAAGCGTCGTGCGGACCTACCATGGCCGCGTACGGGGTTCACATAAGCAGAAGTACTATGCACGCGGAGTAAAATATTTTATATTGAAAAGTAAAAGGCACTTTAGAAATGAAAATATGAATTGACATTGTACATTTTAATTTAGAATTTCTTGTCTTCTTTTAGTGTCTTTTGTTATGACATTCTAGCCGGAGTAGAACTGCTCTTAACCTTTGCGCAGTGCACAGTTTGAATTTTATAACCAAGTATGGTGCAACACTTTATGAACATTCAAATACTAAACATAAAAACGCTATGAACCTGGAATAAAAGAAAACGTATTTAACACTTGAAAAATACAATATTCCTGTTATTGGAAAGTCCAATTTATGGCCTCTTTGTGCACAAGTTTCCCACATGTCACATGGTGGGGAGTGCCATCATGGTCTTAACACTCGCTAGCTGTTAGCCAGCATCAAATGTCACGCCACATCAGTCCTAGCACTCCAACCGGTGAATCTCACGTGGTGGATGGAGTAGGTTATTTGACTTGGGTGGTTCAGTTGCTTCCTCGAGGAGTATACGTATTAATGTGCTTTATGTATGTATGCACGTAGTGCCTTTGCACACTGGGCCACAGTATGGTTCGCCGGCGAATCATGTAGTGTTTTGTGATGTATGTACCGGTTAGATAAGGGAGCCCGCAGCCCTACTCTATTCTCGAAAACTGTTTGGCAAGACGTGATCACCTGTCTCTCCCTTGGGGATGGCGTCCACAAGGGGGGGGGGGGGGGGTGTTGAGCGGTACAAATCACCCTTGGAATCAGAATGCAGTACATAAACGAGAACATATTTATTCTGATTAGAATAAACATGGTGACCAGTACCAACTTCTAGGCTTTTGTGATTACCAGCAACCAGCAGAAGTTGCGTTACTAACCTGTAGATCAACTAATGAAGCAGTCGTGAGAACTGCTCAAATCCTTCTGTGATCTAGTGTAGCCCTGAAGGGATGAGGTAAACACTCCCAAGTGGAGTGTGTGTATCATGTATTGAAGCAAGCCCTAGAATGACAGTGGTAGGGCGAGCTGCTGGGTTGCCAAAGCAGAGGAAGCCAATGCAATGACAACTTGCTCATCTGGTCTTGAATACTGAATGGATCCTTCCTTCAGTTTTCTTTGGGCTGGCTGTTCGGGCATCTTCGGTCCGCTGGCTGGCTCCTCTATGTGTGGCCAGTCCATCCTTTACTGCGCTCTCTTGGCAAGGATTGGAAGTGTGGTAGTTCAGTGGTTAGTTGTGGTATATGATGCTTGCATAGGGGCAGGTCAGCTTCGTTCGGTTGCTAGGCATCTATTTAGTGTCACTGGTAACAGCATGTAGCAATAGTCTTCTAGGTATAGCTGTTTTTGGTTTAATCTCAGATATGGGTGCTTATGGTCTCCCACCAGCTGAGTTGAAGTCGTAGATTGCTACAAGGTAAATTGCTAGCTACATGTCATGTGTCAAGCTCTATGTTTTTGATCAGCCTCACTGACTACAAAAGGTAATTTAAATAGTAGATCAAAATCAGAAGTGCAAATGAGACTGTGTTGTTCCAGAAGCTGGCGAGGCATTGCTGGCAAATGATGAGGAACAGTTCCGCCAGGAGGTCCCTCCAATTCATGAAGTTCCAGATCAGACCGCCAACCTTAGCATGGATTTTTCTGCCATCCGGGAAGGGAGCCATATCACTGTAGGGTAGGTATTTTACATTCCTTCTGCATTAACTTGTCATTTCCTGAATCAGTCAACCATTTCTCCAGTTTTATTTTTTTTTTTTATATGTTCACTTTTCATGTAAGTGTTATTATAATTCACAATTGTGCTGTTTTAAAATGTGGTACAGTTTTTTTAAATATCTTTGTAAACGTAATGTTTAGTAATAAGTCAGTGAAATAGATTTTAAGTAATTTTATTTACCTGTCATTATAGTTATTATTTTAATTAATGAGGTAATTAATGCTTATTTTCTACTGGATCTGTAAGTTTAATAGAGTTACTAATTGAGCTCTATTTCTCATTTATTAATTAATGGTACAGCTTATATAGTAATGGTAAATGCTTACATTATTTTAATTTAATTTTGTGGTATTTAAGTATACCTATTTCAGTTTATTTAATCACTGTTTTTTATTTTACTTTTAAAATATTTTCCCTGTTACTTTGGTTTCAGTTCATTTCTTTCTGTACTTTTTAAATTTTAAGTTTATAATCTCGCTACGTGCTTACAACCTATATTTCTGTGCAGTTGTTTCTTTACTAGCCGGATGTGGCAGTGCAGCTTTGTGAACTCTTTCGGTTGTTGCCTTTTGATGCTCCTCTCCCTCTCACTGCTCTGCAGCTGCAGTTCTGCAGTTTTCTCGGCATATCCCCTGCAGCTCATCTTGTGATTTCACCAAAACAATGGTCTTTTGTTCACTTGATATTTCCCCCCGCATAATTACCTAGTCCATACTGGACAGCCCACAAAACCTGACGGCAGCATTCTAATACTTTTGTTTGTCTTTTGTTTCACTCGTCTGTGTGCTGCATAAGCTTTGCTTCACTAGCTTTCTGTTCATCCAAGGAGTCAAAATTGCATGTGGCCTTTGTGCAGTTGAGACTGTATTCTTCGGGACTTGATATGAAGACTTTAATTTTATAGCCTTTACTTCTGAAGCAATGTAATGTTGAATGTTTTTGAATTAATATTTATTTTTTGGTGATGGCAAGTTACACCAATATATAGTTTGGTTTAGTTTCCAATTGTTGTCTCGTTTCCATCATTTTAAGGACAATCTTCATATAGTTGTTCGCCCCCTTCTTAGAAATTGTTTCATAACTTGATATTAATTATTTTTTTGCACACTCTGTATTGAATACAGTCTTTGTATTCTATGTAATAAACGTGTTCCATGAAATTGACCTATGTAATTGGAACAGTTTTCAAGTCCATGTTTGCTGCGAGTTTGAGCCTTCCTTCTCCACTTGCAGTTACCACTGCATGGCATAGCAATTCTTTTTTCCATGCATGTATTCTTGGGCATCA